>LDKF01000001.1:0-69345 GCA_001026735.1 Rotylenchulus reniformis
GTTAGGTATTCGAGTTAGTAGATCACCATTTGCTCTGCATCACCGCTCGGCTAATGGCTGGGTCTTCTTGTACGAATGCCGGATTTCTGGCCGCCAGAGAATGGAGTGGCACGGGGCCGGTGCCCGAATTAAAGCCTGGATCCCAATGCTCTTGGCGAATTATTGTATGATTTTAAATATATAGTTTATAAAATTTAAAAATGGTCAATTTTCATTTTATTAACGGGCTATTAATAAGTTTATTGCTAAAAATTCAAAAAGCGCGAAATAATAAAATGCGCTTATAAGAAAAAATTTAAAAAATGGTAAATTGTAATTAAAAAACAATCATTATTACCTTTCATTTTATAATAGCCAAGCTAAAAATGAGTCTATGTCCATTCGAATTCATTCGTGTGAAAAAGTCCATAAGGCCAAAATGATATTTTTGGTAAAATTCATAGTATTTGGGCTATACTTTTTTCATATTGGACCAATTCGAATGGGCATACGTAGTCGAATAGATTTATTTCGTAGTCAAATGTTTGCTCTGCATATTTTTTGACACAAACTCATTTCTGTAAGTTTCGTTTTCGTTGAATTATCTGCAAATGTCGGGTCTGCAAAAGTCGGTACACTAATAAATGATATATGATATCACACAAGATATAGATTATATAGAAATTGAAATGATATGACAACCGATCACAATTCAATTTTCTTGATCTTTAAAATTTTTTTAAAATGCTGATATCTTCCAAGGAACCTGTCTCTGTTGTGCTTCTAATGCAACCATTTACGGGGATATCCTGAATGTTGCCAAACAATTGTACGGCATTTTTCGTGGCTTCCAGTTGGACTATCGAGCGAGTTCGAAAATATTTTTAAAAATTATAAATATTTACACTGTTTTTAGTAGGCAGCTCCATTGTGGTCCCCATTGTGACACAGCTTAGATTAAAAGTATTAATACAATTATTATAAAAATAAAAAAAAACAAATGATTTTTAACTTATGAATAAAATCCCCATAAAACATTCGCGATAATATCCTATGTCGTAGTTTTTTCAGTTGTCATACTAACATTATACTTCATAAAGACTTCATGATTTGGGCAATGGAATTTTGATAAATTGCACTACCTAAATCAATCCCTAATAAAAATAATTATTTTGTTAAGAAGATCAATAATAAATAACAACATAGGTATATGAGATATGACATTCTAGTATTTTTAGAAACTTGACCTAAATGGAATTTATATTATTCCAATATAAGCAAAAAAATTTAATCTGCAATTTAGACAATTGGTACGGCAGCAACAACAACCCCAAATTCAGTATGTTTACAAAAGATAATAATCTAAATATTATTTAATCCATCGGACTAATATTATTCTCAATAAGATTAATTATTTAATTTTGTATTAAAGTTTTATACGATATTAAATCATCTATCATCAAATCGGAATAATATGATGGATTTTTGATAAATTTAAATACCTAATCAATTCACACTGTATTATTTTGTCAAAAGATCATAATAAATTCTTAATATCGAGTGAAATTATTCCTTATCGATTTCTAACAAAATCGACCAACGAATTATTAAATTTCTTTATTGATAAAAGAATCATTTTGATAATAAATCGAAAAATAAATAATTATCTGGGTAATACTAGGCTATTCCTATTTGTTATTACAAGCTGGATAAAGCATGGACTATCTGATCACATTGTTCCAGATGGGCCTTCAACTCGTTTTCAATCAGCTGTTTAATGTGCCTGTAGGGTTTGTTCCCGACATAAGACATGTAATCAGATTTCTGCCCATGGTAATGATTTGCTAAACTGTTCAACATGGCATGAAGCCAAGTTGAGAAATAAAGGTGGTCGGATTCCTGAAACAATTATTGTATAATTCATTTTTCTAAAAAATCAGATTTTACGAATTTCGGTTCGAAATTTGGACCTTTAAAATTCATAATTATATTTAAAAAATTAAAATAATTTTTTTACAAATAATTTAACCATTTTTGATTGGTGTAGTGAATCCCAGAAGGTGCGATACATTCTGATGTACAATACCAGCGAATAGATGATGTTCAGTTGTCCTCGAATTTCTTCATACTCACCGCGAGCAGCTTTGTCTATTAAAAAATAAGTGGAATAATGCAAAAGTATTAAAGATAGAATATTTTTAAATTAATTGGAATAAAAGAATTAATTTTATATCTCATGAGTACAAATTCGTAATTATGTATTATGGAAACATTTAATATTAGTTCGACTATTGTGTTTTTTCTTATAGTATTCGAAACTTCGATCGGAATCTATAAAAATTATAAATTAGGATGCAAAATTGATAGCTGGTCAAATTTTATTAGAAGATAATACCTAATAAGTTTTTAAATAAATTTATTGCCCCTTCATAATAATTTTAGGCTATTTAAATATACCCCAAGGCATTAGGCCTCCAGCAGGTGCCGCGGTGATCATCGTATTCAATGTCTTCAAAAAGCCATCTTCGCAAGGGTTCTGCCCAATTTGATAAATTAGATTCGATAAAAGTTCACAGGATTCGGATTCCTGAAAAATATTTTTAATAATAATAATAATTATTATTATTATTAAATTATTTGAATATCGATTTTAATTTTAATATTTATACGAATTTTGAATTAATTCAAAAAATTTACTCTTTATTTTATTGAATCAATTTTTTAGATTTACTGAAAAGTTGCCTGATTTTCACTGAATTTTTAAGGTTTTGAAAAAAGCAACAAAGAAATTTTGATCTTTTCAGGCAATAAATTTTAAAGTAACTTCCATGTCATTAAAAATCCCAGCTTTTTTATTCAATAATTTATCTTGTATTTAAATTAAAACAATAATATTTTATAATTTTATTACCCGACAAAGTTCGAGTTCGACCTCCAGAGGACGGGTTATACCTCTGAGGGCTGATTTGCCGGGTCGTGGAAAATAATAACGGAATCTGATCAGAGCGAAGAATTGAATCGCCGGGGGCAAAAGCTGCGCAATTTCAGGGTTGAGTTCCGATTTTTGATCAAATTCCTTAAAGAAAATTATTATTTTAATATTTTTGTATTTAATTTTTTAAATAAAATTGGTTTTTTTATTTTCATATGAGTTTAAAAATGATTTTTATGATTTTATAAATTTTTAATATTTTAGTATAATTTATTGGCACCTTAAAGTAGTTAGACATTTTTAGAATATTACAAATCATTATGGGTAAAGTTCTGCATATATTTATTAGACTTATGTATGGTCTATAAATTTCCTTATTTTATTATTTTTTAAATCACAACTCTTAATTTATTAAAGAATATTTTTTGGAAAAAAGAAAAATTTCCTCGGTAATTTTTCCGAGATTTTCCTGGTGTCGTTTGAGCTCCGTTTTCACCTCCGTTGGTACCCAATAATCCGCCAAATTTTCTGCCAAAACCCCGAAAAATCGCCAAATTTGTCCTTTATCAGCTTTATTTGCTTCCATGGATCGGACATCCTTCAGGAGAGTATGATTGATCAGATCGGGCACCAGATCAGAATTGATTTCCGTACATTTGGAAATGATAATTGATGACGACAAAATTACTAAAAAATTTATAAATTTATTTTAAAAAATATTTTTAATTTTTTTCTTGAAATACAAAGCAATTTTAAATTCAATTGAATAAGAAATAAATATAAGCAATATTTTGAGTTATATTATATAATTAAATAAGCGTAAAAATAAAAATTTATTTTTTAAATTTTAAATTAAGATTATTTTTAAAAGTTTTATTAAAAAATTATTAGTAATTTACCCAATAACATGAAAATGTAAAATAGATAACACATCTAAAATCAAAAAATATTCATTAGAGTTCAAATAAAATTTAATAAACCATCTAATCGTATAAATTTCAAATATATTGGTTATATTGATTTATATGTAGAAATGCGTCATTAGCTAGTCATAACAAATAAATATAATATTTAATAAACATACTCCGGATGCAATAAATCCATATTATTTATTGTAGGAAAACACATTGGTTTTTATTTTTATGATTTAGATAAGATAATTATTTAAGAGAACTGAAAATTATTCCTTCCGAAAATTTAATAAATTTTGAAAATTTAATAAACTTTTGAAAACTAGAAAATTAATTACCCGATATTTTTATATGTATATTATGTAATTAATAAATAATAGAATTGTAGTATTATGAAAAAAAAATCTTTATTTATTGGGAAAATGTAGAAAAAAAGAAAAAAAATATGAATTTTCTTGCTCTTTAAAGTTATGTTTTATATTCATCGAAAATATCAAATTTAGGAGAGAAAAAACAGAAACAATCAAATTTTTAATTTTTATTCATTGGATTTTCACTTTTTCATTATTTTTTTGCTTCCCATTAAAATGTCCAATTTTTCTAAGTGAGGTTTCAATTGGAACATGCAGAACTGCTTGACATGTTCAGGCTCCGAATAATGGCCGAATCGGTATTTTTCGGCATTAAACTTGGTCTCCAATTGCAAGGTCATCGACTCCAACCAATGCTTCACGAAGGAAAAAGAATCGTCCTAAAAAATGAAAAATTAATTATTTGAATCTAAATAAAAATTACGATATTCTTACAAAAATTTAAATTAAGGAGAATTTTTTATTAAATTTTCCCCAATTTTATGAAAAATGATCCTGTAATTATGATTTAATCCATTTTTATTTCTTAATTTAATTCCCAAAAATTTTGAATAAAATTTTTTGCCTTTTCATCGCTGTTCAGCAACAAATCCAGAAGTGTGCGATAGATGCGTGCGTAAAGCAGTAACGCATGCAACTTCTTTAACGCAAGCTTTATCGCGCGGTATTCCGGATCGCTTGCGCGTTCTCCGAGAAAACCGACGACACGTTGATGCGCCTCTTCATCCGCTTTTAAAGCCTGAAAAAATAAAAAATAAAAGACGAAAAAATTGATTTTAATAGTAGTTACATTTGAAAGATAAAATTTTCGAATAAAAAATTTGGGAATAATAAGGTCAAGTAAAGCCATATTTATTCAGTTCTTTTTTTGATTTTTAAAACAAGTAATTATTGAAAAGGAATTAAAATCACCCTTTCACATAGAAGGAGAAGGATAAAAATCATTTTTTCAATCTCAAATTTAAATTTTACCTCGAAAATTTGTGTTTTGCCCATTGCCGTCTCAATTTGCTCTTTTAGTTCCTTTAAGCTTTGGCATGGACTATTTTGATTACCGTTATATATATCATCTGCGTTGCATACGCGTATTTCTGCGTCAAACGGAATGTCACTTGCGTCAATTTTTGTCTGAAAATAAAATTATTCGTGTGGACATAAGTTAGGTCTATAGCTATAAAATTAAAGACAGGGCGAATTCATATCAAAATCAGATTCAAAATTATCGAAATAACTTAATTAAAGAAGTTTTAATAAATCGTTTATGATGGGCCATTACCCCTCTTCGATGAGCGGGGGTACGGTTGACTACCAGGCCATAGTTGAGACGGATAAAGCCATAGAATTTGACAGTTTCCGGCAAAAGTTTGGCCATTTCCGCGTTCAAAGCTGCAGTGCCCATACCGAAGCGATTGGTAATGCCAAATTCAAAGTTCTGAATATTTAGTAGGAAATGATATTTTTTAGTTCTAAATGAAGTATGGGTGGTTTTTTTAAAGTAGTCCGAATAAAAAAATAAATAAATAAATATTTTTTGAAAATTTGACGAATTAAAACTCAACAACCATTAATATAAAGACCAAATAATTTCGAATAAGCGATATATAATTAATAACTAAAAAATCTAAAATCCCGAAATTTTTAAACTCCTTAAAAAGGAAAACACTATTTTGACAAAAATTCATTTTTTATTATTTTCTAATTAGATCAAAAGGCCCACCTTTGCGATGCTCTCAAGGGCCATATGATGTTTTTTGATTTCTTTTTGCGCTTTGAAGCTGATGTCCAACTGAATAAAGTCGCAAAATGCGTTGCATGCCCTGCGAAATGTGCTCTGATTCTTCACCATTTTCCGAACATTTTGCAGCAAAGTCATACGGATTATGTCCGGGATGGTACTAGGATGGATGCTCGGCGGAGTTTGAGAGGCACAAATTTGGCAAAGAAATGCTATAAAATGAAAAAAAAAATTATGAGAAACCATTTGGATAAAAATTAAATTTATAATAACTAAGTTAGGGCGAAAATTCCAAAAAAAAAATTCATGATAATTCTCTAAAAATTTACACTTTCATTTTTACCAGTCACTCCCTTTTTAATTATCTTTAACTCCTTTTCAATTATCTGGCCATATTTTTCGCTCATGTCCAATTTTAACTGATTCTGTAGCGAATTATTACTTTTATCATTCTCTTAAATCAAAATTATTTTGGTGATTTGCCCTCTAATGCTCTCCAGCCTCCTAAATTAATGCCAAGTGAACACTGTTTATCGTGTAAAAGATTCTAAATATAGAGCCATTTAAAAAGTTCTCTTTAAAAATATTTTGCAAAAGAACAATATCTCCGGAACAATGAAATTTAGAAATAAACACATGAAAAATTGTGACATAATAAACGCTGATGAAAACTTCTGATCTTTAGTTAAAGGTATATATTTAAGTATATATTTACTCCAATTAACGAGAAATAATTACCGAAAATGGCCAAGATTGTAACCTGTGAAGAAGCCATTTTACGTTTTTTCAATAGATTATTAACGAAAAAAACATAATAAGAATAATATGCATTTGCCTCAGGAATTTGATTATAATAAAGCTTAAAAAATGAAAATAAATTTCTAGATCATCCAAATTTAATGGCTTCGAAAATCGATGAAAATCAATTGTCGACATCAAAATAATTGTGAGATTTCATTAATGCTTAATTTTTTTCTGCTAAATACTAAGGTGGGCAAAATGTCTGTACAATTCGTTATTCTTAATTGTTCTTTCGAGACGATGAATTATTTATAATTTTACAAACTTTTTAGCTTATTCAATTTTATATAAAATCGAGTCATTCTTTATAAAATCGATTATTAACAAGCGGAAATAGAGTTTTTCAACTCGAGGTGAAACTAAAAAATATAATTACTTAAAAATTTTTTATAAAGCAAAATACAATTGCTTTTCATCATTATTTCTATTATTCAAAAAATTATAATTTATTTTATCAAGTTCATCAATATTATGCACATTAAACAACATTTTATAATTTGAGATAATCAAGATGCTGCTTGCTGTATTTGTTCACAATTCATGATATTTTCATATGGTTAAAGTGTGAAAAGGGGTTCTTTTTTGTTTTCATCCTCCTTACCAGATAAAATTTTTTATGTTTCTTAGAATAAGTTTATTTATCTATTATGATTTCAGGGAAACCGGAAGAATCCAGAATTAAGAAAATGAGAATCTAAAATCCAATCGAACAATTTTTGCCACCAAAAAAACAAATGAACATTGAATAATTTAAATATTTTTATAAATATATATCTATGTCCGTTTTCCCGTTATACAAATTACATTACAAACAAAATTATAGATTAAATTAATGTTATTATTGATTTCGAGCTTTTTGTTGTAATTGTGGAATTTTAATTTTTCTTTGGAATTTTGACAATTTTCTTCCCCCATAGATGGCGGTAATTGTTGTTGTTTTTTCACCTTCAATGGTCATTCCAGTCAGCTGCCGCCGCTAATAAAGTTGTGCCCCCTTTTCGCTTTCTTCGCACCAAAATTGCGCTACTTTCGGCGAGTGAAAAGCCCTTTTGCGCTGATTTTGGGTCATCTGCTGAACTCCGAAATTTCGTTATCAAATGCTTGTTTTCCATTTTTCGAATTTTTTTAGTGATAAATTATTTTATTTTAGTTTTTCAAATGAACTAAAGGAGTGCTTTTTACGCATTTTAACTTACATTTCGCTTCATTTTAATTTTTATATATATTATTTTGAAAATAAAAAATCTTTTATATCAGATTTTTATATCAGATCTGATTTTAATTGAATAAATTAGGGTTTAAATTTTTTGGCCTGTTTTTTTTGCAAAATAAATTTACTGACTGCTTATACAAGTATAAAGTTTAAACAATAAATCGTAACATTATTAATGATCTATGATCTACAAGTTACTCTGTTCAATGAGCGAATAATCGGAATTTTTATTTTCTATCTGTTATTTTTTCGTTTTATGCTATAATTTATTAACGAAATTTTATTTCTCGGTGAATTTTGAAATTATTATTATTATTCATAAAATTTTAGAAACTATGAAAAAGTGCCGGAAATTGTATCCAGCGAATTTACTAATCTATGATATTTTAAAGTTCCCTTGTTCAATGAGCGAATAATTGGAATTCTTTTTTATCTATAATTTTATTTGTTTGGATTTATGGCATAATTTACTGAAATTTTATTGATAGCTTAAATTTGCCAATCTTGATCATTTTAATTTTATTATTATGCATAAAATTTAAGAAACTATGAAAAAGTGCCGGAAATTGCACCCAGTGAAGCTGGTAATTGTTGCCGTTTTTGTTTATTCTTCGCTCTTATTTTTGCCAATGATCTTGCTTAACTTTCGATGGCGCCAAATTGTGGAAGAAATTCGAAGCGAAAATAATATAATAATTAGAGACAAAACAACACGGTACCCGAGAAGGGAAAACATGGAGGAATGTCCGCCCAAGTTCGGACGAATCATGGTGTTGGTGCTGGTGGAGAAGAAGTTCAAACCGTTGGACAGGTGGGAACATGGACAATTTAGAGATTAAAAATAATTAAATATTAATTAATGGATTGTCTAAAATTGCAAAATAATTTGATCAATTTGTAAAACTGTTCTGAATGCGTCCACTCCTAATACCATCAAGTCAAAAAACCACCACAACCGAAAACTTCTTGAAGCTTATTGGTTCAAAACTATAATAAGCAAATATATGCAGAACTTTATGCTTTATCTTTTAGCATTTTTGAGTTTTTTTTTTAAATTTCCGCGAAAAATTTTGAAATTCATAAAAATTTTAGAAAAATGCTAAAAACAGATGAAATTTGAAAAAAACTCAAAAATGCTAAAAGATAAAGCATAAAATTCTGTATATATTTGCTTTTTATAATTTTGAACCAGTTAGTTTCAAAAAAAAGTTTTCGGTTGTAGTGGTACCTGGTGGTATTTGGAATGGTAGCCGTTCTGAATGGGATTGATGACAGAAATTTTGAAAAATTAATCCTAAAAAAGGAAAATATTTTTTGAGCTTTTAATTTAAAGTTATATACATTAAGTCGCTAAATTAAAATAATATCAAAAACAATGGTTTTTGTTGAAAATAAAATCAAATCCGTAGGAATTATTTGATTCAAAAAATGAATATTTTTATTGAATATTTTTTAGCTACTATGGAGTAGCACAAAATTCATTGGAGTGCTATTTGCGAAGTACAAATTACACATTCCGACGAGTGGATTTGTTCGAGGACGAGAGGGCCATACGTTATTGTCATCAATATGATCAGGTCAACTTTTAAGTTTTATTAGGTGAAAATGATTTAAATTTCAGTTCAAACAATCAAATAGGGCCAAATTTTTTAAAAATTTTATTGATTAATTTTTATTATTTTCAAGAAAGTTTACTTCAAGATAATTTTTCAGCTGTTTTTCCGGAAGCATTGCATCGCTTCGGCCTATTTGCCGGACACGGACTGGATGTTGGTGTTGGATGCCGATACCGGGGTGGTGAACCCAAACCATTGCATCGAAGAGGTATTTTGAATTTTGAACGATTTCGATAATAAATAGAAATTTAATTGAAAATTTTAAATTTAAGATTTAATGAATAATTAATTTTAGTGGGTCGATGAGCGCGTGGATTTGGTGTTTTATGAGAGATTTTTCAACTGGGAAATCATGTCCGGCAACTATTTGGTATTTAAAAATTATATATTTTGAATTTATAATTTTTAGGTCAAAAACACTCCGTTTGCGCGCAAATTTCTGCTCGATTGGTCCAATATGCAATTTTCGCAACCAAAATTTTCAAGTGCAGATAACGGTGCTTTACAGGTAAATAATTATATTACATTTCGCTAATCATCAATCAGAATATTTATAAAACGAGTATTACAGCAAATAATTTATAAAATTCAGTAAATTTCATAATTTAAATTTAAAAAATTTTAATATAATTTTTTTGACAGTTGCACATCCTCAAGACGGTGTTGCCAAATGCTAGAATCGAGATCAATGTATAGTTAAAAAATAAATTAATTAAAAAATTTATTTTTAAGGCCTGTTCAAACTATTGGCGCAGATCTGATAACTATACTATGTTAATGGCTTACACAACTTGTGTTCGTGCTGCATTGGGTAAAAAATCACAAATTTATTCTGCTATTACTATCCAAACTCTAGTATCTTATAATAAACTAGCAATTGTATCTGCTAAGAAATGAAATTTTTATATTTCTCACAAATTTACCTAACCTTTTTCTAGCAACTTTTTCCCCCAAATTTTACTTGTTAACAAATTTTAAATATTTGTATTTTCTGCTAATATTTTGGAGTATTTCACAACTATTTCTTTGCTACAAGCTTCAAATAAAAATATAAAGATTAATTTCGCTAGCAATTTCTGTGTACTTATCGCACTATCGCTTACAATTAATCATAATCATATTTCTGTTAGCAAGATATCTTTTATATTTTTGACAAGCAATTTGGTGTTAACCATTTATTTTTGTCGCCTAACAAGCTTTAACTAACATTTTATTTATTACTAGCAAGTGTTTATGTGTTATTTCACAATAATTTTGGTGCTATCTTCAAGTACAAAGTCATTTGTATTTTTTGCTATTATCTGCTAATTATAATTTTTCAGCTAACACGCTTGTTATTTTTGCTAAAATTTCTTATGTGTTTCATAATTAGGTATTTCTCTGCTATCAAATCTCGATTATTTTCTGTATTCTATATTTTCTGCCACAATGCTTCAGTTCAATAATATAGTTGCATTTTGCTAATATATTTTGTGTATTTCACAATTATATCTTTGCCAACAACTTACATTTATTGTTAGTATTTTTTGCTAGTTATTTTTTGTGTATGCAATTACCAATTATTTCTCTATTTTCTGCCAACAATTTGTTGTATTTCATTAGCATTTTCTTTTACAGGCCCCAAATGTGGAAATATTTTTTAATTGTGCTAGCAAATACTTGGTATTTATAATTAGTTTCTGCAAAAAAAGCTTTTAAAAAACTAAAAATTTGTATTTTCTGCTAACATTTTTAGCGTATTTCATAATTTATTTGTTATCATATTTATAATTATAAATTTTTTCTCCTACTAAGCTTCAAATGTATATTTGTATTTTTATTAAATTTTTCATGTTTAATTATTATTTCTCTGCTAGTAAACTCTTATAATCAGTTTTTGCTAGCAATTTTGTTTATTTACAATGTTTCTATGCTAATTAGTAATAAATTTATTTTTATAAGCTTTATCGGATATTTCTCTGTTATTATTTTGAAAAAATATTTATATATTTTTTACATTTATATTTTTGTTTTATTATGCTTCAAATATATCAAGAAGATTTTATAGCAAAATATTTTTTATTTATATTTTCTGATAACAATTTATATGTATTTCAATTAGTTTCTACTTCTTCTGCTAGCCAATTTGATTAAATTTAAAAAATATTTAATTAGCTTTATTCTTTTTTTGCTTTATCTTTCAAATTTATTTATTTAATTATTTAATTTTGTTGGGGTGAGGAATAAGTTCTGTCATAGTGGATGAAAAAATTTTATAATTCAATCTTTCATTTATCGACCCTATATGAATTTGGTGTAAAATAACAGGTGAAGGTCCTGTGCTTCTATGAAAATTTTAAAAATTTTCTAACTTCTTGTTTCCATGTCGAAAATGGTCTGTAAGCAGATCAACTCAATATATGGATAAATTTAAAAAATAATTCTTTTAAGAAAGGGGAAAACGAAATTCGATAATGAGCATTAAGTATCAAATGTGAAGAACATTTTCCATTATTTTTAAAAAATAATCAATCATGATTTTCATAAAGAATACAGTTAAGGTAATTTAGACAATAATGTATTTAATGATCATTAAATTTAAAAATCAATTTTTTGGAAAAAACAAGAAAGAAAAAATTTCTTTATATATCAATCGATAGAGCTAATCGAGCTGAGTAAAATGAGATAACACAAGTCCATATGTTAATGAGAAAAACTCGATTTTTAAGACAAGGTACAAAAATCGAACATTGTGCCGAAACATGCTGAAAATCAGGGTTGATCGATTTTTGAATAAGCGGATCATGTTCCCTACATTTGATTACCTATGTCTGACACCAACTTTATTTTTTCCATCGTTTTCGACACTTTTCTAGGTAGTTTTCATTTTTCCTTAAATCGAGTTGATCTGCTTACAGACCACTTTTCGACATGAAACAGGAAGTTAGAAGATTATTAAAATTTTCATAGAAGCATAGTACCTTAACCTGTTATATGACACCAAATTCAAATAGGATTGTTAAATGAAAAATTGAATTATAAAATTTTTTCATCCACTATGACAGAACTTATTCCCCACCCAATATTAGGTTTTTTATTTTTTCGTAATGTTTCAGGTGGCCAGCGGATTTGGCCCCAAAAATTGCGCATTTTGCGTCGCGCCCACGGATTTGCTCGAGACTGGTTCTTAACATACGATGGTTGGAACGAATATGACTTTATGTTTCATGGTAAAGCCTTAAAATATAAATTGAATTTAATCGAATTTCATAATTTTTTTAAATTAAATTAAGCAAACATAGAAATTTAATTTACAATTTATTTGAATAGAAGACTCAAATATAATTTTTAAAGAATGGAAAAATTTATTAAATGAAGCTTTGTTCTTAGGTTGGAAACCTCACAATCTAACAGGCCCATGGGAGTCACCATTTGAAAGGGAACCGAACGCAACAGAATGTACCGGTGGTTATTCCGGATGGCATTGGCGGAATGATAAAGTAGGTATATAAAAATATCAAAAGGTTTTTGACTTAAAACAATTCTTTGCCCAACTTCATATTTTTATTTTTTCTGGAAAAAACTTACAGCTTTAAAATTTACTGTTCAATTGTTCAAAGATCGAATCTGATATTGTATGTAAATATGTTTATTAACAATTTAAATTTTTACTTATATAAGTATCGGTATTGGAGAAATGGGTAAATGTTAAAAAGCTTAAGTAAATATAAATAGTTGATGAAAAAATTATTGTTTTGTAAATACAACATTAAAATTAAATAATTGATTCAAGCATTGCATGTGAAAACTCCTGGATCATTTATGAAAATGCTAAATTTGTCAAGAAAATATTTTTTTTCAAAGGAGGGAATTGTTTTTGATAGAATATCAGTGCTAAAATCATTCCCAAAATAAATGCCTTTAAAAAAATGTCGCTTAAGAATTATTTCGGATAATTTAGAACATAGTAAAATAACTGTAATGAAAAGAATATTTTAAAAGAAAAATTTAAACTATTATTTTTATTTCCAGCGAATTTCTGTGGAAGAAGCCAAAAAACGGTTGGCAGAACAGGAACTCTCGTCGGCGCGCAATTTTCCGCGTGAGTCTCGAATCCATGCCCATCTGACGGAGCCGGAAGTGGCAGAATGTTATCCACTTTGTGACGAAAATGTTTGAATTTCTATATTTTTATTCTTTTTCTTTTTGATTTTCGATAATTAGATAAAGCATAAAAATAGATTTGAGTAATGCAAAAAATTCATTAAAATAAGTAAGACTAAAATAAATATATATATTTTTTAATTATAGGTAATATAAATTAAAACGACGATTTATTTAACCCTGTGGTAAGCAATGAATTTTGGTCTTTATTAACATAATAACTTATTAGGCCATAATTCATAAGATGTAAAATTGCCAAGAGAAAATTTTGGTTGAAGAATAAATGATAATCGGGCACGAAACCCTGCATTAATTTTATTCTTATTTAATTTCATGTAATTTTAACATTGATTCTGAACTCAAAAGCTGTTTTGCTTGATACTTTTTGCGTAATGACTCAGTATGTAGGTAAAAAACCAATTCTTTAGGCTGCATTTGAATCGAATTATACGTAATCATTTTTTCAGGCTTTTTTAAACCACGTTGAAAAACGATTTTTTTCTTTTATTTAATTTTTCGTTTCCTCGTGGGCACAATTTCTTTCTTTTTTGTTAGACATATTTCTATTGTTTGTTTTTTTATGTCCAGCTGTCAAAAGCTGGATTCTTCACATCCTTTTCCTCCTTTTTTTCACATCTTTTTTTTTTGAATTATAAGGCAATGTTATTTATAAAATTTAATTAAATTCTTATCATAATAATTATTTTTTGCGCTCGCGATACCCATGGATAAGCACATTGCACATCATGCAACAAAAATTATTCACAGTTAAACAAACAAACCTCAATATATACAATAAAAAATATCGACTCGATCTAATTTAGGTGCTGATCATTTTGGTCTGGAAAATCAGTGAAATAAATCTTCTTCCCATAATTTTTTTATTTTAAATGTAATAATTATAGTTGATTTTTATGTTTATTTGGGAACATTTTTTGATATTTTATTAGTGTTTAAACCGAGATTTTCTTTTAATTTTTTAATGCATTTATAAATATTATCTCAATTTAAAACCCATTTTTTTGTATTATTTTTTATTTTTCTAATTTTACTAATAAATAAAAATTTTTCATTATCTTGTTCAAAAAAAAACTGTTTTATACGTAAATTTTTCATTTTCGATTTTTTAGATTTTTTTCCCTTTGATTTGACCAAAGATGGTTAGATTGAACATTCTCGTCCTTCTTTTCGGTGCCATCGGAATATATTCAATTTTCTTCCTTCTACCAATGTTCCTGTTAAACCACCAAAGGAATGAGTTTCAAAACGAAATTGACCGTAAATTTTGGGATAATAATAGAAAAGTACAGTATCCGAGACGGCAAAATATGGAGAAATGTCCGCCCAAATTTGGGAAAATTACGGTATTGGTGCTGGTGGAGAAGAAGTTCAAATCGCTGGACACGTCTGTTATTAATTGAATATTCAAAAAAATTTCAAAATTTACCATTAGAGTTCAAAATATTGAGAATACACATAACAATGGTACAGTAGTCGAAGAACATATAAACATATACAGTATTAAAAATACGTGAAAAGTACGGTTTGTGAGTTAGCATATGTCGCCAAAAAACTAATTGAATCTTTTGTTTATTCCCTGTGAATTAATTTTTTAATCATAGATCTTATTTTTCATCTTTAATAAAAAGTATCCTAAATAATCAGTCCCAACTCTTCTTTAAAATTTTCTTCATAATCTGCTCCGTAAGGAATTCATGATTGTATTATTTCTAGCTTCTAAATTCTCATTCAAAATTGGTTTTGATTTGTCTTTTACTGAGATTTTTCAACCGCAATTATAGTGAAAATTAAAAAATAATTACGCCAAGAGATGAGATGATACTCGTTAACTACAAAATAATTAAAAACATATTTATAAAAATAATTTAGTCATTATGGTGTGGCCCAAGGCTCGTTGGAGTGTTATTTGCGGAGCACAAATTACACATTTCTTCGGGTGGACATGTACGAGGACGAGAGAGCTAAAAAATATTGTGCCCAATATGACTATGTAAATTGATGTAAAATTATAAAAAAATAATAAAGATCCACACCTTATTATTTATTAAGGACTATTAAATTTTTTAGCTATTTTTCCGAAAGCATTGCATCGCTTCGGCCTATTTGCCTGACACGGACTGGATGTTGGTGCTGGATGCCGATACCGGGGTGGTGAACCCGAATCATTGCATTGAGGAGGTATTTTGAAAGATTCATGAAAATTAATAATTTTTCAAAAATAATATCTAATATAATAAACTGAATAAGAAAGTTTAGTGGATCGACGAGCGCGTGGATTTGGTGTTTTATGAGAGATTTTTCAATTGGGAAATCATGTCCGGCAATTATTTGGTATTTAAAAATATGCATTTTTTAATGAATTTTGATTTTTAGGTCAAAAACACACCTTTTGCCCGAAAATTTCTACTCGATTGGGCCAGCATGCAATTTTCGCAACCAAAATTTTCCAGTGCAGATAACGGCGCTTTACAGGTAGAAAAAAAATTATAGTATCGGTTGATCCGAAAGGGTATAACAAACGGATACCTTGCAGCCATAAATGTTTTAAAATCGATTAAAATATAAATATATACATTTGTCAAAAAAGTAAAATCTAAATTTTTCGGTTTTTATTTATAATTAACACTTTTAATTTATTAGGTTCTCTCTTTTTAGCGTTAGATTCGGCCTGTCATTCCGTGTGACATGAGTTCATATCAGATGTTTTACATTGATTTTCGCAAAATGACATTTTCATGGACTTATCTCGCCTGAAACTTACGTTACATGGGTACTTTCCTGCTAACGGGGGGGGGGGGGGGNATTTTAACAGGGGGCACCAGCCAAACATCTTGTGCCTCCCTGTTAAAATTTTGGCCCCTTTGAAATTTAAAGTCCCCCCCCCGTTAACAGGAAAGTACCGTCTACATGAAATGTTATGTCAAATAGATCCAGATTATAAGCCTTTGAAATACCAATAAACAAGATTTTTTCCAGAAATTTTTATTTTCGATGAAAAATGGCGGGCATGACATTTTATAGAATTTGAAACTATGGGATTTTTGCATTATCGGATCAAACAACTCATATCAATAATGAAATTAATTCATATTTCAGTTGCACATTCTCAAAACTGTATTGCCAGATGCTAAAATTGAGATCAATGTAATTTAGAAATAAAAAAAGATACAAAAAATTTTAAGGCCTGCACGAACTATTGGCGTCGGTCTGACGATTATGATGCTTTAATGGCTTATACAACTTGTGTTCGGGCAGCATTGGGTAATAAAATGGGAAATGTTTAAAACATTATTTATTTTAGGTCACAAAGTTTCAAATTTCAAAAAACTAAAATTTTTAATTTTTTCCCAGAATCGGCTAAAAATCCGATTTTAACTTCAATGTATGCTTTAAATCTTTAAAATATGGGATACTTTACAATAGTAGGGAAAAACAAATTAGCTATGTCTATTGGCTAGAAAAATAGGTGGGGACTTTTCACCTGTAAAATTATTAACGTAGATAATACTTCGCAAAAAAAATACCTGCGATTTTGCAGGTGCCCAGCGAATTTGGCCTCCGAAATTGCGCATTTTGCGTCGAGCCCACGGGTTTGCTCGCGACTGGTTCATGACAGACGACGGGTGGAGTGAATATGATTTTATGTTCCATGGTAATGGCAAAACTCAATAAGAAATTTTTTCTACAGTAATTTGATTAATGTAGCCGGTCGGAACTTTTCTCAAAAAATTTTGCTCCGACTCCGGACTCTGGCTCTCAAAAATTTCTAGCTCCGGAGTCGGAGCTTGAGCTTTTTCCAAATTGGGCTAATGGTGACTGGATCAAAAATTTGAGGAAATTGACATTAAATTTATACAAAATCTTTAGCATCTTAATTCATTCAGCTCCATCCCGACATTGAAATTTAAGAAAATTCCATCCATTTCAGGATGGAAACCGCACAACTTGAGTGGTGAATGGAAATCGCCGTTTGAAAAGGTGCCGAAAGCCACAGAATGCACCGGCGGCTATACCGGATGGCATTGGCGCAAAGAAAAGGTAAAAATCTCCCCATTCACACTTTGGGTTTTTCGATTCGACCAGTTCTAATAAAAGAAGCGTAAATTTTATTTTTGACTTTTCACTTTATCTTTTCACAAGGATTGTACAGTATCCGGGATCCCAGCCAATTCTCGGGATCGGGATTTATTCAAAATTCTCCATCAGGACTATCCCGAAATCTTGAGTAAAGTGTCGGGATTTGAGCAAATGCAAGAATTTAGGTAAATAAAAATTCAACTATTGCCCGATCTAATGGGCTAATTTTTAAAAATCAATAATTGATCGATTATTTCCCTAGCGCATCTCGGTGGACGAAGCCAGAAAACGGATAGCGGAACAGGAACGTTCATCGGCTAGTGGTTTTCCAAACAAGTCCAGGATCCATGCCCATCTAACGGAGCCGGAAGTGGCCGAATGTTATCCATTTTGTGATCAGAATATTTGAAAATGAAAATAAAAGATTAATTTATGGATATAATGATAATGACTGCTGAAATTGTTGGATGTTTACATATTTTCATAATTCGTTAGCTGCGAAATGGTAGCTGCTGTTATTTTTATTAAAAATTTTTGTACATTAATAATAAATTAAAATGAACTTTAAATTAATTAGCCTCTTGCTTTCAAAAAATATTGAGAAGAATATTACGACATAATTGAGGATGACAATAATTGTCTGAATTGAAAAGAACATTTTTCCAAAAAGAACCTTGAAAATCGGTACCGTTTGTTAAAAAAGGTAGCCAGTATAGTCACTCTGGCAAAAAACTTTTTTTTATTACTTGCTAGACTAAAAGTAAAAAAAGCAATGTATGCAGAAATATGCTCTATCAAACGGTATTTTTAATTTTTCGAAAGTCGGCTAATAAATTCGAAACTTTCGGGAAAAAACCTTTTTCGGTATCGAATTTTGAAAAAATCAAAATGCCGGGATAGAGTAGAAAATTCCGCAGAAATTTTCTTTTTATACTTTTTATATAAAAATTTTTGGCCGGACTGACCACATTGGCCATTTTTTAACTCAAAAATTCATCCTCTATCCAACCCTCTCTCCGTTCATCCTATAACCCAAAAATATAAGCTTTATTAGGTATTTAAGACAAAAATATGTCCATGCCTTGACTATGAGTTAAAAAAATGATGACGCGAATACTTAGAGACGAGGGACAGAAGAAATGGTGTATTATTTTGAGGAAAAGATCGAAAGTAAAAGTGAGAGACAAAGGGAAATTTTCGGTTTCGAAAATTTTTCTAACACCAATCAAAAGCTCGCCATTTTTGATTTTTCTGTTCTTATTTTATATTATTAATTATTAAAAGTAAATTCAAACCCAATTTTTTTTTATGATATACTCTTATTAAATATCAATAAATGGAGCAAAAATAATGATTTTTACGAAACAAGTACAAATTATAAAAAAAATTATATCAAACTTCAAAATTCCAATATTAAAAATTACAAAATAGCACCGAGTAGGACCAAAATGCGAAAATTTTCACCACATGGGTGAGAGCGTGAGAGATGAGAGAGCATTTTCTTTTTGCTCTCCATTGGTCAGAGAAATGAGAGATAGTGCATGGAGAGGGAGAGATCCTCCCCTCCCTCTCTCTTGCTCCCTTCGTTGCTCGATTTATGAGTGAAATGAAAAATGCACCAACCGCCGGGGGTCGTGGCGGGCCCTTGTAACCCAGCGAGCAGGGGGCAAAGGCGGGGCGTCGGCGGGCGTGCGCCGAGCGAGTGTCGCGACCAAGGGCCGCGTCGACAGGGGCGACTGGGGGGAGCCCCGGTTGTCCCGGTCGCCACAATGAGGCGAGCACTGGCTCAGGCCCGCAAGGGAGCAGGCAAAATCGCCCGCGCGGTCACAGTGGATCCGATAGCACTCGCGAGCACGCCACCCAAACGCCGGCGACCAAGCTTTTTGCCATTTTATTTTTTGATATTTTTAAGGATCCGATATTTTTTTAAAATATATTATTAAAAAATAATAATAAAAAAAACGCGCGGTCACAGTGGATCCGATAGCACTCGCGAGCACGCCACCCAAACGCCGGCGACCAAGCTTTTTGCCATTTTATTTTTTGATATTTAAGGATCCGATATTTTTTAAAAATATATTATTAAAAAAATTTTTTTTAAATAAAATAATTTTTAATTAAAAGCGATTTTTTAAACCTTTAATTTATTAAACAAATTTAATTATTTAAACAAATTTAATTTTATTAATTTTATTTTTTTTATTTAGTTTTTTTTTTAATTTTCCCTCTAAAAACAAATTAATTTTATCCCTCTAAAAATGCTTCAAACAAAATAATTTATTTCCTAAATTTATCGCTAAATTTCATAGTTTCATTATGCATTTTCATTTTGCCCAATTTCACATTGTCCTTTAATGTATTTTTTTGAATTATTTAATTCCACAAGTGAATATACCAAATCGCTTTTTCTTATTTCCAAAAAATAATTCTTCCAAAAATGGATGAGAAAATTCTGCCTAAAATTTTTTAAAGGATATTTTTCATTGCTTAGCAATTTCAGCGTTTTCACTGCTGTTTTCCTATAGAATTTCGCATTATGTTCAATTTTTATTCCAATTTTATTTCATTTTTACCCAATAGGTGTAAAAGGACATAGCTCAATTGAGAAACAAGGGTGTCCAAAAGTGATGTGCATTTTAGTTTTTAATAATTAAAAATTAACTCAGATACGGTCAGATACCACAAAAACTTTATTAAGTACCCACCCTCAACTATGCAAAAAGCCCATCTTCAATTAGACCCCCATGTGGTCCTAATACAGTTTTATAATAATCACTAAACAATTGAATGAATAAAATTAGTAGATATTGTATAGTTCAATAAACATGTGATCACACATTCTGATCACAAAGTGGATAACACTCGCCAACTTCCGGCTCCGTCAGATGAGCATGGATCCTTGACTGGTTCGGAAAACGTTTGGCAGTGAAACGTTCATAATTTGCCAACATTTGTCTGACCTTGTCCACCGAGAAGAGCTAGAGAAAATCGATGGATTATCGATTTTATTGATTTATCAAATCTGATTGCCAAAGTTTACAAAAGTGCACCTTCTCTTTGCGCCAATGCCATCCGGCATAGTTACCGGTGCATTCGGTAGCATTGGGCACCTTTTCAAACGGCGATTTCCATTCGCCAGACAAGTTGTGCGGTTTCCATCCTGAAATGTATAGATTGGCAGCGTAAAAGTAGATATTGCTAAAAAAGCATGATAGAGCTAAATCGGATAAATTCTAGATCGTGCCGCTAATAGAACCCTGCTTTTTTGATCCATTCTTCTAATAAAATGTTAAAAACAATAATAAATTGTTTTATTGGGTTTTGTCTCACCATGGAACATAAAATCATATTCACTCCACCCATCGTCGGTCATGAACCAGTCGCGAGCAAACCCGTGGGCTCGACGCAAAATGCGCAATTTCGGAGGCCAAATTCGCTGGGCACCTGAAATATCATAAAATGTGATAAAAAATAAAATTTAAAAACCATTTTTCGGGTGCCTGTTATGTATCGGTTAATTTGACAGAAACCAAAAAATGACAAAATTGAAAAATTCCTCCTTTGAGGAGTCCAATCTCAACCCGACATGTCTTACCATGAATTTTCCGAAGCGTAATAAAAAGGATTAGACCTTTTTTTTAAAAATGGCCCTGGTCTTAAAATACAAAATCTAAAATTATACAAAATGAGTATAAAGCCCATCAAAAAGTTCTGCTAAGATAATCACACGTAATGAGGAATTTGCTACACGTGTGATTATTTAGGCCATAATAGTTCTTTGAATGTTAAGATTTCCTCTTTAATATTTCTCCATTTTAATATTATCTTTTTAGAAAAATTCATTACTGAAGTTAAAAATCACAAAAAAAATTTTTATATGTATTTATTTTACCCAATGCTGCTCGAACACAAGTTGTGTATGCCATTAAAGTTTCATAACTATTCGATCGACGCCAATAGTTTGTGCAGGCCTTTAAAAAAATAAAATAAATAAATTTAATTAATATATTTACGTTGATCTCAATTTGAGCATTGGGCAACACCGTTTTGAGGATATGCAACTGAAAAGGGAAAATTCTTTAAAAATTTCTTTCAAGGTAATAAAAATAGAAAAATTAATTTTATGAAAAAAATATAAAAATTATGCAACGGCGGAAGACTTTGGTCAATATGGTCCTATTGATAGGCCATTCATAGTTTTTTTTTAAATAAATAAGGGGAAATAATATTTTATAACTCCAGCTTTTGAAAATGTCCACTTTATACCTGCAAAGCGCCGTTATCTGCACTTGAAATTTCTGGCAGCGAAAATTGCATGTTGGCCCAATCGAGCAGAAATTTGCGCGCAAACGAAGTGTTTTTGACCTAAAAATTATAAATTCAAAATATATAATTTTTAAATACCAAATAGTTGCCGGACATGATTTCCCAGTTGAAAAATCTTTCATAAAATATGAAATCCACTCGATCATCGATCCACTAAAATTAATAAAAACAAATTTAATTTTCGAATTTTATCGAAATCTTTCAAAATACCTCTTCGATGCAATGATTCGGGTTCACCACCCCGGTATCGGCATCCAGCACCAACATCCAGTCCGTGTCCGGCAAATAGGCTGAAGCGATGCAATGCTTCCGGAAAAACAGCTAATAATTAATAATTCATTATTAAATCACAAAAAATAACTTTAATGAAAATTTAAGCTATTAAAAAGCAAAAATAATAATAAAATCAAACAAAATTATTAGTCATAAATAAGTATTTAATGGTGTCAATTAATTTTTACTTTTTTTTTTATCCATTTTTGCATTTTCCAACTTCCTCAATACAGTGATTCTGGGGTTCACCACTCCGCAGTGATTCGGGTTCACCACAGATGTTAGGAATAGAAATTTCTCCAAATAATATTTATTCTGTTATTTTTAGGCCATTATAAGGGAATTGATTTTTAAAAGGTACTTAGACTAATAAGAAGAAATACCTATATCCGTGCCATACTGAGTTGAAAAAGAAAATTTATCGACACGAATACTTAGTGACGATGGATAGAAGAAATGGTGTATTATTTTGAGGAAAAGATCGAAAGTAACTGTTATAGATTAAGGGTAATTTTTAGTTCTGGTTTTCTTAATTTTTTCTAAATCGATATCCTCAAGAACTACAAAAAAACATGAATTAATATTTAATTAACAACTAAATTAAAATACTTACACAATCATATTGGGCACAATATTTTTTAGCTCTCTCATCCTCGTACATGTCCACCCGAAGAAATGTGTAATTTGTGCTCCTCAAATAGCACTCCAAGGAGCCTTGGGCCACACCATAATTTCTATAAATATTTTTTGAATACTTCACAAGTCAGAAATAAGATGATTAATAAACCGAAATTACAAACGCAAATAATGGATTAAATTGTATTAGGACGTTAAAAAACAGCCAGTGGGCTAATCTGGCAGAAAACTTTTTTCTAAGTTTGCTAGGCCGAAGATATAAATAGCCAGTAGTCAGAATTTTATGCTCAATCTTCAGATAATTTTTTTTTCGAAATTCGGCCAAAAAGTTCGAAATATTCGTGAAAACCATATTGGATCATAGAATTCTGCACTTGGATTTTTGTACTTTAGCAAGCTTATAAAAAAATTGGCTCATTTGGCGGTTTTTAATGCATCATTTGGCGGTTTTTAATGAAATTCAAACTTGTCCAAAGGTTTCCCGTGCTTCTCCACCAGCACCAACACCGTAATTTGTCCAAATTTGGGCGGACATTTCTCCATATTTTTCCGCTTCGGATACTGTACTTTTCTCTTGTTACTCTCCCCTCTATGGTCAATTTCGTTTCGAAACTCATTTCTTTGATGGTTGAATAGGAACATTGGTAGAAGAAGCAAAATTGAATATATTCCAATGGTACCGAAAAGAAGGACGAGAATGTTCAATTTTCGATTTATCTTTATAAATTTCACGATCGTTCTTATCAATTTGCGAATCATTTAAGAAGTTAAAAATCTAAAAATTGAAATGATTAATAATTTATGCATAAGAGAGAAAAATAATATACTTAATAGCATATAATAATAATAAATAGAAAATTTTTTAAATGAAGTCATCGCAAAATGATCTGATCAAAAATGGATTGAAGCCATATGCGGATCAATATGACTAATCCAAAGTCCGCAAAAATATTTTTTTTCTATAAACTCTATAATCTCCTGATTTCGTGCTTTAATTGGGTTTCAGAGGGATATAACTGTGAGATTATATAATCAAAAACTTTATTTTTTAGTTCTTCATTTTATGTAGAAATTCCATTATAAATAATTAATGATTCATAAATCTATTTTCATTTTTATCTAATTTTGATATTTTTGATATTTATTGCATATGACGCAAAACTTTAGCGGATTTTCAGATATTATTTTGTATATCTTTACTTTTTAACCAATCTATTTATCAGTCCATAATGAATTTACACTCATTAACATAATCCTCTTCAATAGTAATAAATTTTTTGAATTTATTCATGGTAAATCTGGCTTCTCAACTTCAGACTGTAAAAACTGCGCTTTTGTAAAACCTAAGAAATGTTTTTTATCAATATGAGGTGAGGCTAGTAATCTATTGAAATTATTTAGATCAATTCTATAGACTTTTCAGATATATAAATAAGTCATTGTAGCAAGAACTACACAGTTTAATCAATAAATGATCAATAAGTATAAAAGTTTATATTGATTTTTAAAAATTTCCATCCCTGAGTATGATTCATGCACACAACAGATTACTAATAAATAAAATAGTCGTATCTAGTCCGATTAAAATAGGGTGTGTGCATTATAACATAAAAGCAAAAGTTTTCAGAAATAAATCTTCCCGGTTTTCTTTTTTTATCAAAAAATTTAAATATTGCTTCTTCGATACAATGAGATAAATTTGCAACTTTTTGGTCGAGTGAACACTTTGAAACGAAAAACATTGTCCTGGTTATGATTTGATTCAAACAAACTTGGAAAACTAAGCTTATATAAAAAGGACCCCCATAAATTAGGTACAAAATGAGCCTAAGCCCATCCGAATTATTCCAGTCCAAAAAAGTTATGGCCAAAATAATCATTCATGCCGGCCTTTTTGTGGAAATTGGCCAATACTAATGATTATTTTGGCCATAACTTTTTTTAGACTGGGCCAGCCAATTCGGAAGGACTTAGGCTGATTTTCTAGCTAATTTATGGGGAAATCTTTTGATATAAAGCTCGTTTTCCCAAGTTAAAAAAGTTGTAAACCGATTCCTTTTTCTCTTCCAAGTTATTAACCGATTTCTTTGAATAAAAAAAACCGATTCCTTTGAATCGGTTTATAACCCAGACAATGCTTTTCGTTTCAAAGACTTCGTTCGACCAAAAAATGTAATCGTTCTAACTCTAGCGATTATCAATATTTTAGTCTATTTATGCGATTTTTGTGGAATTTAAACAATAATCTTTTCATGAAATTTCGAAGAAACATACCTAATATGCTTTTTAAGGATTTTTCCCCTTTAAACATCAATGTAATTCAGGCACCTACATGACTTAGAATGAATCAGATGATGCGGAAACAATTATTCTTGTTTAATTACATGATGTATGATTTATCGAATTGGAATTTCTGCTTTAAAATATTATTTAAAATAAGTTAGATATTGCGTTTAGCCGAAATTAGAAACTTGTTGTTTATTTTGGGTAAATTATTGGGGAAAAATTAAAAATTTTCTTCGATCCGTCGTGGGTGGTTCATCACATCGGTCAACTTTTGTTGAAACTTGCTTCTCTCTTCTCATTCTCATTCATCGGCCAAACAGCGATGAGAGGCCCAAAGGGTCATTATCCTGGGCATAATTCTGGGCCCCGTTGTAGTATTGGCCATAATAGTCGTAGTACTGGCGCTTGTCTCGGTTTCTAAACAAAAAATTATAAGAAAATTTTAAAATATTCCTATAATTTTATTTCTTTTTTAAAATTTATAAAAGTAAAATTGGTATAAAATTAAAGAATTAAAAATAAAAATAACTCAGACCCTTAACCATAATAAAATTATAAACATAAACCATAATTTCCACCCCCTTTATTATTGGAATTTTTAATGTTTAAAGAGAATTTAGTAATGATTTTTTAATTAAATTTTAAATCTCTCTTTATGTTAATAAAAATGTCAAATGCTTATTTTTTATTTTTTTTATCTAGGGTTTGGCAAAATTTTTCCAAAATAGAAAGTGAAAAAACTTACACCGAGGCATCCAATCCATGAATGCCTAGCAACAAAAGTGCGATCAGTAAAATGAGCAGAAAAAAGCGCATTCTTCAAATTGTTTAATGGAAAATTTTGCTGATAAATTTGTACTGATTTAGTTGGAAAAATATTTAAAAAAATGGCAAAAAAACACATTATAAGGCTAAAAATTCAGTTCAAAAGCAATTCTGATTTAAATCAGAAGAAAAACATTCATATTTTATGGACCTTGAAATTCCTAACTCCAAGGGCCCGGAAAAATTCCGATCTGCTGATCACAGCCACATCATTCAACTCCTGTTTATATACTTATTACAATTCCATTTGAGGGTCCAAGATGGAACTGGTTTTGTGTTTTTTGAGCTTTTTGTACAATGCATAAACAAGCCTTACCAAGGGTCCATATTTTTGGGGTGGTAAACAAATTAATTTGTGATTTGCGCACTTTTGTTGTTGATCGGATGGAATTTATTTTTGTGTATAGTTTGGCAGGGCAGAAATAAATTCAAATAATGTAAAAAGGATAAAAAGAGGAGGTGAAAATTTAAAAATGATGAATATGTATAGATTTGTAATGCAGATGGAAAATATTTAAAATTTATAAAATAATGAATAATGGAACAAATAAGGGTGTAAAAAATATATGAAAAAGATCAACTAGATATGTATATGCAAGATGAGATGCTAGGCTTTAAAAAAGTGGACAGCCAGTCTGGACAATTTTTATACTTGGTTGGCCAATTTCATGCTCTATTATTTTTGGGTTTTAATTTTTGAAAAAACGGCCAAAAAGGTCAAAATTTTCGTAAAAAGACCTATTTTGGATCTTTTTTGGTAAACTTATTTTCCGAAAATTTTGACCTTTTTAGTCGATTATCGAAAAAATAAAATCACTAGAAGATAGAATATAATAAAATTCTGCATAACTTTGCTTTTTATATTTTGGCCTAGCTAGTCTTTAGAAAAAGTTTTTGGCCAGACTGGCCATATTAGCCAAGATTTTTTGAAATTTCTTGGATAAGAACTGATTTTTTAAAAATAATTTATTACGAAATTTATAAATGATTGTACATAATAAGCAATTTTTTAATTTTTTTTTCTCCTTTTTAAACATTCAATAATTTTAATTGTCCTGTCATATGGTCCAAAATTCTCAAAATAATCCTCTTTTCCCCATTAAAATTGCGCAAATCTCATGTTTTCGCAGTGAAATTTCGAACCAAAATTCTCAAATTTGCTCCTTCTGAAATTTATTTCCAGACATAAAAAACAATAAATTTTAGTGATCAGCCATGAAAAGACCGATTTTTCCTCGTATTTTGCTGTATTTGCACCTTGGTAACCTCATCTACAATGGAATTTTATATTATGGTGCGTCTCGTGAAAAATTTTAATTTTTAATTTTTAATCCAACTATTGATTAATAAGCTAGTTTCAAATTGGCACTTTTTTAAGACCGTGTACTAATCCCTTTCTGAGAACCGGCTAATTTAGTTGTTTCGGAAAATATCATATCGACCTATCATATTTTATTATCGGTGGGTATGGTACACGATTCCACAAAGGATCGTCTTGAAATTAGCTCAAATGTGAATTTTTTAAAGATTGTCCGATTTGACATCATTTTCTTTTATATTTCCAATTTCAAGAAATAATAATGAATTTTTTCATTTTAATATGGATTTTTTAAAGAATTTTTTCTTATTTTTAGTTTTAAATTTTGCTTTATTTTGTGCTTTTTAAAGTTTAAAAGTTTATTTGAATGGACAAAAAAACTCAATCAACCATTTTTTTGTTTTTTTAATCCATTTAAAATTTATTTTCTAAATTTATCATATTTCTGAACCTATTTATTTTAGATTTATGGTCTTTTGGGGGTTTTACTTTTATAATTCGATTGAAAATGGCACTTTTCAGTGTCGGCACAACAAGTTGCGGAGGTGGACCTGGACTGCCGCGACTTCGACACCAGTTGCGCATGGCACAACATGCAGTCCCCGGCGCCGCCGCTGATGTGGTTCCGCAGCGGTGCCAACATCACCAAGGACCAGATGGCGATGACCACGGGCACCGACCAAACGCCAAGTGCGAAAAATAATTTTACTATTTTATGATTCTTAGCTTTCTCAACCAAGATGATTAAATTTTTTTAGTATTTATTTATTTATTTAATTATTATGCATTTCTTATGGTCTAAATATTGAATGGGATTTCACTAAAAAGACATAGAAGGAACCAAAAAATTCGCGGGAAAAATATAAATTCTTTTTGTCCATCAGATGGAAGTTATGCCATCGCCGCCAGCATCAGCGTGAACGATTCAATGTATGCATGCCTGGTTAGCGATCCGGTGCCATGCCAGGGCACCAACGGCACCCTAACATTCAAGTATTTTTCTGATATTACAAAAATATTATTCTGACTCCATATTTTGAAGTTGCTTTGATAATATTTACTAATAAGGGGTGGTTGTCTTGTTTTTTTGGTCGAAAAATATTTTTTATTTAATTCTCACCGTGTTGAGTTATTACCTCATTAGTGCCAAATGGCATTGGATAAGAGAAAATAAAAAATAATTACGTGAAATTTAAAGTACTTAAAAAAGTGCCAAATAATCTTTGGATTTTTTTCCATTTTTAATTTTGAATTATTAAATTTATTTGAATTTTAGAGCCTCAAAAATTGGCCAAAAATCCGAAAAGGTTCATAAGGATTTGGCAAAATTATTCGCAAAATATTGATTTATTGAAATTTTTTTTTAAGAAATAAGAGTCAATAATTTGTATAAAAAATTACAAAATTTTAAATAAAAAATTTCAAACTTAAAATTAATTTTTCATATATGTATAATGAAAGTTTTAAAGCTTAAAAATAAATGGAAATATTTATGATTTCTATTTGATTTTTTAAATTTACCTGCCATTTTGGCATTAGTGAGGTAACGGCCTCTTTGGCACTTTTGAGGTAAACATGAGATCACTTCCGTCCTGCCTTATTAGAAATTTATTTTAAAAATACGCTTTTTGTTAATAAAGCATTTTGATTGGTCAAATTGATGATAGCTCATATTAATTCACTTTTTTAATTTTGGAAATTCTTGGAAAAAATTTATATTTAGGAGTTATGACTAGAGGCTTGGGCTCATAATTCGTGAGTTATCAAGTTATAAAAATAAGAGTCTAATGGGGTAATTATTTAGGATAATTTTAATTTTTTTTTGCTCAATTTCTAACTCCAATCCGTTGCATTTGGACCAAATTAAACTGAACAGTTTTCAAATGGCTTAACTCAAAGTAGAACTTGGAAATTGGCTTAAATTCAAGAAAATTTTGGAAAATTAAATTCAAATTTTTCTCTAAATTTCAATGTAATTTTAGCTATTGGTCCAGTCCCTTTGTGTTGCTAAAAGTGTGCCAAAACATCCAGGGCCAACCCCTCAACAAGACCACCAACTGTTGGCGAACTCCGTTGTCCCAGGGCCCAGGACCGGCCAACATCACAATCCCGCCATGCCGTACTCCATTCGTGGCAAGTTAAAAAATATATAAATATTCCGTTCTTTTGTTTTTTCATTTTTGAAATTCTGTAATAAAACTTATTTATGGTAGCATTTTTAATATTTTCGGAAATTTCGAACTTTTTATTTTTAATATTTTCAGAAATTTTGAACTTTTTATAAGAAATACGAAAAATTAAAAGACCAAAAGATAGACCATCAATTTCTGAACATTTTTGCTCTTCCTACTTTTGGCCTAGCCATTTAAAAAGTTTTTGTTTTGGGTGAATTCATTTTGACTCGTTTCGAGTACACGACATAGCACGGATCCAGAATATTTTTAGAAAAAAATTCAGCAATTTTCAGCTGATGATCGAGGCCGGAAACTTTGTGTTCTCGAATGGCCAGCTGATCGGCGGTTTTGCCATCATCGACAATGTTAATTACACCGGTGATTTCTGCAGAACTCCGCCAGCCAATGCCTCTTCCAATGCTACAGCTAGCAACTCTACCGTACCTGGGAATGCTACAACAGTAACAACCAGTGGCGGAGCGGCTAATAGTTCTACCAATGCTACAACTGGTGGGAATGCTACAGTATCCGGTGGTGGAAATTCCACCGTATCCAATGGGACAAACACCACAGCCAGACCTGTTACAACCGCAGCAAACATCATTTCCAGCGTTGTGGGGTAATATGATGGACAGTGCTTTAAATCTCATAATATAGCATATCATTTTTTCTAAAAAATCACCCAAATAACCTAGTGACCCAAAATTTTAAAACAAAATTTTCTGAGCCGAACAACAACAAATATACACAGAGTTTAGAATTAAAAGTTGGAAGAAAAATGAATATTCTTTCAATAAAGTTATTAGAGAGGAGTTGCGTGGATAATTTTAATTTTACGGCCTTGAATCAAACATCAATATTTCCACTTTAATTGATTTTTTAAGAAAATTCTGATAAATATTTTTTAATGCATCCAAATAAAGGTTAAAATGGCAAAAATGTAGGAAAATGGGATAAAATTCAACTAAAAACTAGAAAGATAAAAGGGAATAAAAACAAGAGAAAATAAAGAAATGAGGCAAATAAATGAATTAAAATTATAAGAAAAATTATGTTTTTTAATAAAATAGAACCTGCGGATACATTTTAATTATTTATATTCGATTAATTATAAATATTCTTTGTTTTCAGATCACCGACGAATAACACACAAATCAGTTCGGCATCAAGCAACAATAATGGCACATCTGCTGGTGGTGGAAGTGGTGATGGTGGTGGTGGTGGTGGTGGTAATGCAACTAGTAACAGCACCAACAGTTCGAATCCGAATAATGGCACTTCTGCTGCTGGTGGTGGTGCAACTTCAATCTCGAATGTGAATTCCACCACGATGGCATCGTCAAATTCGGGATGATTTATGGTGTGCAATTATTTGTTTCGAAAGTATAAAATGGATCTTTTTAATTCTTTGGAATTATTTTTGGGAGGAGTTTTATGGTTGTTTCAGGAGAATGATAATAACATTTTGTGCCAAAATAAGGTCAAAAAATTAAAATGGACGTCTTAAAATTGTTTTCTTAATCTATTTTATAAAAATACTTCTTTTGAATTTTGAACTCTCCCTCCTTATTTAATTTAATAAAATATAAATAAAAAATCTTCAAAATTATTTATGCAAAAACAAATCAAACATCAATTTTCTTTTATTTAATTTTTTATTTGAATTTATTAAACAGTTTATTTGAAAAAACATATTAACAACGATGTTTTCCAGGATTTTATTGTTAATGCCCCCAAATTAAAGCTCACAATATCCCAATATATATAAATGAGTACTTTTCATGGAATTTCTTGAGAAATAATAAAAACATTTTTGATTTTTAGATGAGATCTTTCATAAAAAATGATGTAGACCTTTAATTAAACAAAAGTTTTTTCTGTTTTTCCAAACTTTTCTATTGTTATTAAAAAAATAGGTCATTATATATATTTAAAATATATACTTCTAACAATAAGTACAATTTATATACCTTTTACATACAGTATATAGGTAATAAAAAATTTATTCTATCAAAAGATCTCCAAATCAAAAATGATCAGTATCAAAAATAAAAATAATAATTTGCTAAATATTTTTTGCAAAAAAATTCGTGAAAAATCAATTTACCTTTTTTGGGGATTTTTTTTATAATCTATTTTTATTTTATAATCTCACAAGTCAAATATTCTCTGTAGGTATATTGTTATATATCAAATTTATTTATGGCATATTGAATATTAAATATAAATTCTCGATTTTCTTAGGATATTTAAGCTTCGTAAATCATTGTCTCCATAAGAAAGAATTTCAAAATTATAGTTTAGGAATATTATTTTTGGAGAAAAAATTTTTCTTTCAAAATACAACAAAGGAAAAAAGCTTTTATTGGATTTTATTCGATTTTATAATTTTGAAAAATCAAAAAAGCTATAAATATGCCATGTATTTTGCCAATTTTTCGATGCTTTACAATACATAAAACTACAAAAAAAATAATGTTCTGATTTTTAGAATTGAAATATGATTTTTGCGAATTTTTTGCCCATTTTCTCGCTGATTCTCCTGCATGCCGTGGACCTGCACTACTGCATGCCGAATGTGCAAGACGCGCTTGAACTGTGCCAATTTGTGAAAGATCATGCATTGAGTGCTGCAGATGCTGGGAGACGCGACGCATTTGCGGCACCCGGAAAAATGATCACCCGGTGGATCAAGGCAAAAAATAATAATAAACATTGGATTTTTAAATTTTTCCCTGAAAGATGGTTAAAATTTTTAGAAGATGATTTAATTTTTGAAAAATCTATTTTAAGGTTATAAAAGTTGGAAAAAAGTTAGATCTATATTTTTAAGCATCCTAGAACTATAACTTATAAACATCAGTTGAAAATAAATATAAATATTCTGAGGGGAAAATTAAGGATGGTATTTTGTAAAGGAATAACTTTTAATTCAGGGTTTTCTTTCATTTTTAATCGTTTTGTTCAATTTTTGAAGTTAGATATTTCGTCTTTAGCTGTTTTGGGAATAATGTATGAATGAATAAGTGAGAGAAGACAGTAAATGACGAGAGAGCGAGAGAATGTGGGAGAGGAAGACGAAAGGGAAAGGATATATTAGTGAGCAGACAATCCGATAGCGAATGGATAGAAAAGAAGACAGAGCAAAAGAAATAGTGTGCTTCATATTAACTTGAGCAGTGATGGGGAAAAGAAGACAGAGTGAATATAGAGAACACATCAATTCCTTTGGCTTCCCTGCCTAGCTATACAACCTAACAAATTTTTCCAATAATTATTTAGAAGTAAGGGAGCGGTGATGCGCACGTTGCTAAACCCTTGATAGTGCGGGCCTTTTTTGAAGACCCAGCCAATCACAATTTTTGGCAGGTTCGACAGGAGTCGGACCTTAAAATTTGTTAAATTTGTTGTTTAGAGTTTCCTGCAGATTTACATAAATATTAAAAAATTGATATTTTGCATAAAAAAACCAAAAATATTATTGCAAAAGAATTACATTTTCTAATGTGGGAAATTTAGAAATTGAATGATTTAATACCAAAAATTTTTATGCGATGATATTTGTCCAAAACGGCCAATAATGATGTTTTCACCGAAAAACTGCTATGTAAATTATTACTATTTGAAAAGGCAAAACGAGAAAATATTTTGTTTTTTTAACCATTTTTATATTATTCGTTTTTTTCATTCAGAAACAATTTCCTGCTTATATTTAATTTTTATTGTTTTGGTCTGCCGGCAATTAAAAAGAGTTTTTTAGATCATTTTATATTAGCACTTCCGGGAAAATTATTCAGCACGAGAATTTTATTGGTATATTCAACAAATTACTAAGTTTACAATATAATAAATGCCTGAAATTATTTATTTATACAAAAACATCAAAATTCCATAAAAAAACCCTCTCAGGACATCCCCGGCTCCAGCAGAGAAGAGGTGACCCTGAAGTTTTGTTTGGTTCATCTGCGCAATTTGATGCGCAACGGGGAGATCAGCCTGAAACTGGAACCCGAGAACCAAACGCAACTCGAACAGCTTGAACGCTTTTTGTTGCGGGGACGGCCATTGTTGCGCTCAATTTACATCGGCTACAATGGACTGAAATTTTCTGGCCAATTTTACGATTCCGTTATCCAAGTAAATAATAATAATAATTTTTGCGTCAATAAAGCAAAAATCTTCGAAAATCCCGAAATTTTTAAAAAATTTGCAATTTCAGAAAATTCTTTGGAAGGTTAGAGGAGTATTTTGTTTAACCAAAAAGCGTAAGATGATAACGAGTTTTATGAAAATCGAAAATTTAATTTTAAAAATTTAAAAAATAAAAAATTTTTTAATTTAAAAAATTTTGTGGCCAAGCCTGGTAGAATCGTAAAAACTAAACTCGGGTTCATGGTCAAGGATGTGCTGAGTCGTTTGGTCGAAAAGTGCTACAATAAAATAATAGTCCCAGAAAACTTTTTCTTAGACCCCGTTAGACCAATTTCGACTTTTTCCTTAGTCGAAAAAAAATTATACATCAGAATCAGCAGAAAATTCTGACCAACTTTGCCTTTTATAATTTTGGTCTAACGGGTCTAATAACAAAAAAGTTTTCTGATACTATTATTTTATTTTTGCACTTTTCGACCAAACGACATAGCACCGGACAAGGATCTTGGAATCTCACTTTGGCTTTACCTATGCCTTTGCCACAATTTTTATTTATACGGAACCGAAACATTTTATAGATTTTTTATTTTTGTAAAAAATTTTTTGTAAAAAATAAAAATTTGCTCTCTATCGAGAGCAAAATTTGCTCTCAAAAAATTTGCTTTCAAAATTTGCTCTCGATTTACTCCCTAATTTCAGGCCTTATCCTCACCCAACGAGGAGCGCACGGTGTTGGACATGTCCTTCTACCCTCTGCCCACTGCATGGCCCACTGCACTTGCACCCTTCCCGTGGTCCACAACCACTCAAATTGGGCATGCAAGACTGCAGGTCCTGCAACATGCGAGGCCAGATTTGGTAGTCAATTGTATTGATGAAGAGTGTAGAGCTTTAAAAAAACGCCAAATACGCTATTTAAACTATTTTTTAAAGCTTGTTACAAAATTCTTATGCAAAAATATATACAGAACTTTATGCTCTACCTTTTAGTCATTTCGGAATTTTCCCAAAACATTATAAAAAGTTCGAAATTTTTTTTCTCGAATTTCTAATTTTTATAAATCGAAATAAAGAGCCAAAATACTTAATAAAGTTAACGAGTTTGCCTTTTCTACTTTTGGCCTAGCAAGCTTTTTTTTTAAAAAAATATTTGGGTGGCTCAAATTTTAGCATTCAAATTAATTCCATCAATAATAGAGAATTATCGGAATTTATGCATATAATTTTGCAGAATAAAATTCGAATTTTGATGAAAAATGGAATTTTTCATAGGCTTCAGAAGGCTTCACCAATGTATGTGCATACCATTTCGATACCCAGCATTGGTCAGCCATCCTTGTGTTGGCGAAGGTCGGAAGCCCTGAAAATCAGCCGAAATTCGAAAAGTTCGAACTTGCCTCAAAAGAGGGCGATTTTTCCGAAGGTTTGACAAAAATCAGCCAATTAGATTAGAAAAGTTTAAATTGGATATTGTTTTAAAACAATTTCTTTTAAAAATCTTTAAATTCCAAAAATATTTTTATATAAATTAATTAATTTCTTTTTTCGTTATTTTGTTAAAGGACTCTCCCAAGAGCATTCCATGCCGATGATGAATTGAAGCTAGAATATATATCTATGACGAATGCTATCCTAATTTTTCCAATTTTATTTGGGTTTTTATTTTTTTCGAATTTTTATAAAAGAAAAAGATCAAATTATCGTGTCATCAATTTATTATGAAAAATTGGTGAAAAAATGAGCAAAATAATTGAAGGTGATATTATGGGAATTGAATTGAACAGAGAGACACGAATTATGATGATGTATTATGAAAAAGCCGGTTCAAAAATATTGTTTGAGAGAGATTTGTTTGATCGGTGGATTAATAAAATATAAAAATGATTATTTTTGTGTTTTCGAGAAGTATAAAATATGTGATTTCTAATACTGATCAGAAGATAGTGAGGGAGGTGAGAGAAACAGATCAAGAAGTGTAAATTATAAATTGGTGAATGAACAATTTGATCATGGAATGGCTGAGAAATGGCTCGAATAAGGCAAAAATACAAAAAAAAATAATAGAGCCAATATTTTAGTATTTTATGAAAAATGGCAGAAAAATGGACAAAAGACACGAGAGAAAAATTACAAAAACAATTATTACCAATAATAAGTGAATAATAATAACAACAATATGTGTTGGTGGTGTTTGTGAAAGAGTGGTTTTGAAGATGGAAAGGCAGAAAAATGTATAGAAAATTTCAAAAATTCGACATGGATGGAGGTCATAGAGAGGCGTTTGAAGGCCTTTTTTTTGTTTTTTTAAGATAAGTTCAATGGAACGGAGAATATATTATGAGAAGGAATGTGCCATATAGGAAGGATATGAATGATAAAAAAGTGATAACATTAATCATTAAATGTGAATGTTAATTCAATTTGGAGAATAAAGAACTTCTAAAATAAATTTCCGATTGTATAAGAAATTTTTAAAGTCGGTATTTAAAAAAGCAAATTTTTTTTTTAAATTCTATGATTCGGAAGATTTTTGCGCTAATTTTGAGTGATAATGACTTAGGCTTAGTGATTTTCAGAGGTTCCCTTCACAAGTTAGAAAGTTTGGGTTTTGAGATTTCGAAATTGTGTTAGTATATTCCCCTGCCGTGTTTTGTGTTTCTGTCCCGTCATCATTTGTGTGTTTCTCTCTCTCGTGTTTCACACATTTTTGATCGGCGTCCGTCCGTAGTAACTGGCACCCCCATACGGGTTACCATGGTGTGTTCCAAGCACAGCGGAGCCAAGACGCCGGAACACGCTGGACAGCAGGCCTCCACGGCGAAGATTATCTAATAGAAATTTTGAAAATTTTTCAAATTCAATGGGAGTTTTTACTTAGAATTTAATCCAAAATTAATTTTTTACTGATTTAAAGCATAAAAACGCAAGTCAAAAAAAGATATCTGAATTAGGAAAAAGTTATATTTCTATACAACGATAAAATAGGGAGAGGGAGGATCGAATTGAATTTTTGAAGGCGTTACCCTTTTGATGGAAATTTTTATGGAAATTTCGACCTGTTTCTTAAGAAAATTGACTTTTTCCCCGACAGACGAAGGTAGGGGAAAATTCTTTTTGAAACCCTAATGAACTTTAATCAGATATAAATAAGAAATTTTACCAGAATATGGCGGCATCCGGTGCCCGTGGCCACGGTGGTGATGATGGGGACGGCCCTGCTTGGGTGTCGAGGAGTACAGATCTGTCTGCTCCGTGGCGTTCAGATCCCCATCGACCAGCTCGCGTTCCTGGGAGGATGCGAAGGAGGAGGCCTCCGGCATGAATTTGGGCGGTGCTGATGGAGCGATGCCTAAAATGATGTAGAATCAGAATTAGAATGGTGGGGATTTTTTATAAATGTAGTAATTTTACAAATTTTTTGGTATTAAAATATCCTTAAATTGTATCTTCTACCTAATTTCAAAAAATATCATTTAAAATAAATGAAATTTGGTAAGCTTAAGCTGATATAATCTCATAGCTATTTGGTGTTAAATTCTTAAAAATCATAAACTGAAATAAAAAATAAATTTATAATCTAAATTAAAATTTAAAATACAAAAAAATTGGGGAAAATTCTACCCATATTAAAAACTTTAACAAATTTAAAAAATATTGAACTACTTATATAATTTTAAGTTCTTCTTTCGAAAATTATTTAATCCTCAATTAGCACGTTTAATTTTTTTATTGAAAATTCTCAATTTATTATTTTTACCGTTTGCAAATCGCTGATTGATCCCGGCGCCGCCCCCTCCCCAATTGTCGTCATCCAGCGATCCGGTGCTCTGTGTTGAGAAGGAGCCCTTGGCTTGTTTGGGCACATCGACCTCGCTCGGATCGTCCTCATGCTTAATTTTTTTTTGCAAAAAAATTAATTTAAAATTTTATTATAATTTAAATTAATTTGTAACCAAAAAATAACAATTTATTTTTTGTAATTTGTCCAAATAAAATTGCTTTAACTCATTACTAGGCTATGGTATTAAGTGGCTGACGCCTTTTTTAATATATTTAATAAAATTCATTTTAATTTTTATTTTATTAGTCTTACAATATCACTTCTGTAGAGATCGAACAGTTCCCCCATCAACTCCCGCGCGACTATTGGTCCGGCGTGGCCCTCAATAAACCAGAATAGCAGAACCTGAAAGAAAAATTTTTTATTAATAAAAATCAAAAATCATTCATAAAATTTTACAAAATCGAACCATCAAAATTCCCCCCCCCCCGAGAGGTGGAGTGATTACCACGAAATTTTTCCTGGTTACACCTCCCTATATTTAATTTTTTCCTGAATTTCTCCATTTCTTTCTCCTTACCCCGTCCTTGCGCAGCACGTGCTCCGCAAATTTGGTGATCATTTTGCGCTGATGCTTGGCATTGGAGTACACAATGTGCCGGTGTTTCTCCTGCTTCAGCAGATGACGAACCGAACTCTCCTGGGTGCACGGGAGCAGGATCAGCACCACCAGGTAGTAGAGGAAGTTGAACAGGGTCAGTGTCGACACCAGCAGGAAGCCCCACCTGGGAAATTCGAGAAAGTATTCATTATATGGTACGGCAAATAAAAATCATCAAAATAAAAAGATTAAAATCATTTTACAAAAAATCTATCATAGCTGCAACATTAATGGGAAAAAGTTGCTTCAACAACCATTGAAAACAAAAAAAATGGGGTAGAAGCAATAGCGTATTTAGGGGGGTGGCTGAAGATTTTAGCAAAATCTCTTAAAAGGGTCTAGATTTTCGAATTTTCCCCGGTGGCCCCTATCGGGGCCGACGTTATATTTTTGCGAATTTTTTTCTTCCATTGTTTTTTTTAATTTTTGGATTTCGAATCCATCTCTCTTGGTTTCATAGATTTTTCAATTTTTTATAAATCAAATATCGATTTCCCGGCGAAAAATATCATGATAATTTTTAAACAAACAAAATTGATTTAATTCCTTACCAAATAAAGAGATAGATCTTCTCGTTGTATGTGTTGATGCGGAGATGGCACTGCAAGGTGTAACGGGGCGTATCGCCAAGACGACGGATCGGTACATCGCAAAGGGTCAGACGGGGGAACACGGGGGAGTCCTAAATAGAAAAATATATTATTAAAATTAATATTTTATAAATCTGTAAGTAAGAAATTCCTGGTATAACAGTTATTTTTCTGACAAGGAACATTCACTTAGTGAAGCTTTTTTATGGAATCCCATGCATTAAGAAAAATAGAGCATGATGATGTTTTTACTTATATCCAAAATAGTAAATTCCCATGTACAAAATAGTAAATTCCCATGTAAATTCCATGACAAATTAAAAAAAATTATTTCAATTTATTTGTTCAACGTGCTTAAAGGGCGGGTCTTCGACGGGTCAACCGCCATTCAAGCCAATCAAATTTAAATAACCATGCTAGGGTAAACCAGTAAAAGTGAAGCAGAAAATTTTCACCTTTTTAGTTTTTCGAAGTTCTTGAATTTTTTTTGAAAATCTTCCTAAAAAACGTTTCACTTATAAGTGAGTGTTCCTTGTGAGCTTTTTCAACTATTTTGCTGTTAAAAGATTTTAAGAATAAAATCGAATTTGTTCGTCAAATTTTTATTCTTAAGATTTAAAAATTAAACAAAAAATCACCGACCTGCCAGTTCTCGCCGTTGATCAGAGCCTTGAGCACTTCCCAGCCCCACCAGCGGTAATCTCGTCCAATGAACGCGTTGAGCACCAGAAACTGGATGGTCACATTGGCCAGATAGAGCAATTTGATGAACACGTAAAGCCACTAAAAAGAGGAAAAAATGAATTTTTATTTTTATCTTCGGTAAAAATTTATAAAAAACCTCAAAACCCTCAGGATTTAAAGTAATCTCGATTTTAAATTTTTCTTTTTTTTTCTTTTTTTGGACGTTCATCAAAAATTTCCCATCTCCGAATGGAAATGAAAATTTTTTGGCTTAAGAGGAAATTTATTTGATTTTAAATTATTTTTATTCGGAATTTTTGCTCACCGACACATAGGACCCCATGGATTGGCCAAATCGGCATCCGACAATCCGCCGGTGCACTGGATCCCGATTCAGTATGGCCTCGCTGAGCTTGTCCTTCAGCTGGCTGATCAGCTCATTGCGCTCTTCAATTGGGGCCAGACCCATGCCCTTCAGCTTTGTGGACTCCTCGATGAATTTGACGTACTCAATGCCTGTGGGAAAAAGGGGAAAATAAATATTTTAAAATTCACGAACGAGATCGATGATCGAGAAAATCATATATTAAAAAGCAATAATTTCTTACATATATTTGCGAAAATATTAGTTATAATTTTATTTAATTTAAGAATTAAGTAATACAGTATATTGGTCAAAGATACAGAGTCATGGGGATTATCATTGAAAATACTTGATTTTTTTTGGCTTTTAACCATTTTCTTAATTTTAGGGTATAAAAATAATTAAAAATTACCGCTCTGTTGGCTCAAGTGGTTCCAGAGCCAATTTGGCAGGTAAAATACCAAAGCCTGAAGGAACAGCATGATGGGCACCCACTGAAAAATGATAAAAATAATAAAAACGATGTATTCGACTATATTTCATGTTTTTTGTAATATGTAAAAATTTTTATGCTAATAAATAAATAATAGCATAAAAATATGATATTTCTTTTTTTAAATGGTTTGAATTTCCCGCGGAATTTTTTTTCGATAAATCTTATAAAATTTTTTCTCTATTATATATAATCAAAAAAGGGTAAAATTCTTATTATTAAATAAATAAATTGAATAAAAATTTTGGACCTTATATGCCAGAGGTGTTAGAGCACAGGCTCGTAGCCAGAAAAAAATTTCGGGGAGGGGGACAGAATCAAAGGGGAGGAGGTCGAACGGCTTCGAAATTTTTTGTCGAAATTGAAAATTTTTTCGATTTTTAAGGGAAATCGGTCACTTTTTCTTCAAAATTTTCAAAAAAAATTTAATAGAGGGACCCTTTTTATTTTTTTAGTGTTGGCATTTCAGAGAGGGATTCACCTCCCCCCCCCCCTTCCCCCTGTCTACGGGCCTGTCAAGGCCTTTTTTTTGAAAATTTTGAAGGAACAATGACAGATTTCCTTTAAAATCGTCAAATTTTTTCAACATTTTCTCTGGCGAAGCCCCTCTTNGGGTAGGGTCCCTCCCCCCCCCTAACGAAAATTTTTCTGGTTACGGACCTGTTAACTGTTGTATGTGTATTGCTAAGATAAATGAATCAAACAATGCAAAAAAATATTCACATGGTAGTAGCCGAGCTGGCGGGCCCTACGATCCGGGTTGGACCAGGGGATGCCCTCCTCCGGCGCCACATAGTATTGGTTCTTGGAATTGCAATAGTCAATCGCGTACTCGCGCTCCTCGTCGCTCAACTCTTGCGATCGCTATGGGGAAAATATGAAAAGTTTAGGAAATAAATTTATTTTAAAGCCCAAAAATTAATTTACCAGACATTTCATGGGTTCCATTCCGCCGAATCCGAAACTGCAAAAAAATTATTAATGATAATTAAAAAATATAAAAAAGTTTCGCACATGTTCACTGAGATCACCGCAACGAAAAAGAGCAAGACGGTGGGCACCAGTTGACAATTGAGCCGATCAATGCAGTCGGAGAAGTATGCCTTGGGCTTCTTCAAGCAATCCCAGAGCGTTCGGCCTGTGAAATTAAAAATTTAGGATAAAGATAAAAAATAGGGAAATAAATTTTTAAAAAGTATCAAAATGACTGTTTAAAACAACCTTGGAAAATAAACAAAAATGATTTTACCCAAAAAATTTTATTACTGAAACATATATGATAATTATTAATAACTTACCCATAAAGGCCTGGGTCTGCCCAAAGAATGGAATGTTGTGTGCGCCGATCATTTTGTTTCTGAAAATTAAAATTATTATTATTATTGAGTTTGTCATACTCATAACATAATATAGCATTTAATGCTAATTTTTATTTATTTAATTTTTGATAAAAATTAATATTAAAAATAAAATAGCTGTTATAAAATAACAGATTTAAGGTAAAATAAAATAATAAATATATATCGAGATAAGAAGTGGAATTTTGTAAAAAATCCCAATAAATTGCAAAATCTATTAAAATAACCTTAATTTCTACATGAAAAATGAAAATTTAGGAAATAAAAGTGGAAATGTAAGAGGATTTCCCTAAGAAACTCACACGCTTCTTGGCCAATCGCCGTGTTCAAAATTATTATTTGTTGTCAGTTTTCGACCTCCGCTACTCGTATTTGGCAATGGACTATTGCGATACATAATAGGGGTGGGGGGTTAGGGTTCAAAATTGCCGAAGGCCACAACGCATATTCCGTTGTGACGACGAATAAGGCAAAAAGAATATTAATAAAGAATATTTTAAGGCACAAATTAAATGGTAATCTGAATAATGAGAAAATAATTATTTTTAAAGCAGGAAATTCAATTTTTTCAATAATTAAGAAAATAAGAATGATGATACATATTAAACATAAGCTATTAAAAGCATGATTATTAATCTGAAGATGATAGCAAAAAAAGGATTCGATAATGGCATATATATTTTTTAATTTGGTCAAAGTTTACGGTTTTTAGATAAATTGAAAAGAAAAATTTTAAACTTCAAATAAAATTTAAGTTTGAATGGTCGAAATTCTGTATCTATTTAAAATGCAAAGCAGGGTGATAAAGACACCTTTGGTGTTTCAATCTGTCTTTGGCAATTTTACAATATAATAAAATAAACTGATCGGAAATTAAAAAATATATGATGAAATTTTTAATTATGATCAAGCCATAAATGAAGAATGATGCACATGAAGATGATGATGCAACTCTCCATAGAACAATCGCGAGTGCGAAGGACATTATGGGAGTGCGGTCGCGCTTTAAGTACTGTTTCGAAATTTCAGACAGTCCAGTCCAGTCCAGATCCCCATTCTCCCTCCTTATTTGTACATCATCATAAAAATGATGATGATTGATGAGATTAGGAAATCGCTTCCTGTTGCTAATGAAGAGATAAGAGAAAAATGATAAGAAAATTTTAAAAATAATAATTGGTATTTCAAATAAAAAATCATCATTTAAGGTCCGTGATTAGTGATTAGCAAGAAAAATTGGGATTTTCAGGAAGTTCGAATAAAAAATCATCATCTAAGGTCAAAAATTGGGATTTTCACTCAAATTTTAAAACTACTACTGTATATCAGGAATCAATTTAATTCTGTAGTGTAATGGAATTATTACATGAAATAATGTTTTAGTTAATAAAATGGAAGCTAAAATCCATAAAGCAGTTTCTGAGAAAAAAGTCGAAAAAATTAGTCCAAAAAATCTGTGGAACCAAATATAGTTTGGTTGTAAAAGGGGTACTCATATTTATTATATGTAAGAAAGGAACAAAATAAATGGGCTACTTAACGATTGTACATCTAGATATTTGGGTCTAATTGAAAGACCAAAAATGACATTTTAAATAGACGCAAAATCCCATCATAAATTAAGGTTTATTTGGAGAAGACCCAACAAAAATTAGTTTGTATTATGCTTGACTGCCCTAATTTTTCTATGACTAAATTCTTTCTATATTCGGAGAAAGCAAAATGATGAGTCGGAAGAAAAAGTAAAATTGGGTGAGGGCAGAGGATGATAGAGATTCATGGTTAAAACTCATTTTATGCAGAAATACAAAAATTTGATCAAGTTAGCAACGGTCCTTTAATGAGGAAGGGAAGGATTCGATCCAATTTTATTAAAAAATGAAGACTTGTTGTGTACTTATTTTTAAATTTCCTGTCTAATAAGTTCTGTGAGGGAAATGATGATGATGTTGGCCCTTTAAGGCTGTTTTTGAGAGATCCGATCGCGCTACGGCGATGATGAATCATCGCTTGAGAGGATCTTGACGGCCGGGAAACCTTAGGGTACTTCGATGACAGACCCCTTTCCCAACCCCTTCAAGGTCCATACTGGGGGACAGTAAACAAAACATAAAAATTGGGATTTAATATGAAGAAAATGAAATATTAAAAATTCAAAATTGTTAAAATGGATAAATATATCGGGTAATTTGTTTATAAAATCGCAAAAAATATAATAAAATTATATTTGCTCAGCAAAAGCTTTCTTATGAGTAAATTTGTGAAAAATCAAATGACCTTTGAATACATGAAATATTCAGAAAATAATAATGAAAAAGATGATAATAATAATAATAATAATACAAAAATAATAATGCTGGTGATGGTATGGAGGTGAGTGAGGCATATTTTTGGGTCGATGAAGGGCTCGCCTATACATAGGAGAGAATGAGGGTCGCGTTCGATAATTGCGCAGGTGGGGAGGATGAGGGCCGAGAATGGATGGATGGTGGTGATGGCCTCTTCTTTTCCTAATAAGCCCATCTCGAGATCCCGACCCTATAGGAGGACAGAGGTTCCATCGATCCAACTGCACTTCGAAAAGCCAAAAATAGCCCCCTACCGTTGAACGCAAAAATATTTTTAAGGTAAAAAGATGAAATTTAAAGAAAAATATAAAAAAGAATAATGTTTAGATCATTATGATCAAAATTTTCCATTATATTGGGGGGGGGGGTAAAAACCATTTTAAGAATTCATAAGACTAAATAAAAATGAATTGTTTTTTATTCTTTTTAAATTGTCCCAAAATAAAAATATAAATTCATGCACGTCTCCATTGGAAACTTTTGGTTGGTATCTCTCACCCTATTCACCTAATCTGCCTATTCAGGATTTTTTGCCTCTCCCCCTGCATGACACCACCCACTATCCCTCCATCACCAATCTCAACCCTCAACCAATCTTTGTTGTGGTTGGTGCTGCTGTGTTTCTGATTCGCAGAGGGGGGAACATTCATTCGGTGAATTCAAGTTCTGGGACCCCGCTCTTTTCTTAATGGATTCATGGGCACCATCTCCGTGGTTCTAGTTGGCTAATTTTTTTGTAAGAACGGAGCGACCTTTTCTGAGGTCCAAATTGGCTTTAAACTAGAATTTTTAATTAAAGAAGGTATAAAATATAGAAGAAAAATTTATTATTCAAAGAGTGTAAATATTATCCCGCATTTATAAAAATAAAAGTTAAATAAATATTTATGATTTCTTTAAAAGGGGCAGATAAAGATAAAGATGAACGATTTCACAACAAATAAGGAAAGATGGCTGGCTATGACTGGTAGGGTGAGGTACGAAAAATCGCGCGAGGGAGGAGAACACGACAAAGGGTGATTTAGGACTTTGGTGGAATCGTTGAAGAGGCCAAAAGGAAGACAAAGGGAAAAATAGATATATAAATTGGGGGAAATTCAAAAAATAAATAAAACAGAAAATGGCCAATAACCCATTTAAATTGATCCCTTATAAAAAGGATGAAAAATAATAAAAAAATGTTTTAAAATATTTAGTAAATAAAATATGCCAAAAATAAATATATTAGAGGCAAGAAAGGCAATGTAATTGTATTTGTTTGTTCAAGGAACCTTCCATAAAAAGCATATTACAATAGAAAACACACATAAGAGGAATTCGGCGCGAGGAATGCACAAAAGGAACATTGTAAACCTATTTTGAACCAAAAAGGTAATGGAAAAAACAAAATTGACATAAAATAAAAAATAACGTGATAAAATTAAGAAAAAAATAAAAATTGACACAAACTATCAGATTATTCAGTTATTAGCCGATAAAGTTAAAATTAAAAAGATCAGATTCTGGAAGATTGTCAGACCAAAATTTTATGGTCATCTATGAAAGGAAAACTCCCGGAACGAGTGAGCAATCTTTATAGGCACTAAGATCAATGCACACTCGTGGCCACCATTTATTACATGGGGCTTGAGGTGCAATTATTTTTGGAAAAAGGTACGAGTTCTGCGCTCTATCAGGGATTATATTTTGGGATGATTCCAACCACCTTAATTAAATCGAGTAAAAAATCATTTAAAATTACCTGCTAGAATTTTAAGGGCAAAATTTGGTGAAGAACAATTTTTATAAAATGATTTGCCAATTAGAATTGTTTGGAATAATATAATAGCATTTTAAGGATGTAAGAAAGGAGAATGCAATGTTTTTGTTGACAGATGGCTCATCTACAACATCAGCTAAAGATTTGCACCTGCCATAAAGGCTCTACCGATCTAGGCCTTTATGGAAGTCGTTGAGCTTTGATGATTTACCAAAAATCCAAATCCAGCTGTAGTTGCATAAACACAAAGTTGCCATATGTAATTTAAGATTGGCCAAAATCCGATAACAGATGATTCATTCTTTTCTTATAAGAAGACAACAAATTAAGAAAAATATCCAAAAATGGATAAAGTGAACAAATCCATATACATATTTAGAAACTTGAAAATTTTGTTGAAAAAAGTTTCAGATAAAAGCGAACAAGTTAGAATGATAAAAAAATCGGTGACAGGGCCACAGAACACAGACTATGTATATAAAAAGGGTGCAGGCAATTTTTCCTTTGTGGTTTACGAAATTATAAAACGTACCTAAGAAAAAAAGAAAAGAGAAAATTAGTTCGCAAAAAAGAAGTGCCATTGATCATTGATCAGAAAAGTTAGAATTTAAATTTAAAAGATGAAGTGACGATGCAAATATCAAATAAAGAAATATCTTTATCGGTGCAAAGATTCGTCATGAAGAAAAATCAAATGATTTATTTTTGAGTTCCAATAACTAGGATTTTGAAATTAAAACCTCGACTTTCAACTTGTACACGTTAAATTAAAAAATAACAATTTTTCATCGAGAAATAATTATGCTTCTGATTGAAGATTTCACTCATTAAAAAGTGCAAAACTGGAATATTCATTAATCCAAAAATAAAAATTCTTGAGAATGAATGAAACTCATTGTTTATTCAGGGGAAAGTTTTGGATGGAAGGGGGCTAAGCTCATCAGCAGCGGATCCCGAGGTCTGATGAGTCTGAGAACTCTCAATTTATGGTGAGGGTCACCACTACAACAGATGAACTAACAGAGGCAAATAATTGATTTCCAAGTAGGACAAAGGCAATAATGAATATGCAAAGTTGGGAAAAGGGAAGAGTGAATGAAATAGGTAGAATAGAGAGCAATTTTCTCATAAATTTTCTATGGGATTTATGGCAATAATAATCAATTTAATCGATGAAAACCCATAATAAGTAGTTTATATTTTAGGCTCGTGGCCCATAGCCCATACACAAGCAAAATATTGGATGATGCGCAGATATTGGGCCTAAATTTTACATTAAATATTTTACATTAAATAATATATTTCATTATTTTTCGATTGAGGCAAAGTTTATTATGGAAAGTTGGATAAAAAAGCTTTAAATGGAACTGGAAAACTCATATTGAGATCAATTCAGGAATCAGAGAAATTGGATGGAAAATTAATACCAATAAATTTTCTGCATTTTACGCCTAAAATTTACATTCAGGCCCGTAGCCAGGAAAAATTTTCGGGGGTGGGGCACCAAGGGGGAGGTGGCTCGGAAGAAGGAGCCTCCGGCGGCTCCGATTTTTATTTTTTTAGTCTTGGCATTTCGGGGGGGGGGGGGGGCATCCCCCCATGCCCCCTGGCTAGGGCCTGTTTACATTAGATTTTTTTGCATTTTGCAAGAGAGGGGTCAGTTGCTGCAAGATGCAAATTTTCAAGCTTTTCTGTTGCAAATTGCAACCATATTTATTTGGAATAAACTATGTATGTATATAAAATACAATGAAGAAGTGGTTGAGATGAGCAATGTGGCAACCCCGTGAATTTTGTGCGCATCTTATGGTCGCGATAAGTGAGTGAGTGACAGAAGAATGAGGATCGACAACCGACCAAAGACTTTGTCCTCCAACCTCAATTGGTGTGAGGACGATGTGGTGAAGGCCATTCCCCCTCAATCTTGTTCCCTCAATCCCAAATTCGCCCTCGCGATCTTCCCCCTCCCTCCTTCCTCCAGGGCAGAAGACTTTTTGCGTTTTGCGCCGCAAAATCTGCGGTTTCTGTAGATATGAATTGGATCTCAATAGTGAAAAAGTTCTCACCCTATTTTTCTTCATCAAATGTGGGCTAAAGGATCAAATGGGAACAAAGGAAAGAAATTCAATGAGTTTTTAAATTACCATTGAGAAGAAAAAAAATAAAAGAAAATTATTTAATACTTATCAGGAAACTAATTATCTTTGGTTTGATTGAGAAGAATAAAATGATATTTGACTCGGATTATAGCTGGAAAGTGGTGGATCCGGGGAAGGGGGGGGGTCAGTGAATAGCTCAAGCTCCTTAAGGTTCAGCCAGTCGTTGGCCAAAATTGATCTATTTTCTTAAGAAATAGGTCCCAGATTTTCAAAGAAATTTTTTGCATTTCTTAAAGAAACTCGGTCTTTTTTTAACTTTAGAGAACAAGTATTTAAGGGTGCTGGCCGGAGAAAATTGTTGGAAAATTGGACCTATTCTTAAAGAAATTGGACATTTTTTCTGCCCAATACAGTTATTTTACTGTGTATTAAGAAGCATCGGTAGCCCTTACAGGGGTCGCCGGAGAAAATTTTGAAAATTAGATGAAATAAGCAGGGGAACCCTTAGAAAATTTTTGACCTGGCAGTTGGGGGAGGCGAGCACTTGCCACCCCCCCCTTATGGTTTTTATAAAATATGCGGGGAAGAAATTAAGGGATAACGAAAGAAGGACAAAAGTTGCACAGCCTACTTACAATTAATCACATAAACTTTTGATGTGAGGCATCGATTGCGTACATAAATTTTGGATGTTTTGCGGCGCAAACAAAAAATTTATGGGCATTTTTTGGAAAAAAAACAGGAAGAGATGAAACAGAACCAGTATCTGATGCTTAGGATTTATTGAAGCGATTGCATGCACGAATGAGTTAAAAACGAGACAAGGAAGAGCAAAAATAAGTAGGTTGGAAAGGCAGAATTTTCAGAGAAAATATCAGTGTTAATATTTTTTGCTAAATATCATTATTTTTGGATATGAAACATGAGGGGTAGATCATCTCAAATTGAAAATAACGAGGAAAAAGAAACGAAAATGATGGTTTTGCTCAGGATGTGACAAAAAGGAAATTCCTTAGAATTGGAATTTATTAATAAAGCTATAACTAATAAGAATAATGTTGAGCAAAAAGATATTAATAAAAATAAAAAAAGATGAAAAAATCTCTGCTAAAAATAAACGCTTACTATGAACAAAACCGAGTCAAAAACGAGTAATTTTTATAATACAAAATTGGTATTCAAAAAATTATTTAACCAATAATAAAAAAATAATAAGAAAATTTACGTTTCAAAGCTTGGGTTGATTTTAAAAATTGAGAAAAAATTGTTAACAACGCTGAAATTTTTTTAGGCCTTTTGTTATTTTAGGGGTCTTTTTAAGGTTTAAAAAAAAGAATTTATTTTTTTGAATACCATTAGATATTACAAAAAATGTTATAATAAAACCCACAAATGGTTGCTCCAATCGCCGTGCTCGCAGTTGTTGGATTTGCTGACTGCTGGCGTGTTCCAGGTGCTGGTCGTTGGACGGGAATTCGAGTTCGAGGTGGTGATGGAGGGTTTGAAGGAAGAGCTTTTGTTTGCTGAAATTGAAGGATTTTATTATTAAATTTGAAATATAAAAATGGGCAAAAAACGCAAAAATGGTAAAAATTAGAGATGGAGATTTATTCTCCTTAAATTTATTTGGTTTAAACAAAACTATGGGAGTCAAAGAATTTTATTAATTGAAAGAAGGCTTAGAGTCTAATTTTTTAACGATGAAATCATTAAAAACAAGAAGCTGGTGGCGCTTCTACAGAACATCCCCCCATAAAACATCCCCAACTACAAAAACTTAGTATCCCTAAAGACAAAACATCTCCAAATATAAAAATTCTTGACAATTCTGAAATATCAAGAATTAAGAATTTTTGAAAAATCAAAGCCTTTAAAGTTTTTTGGAAATCCGATGCCTCTGAAATTTTTTTGGAACAAACCAGAGTCTAACAATTTTTTTGAAAATCCGAGGTCTATGAAGTTTTTTGTGCGGAAATTCGACGCCTGTGAGATTTTTAAAATCTCACGCCTGTGGAAAATTTTCAAGACCTGTACATAAAGATTTCTGATTGCGGAAATTCTTTCGGAGATGTTTTGTCCTTTGGGATATTTCGTTTTTCTAATTGGGGATTTTTGTGTGGGGATGTTTTGTCGGGGCCCCATCACTGGTAAAAGTTAAAAGTAAAAATTTCGTACTAAAATTTCCTTTTCAAATAACAATTTTTTAAAAGAATTTTTGGAAAAAAAATTGCAAAAACTCATGCTCAAACCTTAAATACATATAACAAAATAAATAGTATTAGGTATGTTAGTTAGCATTTAATAAGCATTTCCCATGACCAAAAAAATGCAAAAGCAAAAATCCTAAACTTTTTGCATAAAAAACCCAAAGAATAATTTGCCAATTAATCCTTAAAAAACAATTTTTTCAGAAAACCCCAAACCTTTGCTGCTGAAGTTGGGTCTGTTGCCAAAAGATCCGTTTCCGCTGCCGCCGCCACCAATGTTGCCGAAACCGTTATTTGCAAATGTGTCAGAAGGATTGCCCCATTCTGCCATTATGCACCATCAAAATAATTTCGCTAAAACTGGGAAAAATTAAGTATTTATCAAGAAAAAAATAGTTTAGTGAAATATGTAAAAATTAAGGATATTTAAAGAGAAATTTAATATAAAAAAAGAATTGGTACTTGAATTTATTTATATTTAAATATTGGAATTCTAGAAAAAAAGGATTATTTGGAAAAAGGGGAAATTTAGGATTTTACATGAATAGAAATTTGGGTTTTTAAAGATTAGGTCTTTTAGATACATTAATTTAGGTTTTAGCAAGTTAAGGATATTTACACCGTTTTGATAATTTCAATTAAATCGCCAAAATTTTTCTTTCAAAAATTTTTGATCAAAATTGCAAAAGATCAATTTGTTGGATCTCTTTGATAATAAAAGTGCAAGAATTTTTCGGTCCGTCCACTCTGAGCAAAGGGGCCATCTGTGTGGGAGATGGAGGATTTTGCTCAAAACGAGGCGGGAAGAACAGAAAATATAAAAGGAGGACACCAACGACGACGATGACAGATGGATGAAAGAAATAATGGACGATGGATGAGGAGGAGGAGGAGGAATTATAAAAGCCTGCGCGTACCAAGCACCACCTCCGATCCAAAAATCGGAGGACGTGAGAGAGGGGAGGGGAGGGGTCCGTATAGTAAAATAAATAAAAATGGCCATGTGAAAGGTTTCTGGATGTTCGGGCCAATTGGGCGCTATTTTTGATGATTCAAATAAAACTCAAGAACACGACTTTGGTATGAAAGGATAAAGCACAAAAATTATTACAAAATGAGCCTAAACCATTCGAATTGGTTTATTGGGAAAATTATAATTATACATAGACAAATTCTCGTCATTTTGGCCAAAATTTTTAAAAATGGCATTAATCCGAACTATTGGACATGGAATGTGACTCATTTTATCGCTATTTTTTACTCTATACCAATTTTTAAATTGCGATTGAACCGAATATACCAAAAGATCCAATTCCTATGTGAGAAGTGTACAGTTTTTTATGGCCATGGGTTTTTTTAAGTAAAAAAAAAGCCTCTAGAAAAAAGAAATTACATAAAAAATATTGAGAAATCTGGGAGATATGCTGATGAGCCCGTATAAAATGGAAAATGGTCATACGAAAGAATGTCCAATTTTTAAGTAAGAATGAATGGAGTGTCTGGATCGGAGAGTGGATGGATGGCTGAATTGGATTGGATCCATTCAATAGCAAAGTGAGAGTGCAACGAACAATTGGATAAAAGTCCATTGGGGACACAACAAAGAGGGGGTCCATTCTAAATGGCCATAGAATGATGGTCAGGAATCGCCATATAATATAGTATCTACGTATATAAGAATCATGGGTTTTGACGGACGGGATAATCATCTATTATTCTACTGGTTGTGGGTGATGTGTATAAAGATAATGATATGGCCAAAATGAACCTGGGTCAAAATGGGTTATGAACAGTCCCATTATGATTCACAGAACTCCGATAAATGGTGTACAATATTTTTTTTTAGGAAATATGGCCAAAAATGGTCATTATACATTTCAAGAATTCAAATTGATTTTGCCGTATGATGGTCATCAATTACCATATGTATATAATATATTTAGAGCCCGAGGCCGGACCCCCCGCCCCCGAGGTCGGATTAAATTTCAAAGGAAGAAAATCACAATCTTTCAACATCTTCTCGGAACCTTCTAAATTTCCAAAAATTCCAGAAGTAGAGATTTCACCAATTTTAGGATATTAAAACATTTCCTCAACTTCAACGTGTTATGGAAAACTTTTATATAAGAAGATAATGTACATATGATTGGCACTTATGAAAAAAGGACTATTTTTATTAAGTATTTCGAGTTAGTTTTTGTGTTTTGTAACATAAATTATTTTTTGTGGGTTTTTTAAAAGTCCGGGTCCGGGCCGGATCCGGGCTGTTCACAAACCCGGACTTTTCCCGGACTCCGGGTTCCGGATCCGGTCCGGGAATGCTTATAAAATCCGGGTCCGGGTTTTTCAAAAATCTCGGGCTCTAAATATATTAATTGATATGGCCATAAAATGAGAGTGTATGGCTGAGAATTGGAGTTTTCAGGAAAATTAACAATAATTCATAATGGTCAAGGTGGACATAAACTTATTTTGTCGATTTTTCTCAATATTTTAAGAGGTTTCAGAATTTTCTTGTTAGAAGAGCCTAGACCTAGAGGTTTTTTATTGGTAGGTATATCGTTTTTGTCTTCTTATGTTCTGAAAAAGTGAAATATGAGCAGGAAAAATCGAGTTTTTGAGGATGAATAATATTGCTTTGTATGCTACATAAATGGGCGAAATGGAGCATTACGGATCGGGGCGGCAATGCTAAATCTCCCGCCGGAGTGAGTTAGTCACATCACAGAAGTCTGCGGGGTCTTAGGATGGAAACGGGTTTTGTGCTGATTTTTTTACGAAAAATTATCAAAAGAAAAATCGCGCAAAATTTTTTGAATTTCTAAGAAAAAAAGAAAAATTTATAATTTAATTGTCAGAAAAATCGGATAACATGAATTAAATCTAAAATTAAAATTATCAATATCTAGCAATACCGTGAAAAATCGAGATTTCCTTTAATTTTTGTCTCAAGCTTTTAGAGCTTTCCCTGAAAGGTACAAATTTTCGAAAAAAGAAAAAACGTGATTTTTTGTTCTAAAAATGGATGTCATGCCGAAGGAATTCTTTATTTAATCAGCTGTTCAGAATGAGATAGATCAATGGAAAAAAGTAAGTAATTGTAAAACGGAAATTAATTAAAATTTAATGCTTCCTTAAATCAATAAAAAGGATCAAAAATCCGGAAAAAGTCTTAAATAATTTAAAATTGTATAAAAATTGGAACTAATCCAAGGTGGCTATGATAATGAAGTAATTTACGCTGAAATTACTCAAAAAAAAGAAGAAAATTTTAAATTTTTATTCCCTTGACGGTGGACGGATCAATTTGACGGACTACCACGTATGTACAAACTCACTGTACAACAGTGAGGGGGACGATCGATGATTTTGGGAGCGAAAAATGCGCGTGAATGGGATGGATGGGATTATTCATTTCCCATGCAAAGTCGGGGCGAGGGGAGGCGGCGATTTTCTAAAAAGTTTTGGATATCATAGGCTTATTTGGGTCGATTTTTCACAATAAATTTTCGTACCAACATCTCCTAGGGGCAGGGAAATTGCAGTGAAAAATTTCAACGTTAAAGATAATCAAAAATCGGGAATTCGAATTAAAAATACGGAAAATCAACTTTTCCGGAGAGGACGTATTAAAAAAATTGATGAAAAAATTGACACGATTTACAAAAACAAAAGGTTTAGAGTGCAATTTTGGCGAGAAAATTTTGAAAATTTCGGATTTAAATCCGAATTTTAGGGAAGAAGTCGTGTAAAATTTATGTTTTGGTGAAAAATCGAACCAAATTATTTTTGAAAATATACTTAAATTTTAATTTGCAGAAATTATACTAGAAGAATGTACATCAAAAAACTGATTTCTTGCAAGAAAAAGCATGCAAAATCCGGATTTTTACAAGGGCGCGAACCATGATTGTTCCAACTTTGGAATTGGAAGACCATTATGGGATGCACAAAAGTCAGAGAATGTGGAAAACGATAGAGAACACATGCATTATTACTTATTAGAGAAGCGAGAGATATATAATGAGGGGGCAGAGAAAGGGATGAAGATGATGGGGGATTTGTGGATGTATTGTACAAATCAATTCACGCGACCATGCTCACGAGCTAAAGGCGTTTTTGGATGTGAAAATCATGGTATGGGGCCAGCAGGATAGAGCGATATACTACATTAGACTTGTTAGAAAGATGGTGATAGAGATAGATTGTATATGTATCGAGAGATGTTAAAAAGTGTGATAAATGGATAAATAGATATGAAGATAAATGATAAGGAGAGACAGGTGGTGATAATGATTAGAGTTCAAAATTTTTAGAAAACACGTACCAGTAGTCAAAGAGGCACGTATAATGTAGGCACGTAGAAAAAGCACGTGAAAATACGGTAAACCAGTAGAACGAATCACGTACTTCATGAAGTTCGTGCACGTACTACGAGTTTGAACTCAAATAATGATAATAACTGATAATGAATAGAAACTAATGGTATTACTAGCAATCGAGATAATGATACAAATGAGATAATGAAAGAAGTGAGCTGATAAGGCCAATTTAGAGAGAGGGTGTGTGAATAATAGAAAGAAATTTTTTTGCAAAAATTCGGCGAAATTTAAAAATTAATCACAGCGAAAAGGGAACGGACGAAAGATGCTGATCATCATCATTTATAAAGGGACGAGGAAAGAATGGGTCAAGGCAAACCGCAAAGGAATTTGGTCGCTGATCGGGGAAGAAAAAATGGCGCAAAAATTAAAAAATTCCAAAAAAATGCACAACGGCAGAAAAAGGTAGGAAAATGCAAGAATAAAAACACAAAATAATGTGAGAAAATGCAACAATCGAACAGAAAAAATTGCCAAAAATTCGGCTAATAAAATATTTTCTATTTTAAAGTAACTTGGACCAAATTAGCTAGGTTGTTTTTTCACTTTGGAAAAGGGCCAAAAACGCTATTTTATTTACCCAATTTTCGAAATTTTCCCTAATACTTTTCATCTATTTAGAAGTGCGTTTTAAACCGAAATGAGCACCATATTTATTGGAAATTTAACATTTCTAACTGCAATAAATCTTATATTTCGCAAGGTTAGACAAAAATCGGCGATTTTTGGTCCCAATTTGTAGGCGATTCCAAGGTCGTCCGATCCTTCCAACAAAATGGAACGTCGCGCAGCGAACCCATTAATCTTATGCTAAGGGGACCCTTTAACCCTCCCGCCGAAATCCATCCATCGAAAATAGGAAAAATTCATTTCTCAGAAATAAGGTGGCTTATTAATGTTTTTTTTTAATTTCACAAATTTAATCACAAATTTTTTCGAATAAAATTTTAACTAAAACGAAGGTTGTGTTTTAGCGCCATATGCTTAGCGCTTAACTAGGTCTCTCTCTCTCTCTCCCTCTCTCGCTCTCTCTCTCTCTCTCAAGTAATAGATTTACTGGGCCTAACGAAAATTCCAGCTCCTAAGAGGTCCGATTAAATTTTTGAACACCTAAAATTTCTATATCTAAATGCATAAAATCAGAAAAACTTTTATTCATGATATAAATCCTAAACTTTGCCTAAACCCTAATTCATTTGAAATATTTTTCTGATTTTTCAAAGGAATTGGGATTGGAATTAAATCATCTAAAAAATCGATTAGGTAAAGCCTGAAATTTCGAAAAATGGAGTTTGAAGCTTAAAAAAAACGCTTGGTCTAGGTTAGAAGTGAAATTTCCAGAAAAATCGAATTTTTAGGTCGAAGATCGGGGCACACTTCCCCGTACAGATAATTTATGGGTTGGACTGTCTGCCAGCAGATGGGATGATGATGAATAAGGGGATGAATGGAGGATATCGCGGCGGAAGATCTTCCGACGGAAGAAGAAGAATGAGAGAAGAACGAAGAACGCTTTTATGACAGTGATTGATTTCGGGTGGGGAGGAGGAACTTTGCACCATGTTGAGGCAATTCTACCATGTATGATGTAGAATATACAACAATCCCATGGGTTGTAAAATTTTTATGGAATTTGACAAATTTGAACCGTACAACTGGGGTTTTATAGATTTTTGATTCTGTTGGAGTGTAAAAATAGAGGGGTATTTTTAGAGAAAATATGGGAGAAGAGTCTGATGAGTTTTACGAGGGTAAAAACTAGTTTACAGTTCCCATGACTTCAAATATTTTTAAGGAACCTTTTATTATTAGGGTTCTATATGGGGGGTTTGTTGGGGTTGCATAGGAATAGTGCTGCTCGAGACTGGGTATTTTCTCAAGACTTCAAGATCGAGAATCTCGAACCGAATATAATTATAATTACATGTTTGAACGATTACGTGAAATGGTATTAAAGTTAAGTAAGGAATTATAGGGTGCTATTATAGCGATGATTTTGTACATAAAACTTTTTTTAAACAAAGTTTATGGATATACAAGAGTAAAAAACATTTTAGCAACAATGAAAATTTTTATAGAAAAATAAAACAGACTAAATATAGTATTTCTTTTCAGGAGATAATTTTCGATGGGTAAAATTCTAAGTGGTTGTGATAAAAATCATTTTTTACCAAAAAATTGGCGAAAATTTGCACCAAAACCTCTTTGACTGATCGATCGGTTGTGATCGCGATCAGCCTTATCTGGCGCTATGTGTAATGAATGACTCTTTCCGTTGGGAAAACGAATAAATTTTTGGACCGATCTTCAGCCTTAGAATGGGTGAAATCAGCAGAAGTTTTTTCGCATTTGGTTACGAAAGATTTATGGCCATTGGTGGGAATAAACAGTTGCAGAAACAATAAAAAAAAGTGCGAAAATGGGGAGAAAATCAGCGGAAAATGTGATAAATGTGACAAAATCCAAAAAGATGTATGAAATTGGCGAAAAAAAAGAAAAAAAAATTGAAAAAAATCACATAGAAAACCGCAGTTTTTAATATAATTTTCTCCAAGATTATGAATTTTATTAAAATAATTTATTTAATCTGGAATCTAGGCAAAAGTACCAGATTCTTTCCAATGCTGGCTTATAGCCTTAAAATTGTGGTTTGAAGAGTTGGTATTTTTTTGTTAAACTTGTTTCGTGGTATGAAAAAATTTTCTCATTTGTATAAGCATCGCATAATGGATTTATCGGCAAAAATCCCATTATGTATGAAGAGTGTAATGGGATTAAGGTTCCGCGATTGGTTTTTGGACACTCCTTTACATATTAAGGGAAGGGATGATCAGAGTTTTGCAGAAAATGTTTCGATCAGAATGAAAATGTAGAAATAAAGATCGGGAAAATCTGATGATCAGATTTATCAGAACTTGACTAGATTGTTTAAGAGAATATAAGGGATTTCTATATAAACTCGATAAATTTAATACTTAAAAATTTAAGTTTTTTACTTTTCTATCAATGAAATAATTTATATTTTTAGTTGCATTGTTTGGTTGAAAATTTGAATTACAAATAACAGCATTTTTCATCATATTTTATTGTATTTTGGTGGAAATTTTGTCTTAAAGAAGTATCTTTAAAATGCACGAACTATTTAAAAAATAAATATTTTTTTGTGCAAAATTCGGCAAATAATTAAACACGCTAAATATAGGATGAAATAAATAGTTAATCGGAACATTAATATCTGATAAAATTTAACAGAGGAATTTATCAGAAATGCTAACGGATAAAAAAGTGATCAAAATGAAGAGTAAATTTGGCAAAAGCCTCCGGAATTTTTAAAATATAAAGTTATTTACCAAATTGTAGTTGGGCAAGAGAAAAATATTTTGTGTCAAGCAGATCAGCTGATGCATAATCAGATCAAGGATCTTATCAGATCAAAGATTTTGGCCCCGTATTTTTTGTTTATTTTTTTCTGGAAAACTGGTCTTCCCCTCTATGAGTACCACCAGAGACAGCAGACCTTGGTTGGTGTGGGTGGACCAGTGTTTATTTGCGCAACAATAAGTGCGCACTTTGGTCTTAGGCCATTGAGGCGATTATGATCGGGGCCATCCATGAGGAAAAACGAATAACAAATAGGTATTTTGATTTAAATATTCGAGGAAAAAACTTGAAGAAAAATGAATATTAATGAATGGATGCCAAATAAAATACTAAAAGAAAATTTTGAAAGAGCAAAAAAGATCAAGAGGATGAACCAATAAAATTAAAAAAAATATTGGTCATAATAAAATATGGCCAACAATAAATTTTTTTTGAAATTTTACGAAATGCCAAATTTTTCCATAATTGAATCTGACCTGAGACTATGGATGTAGGTATAGGGTTTTAGATTTGTTAACTCTTGAGTTGTTATTAGTTTTTAAACTACATATAAGCTCGTTTATTCATTTCATTTTTTTAATTTTCTCAACTTTATAATAAATTCAACAGAATTTCCACATTTTGGCACTGATTGCACTATCAAAAATTATTTTAATTATATTATGTAAATAACGGCACAACTTTCTTAAAGCATCGTTAAAGCAATGATCTAACCATTGATTACGCTTAATTAGCCCTTTTAATTTTGGTTTCATTTGCAACTGCAAAATCTAGTTTTTGGCGTCATCACGCAAAAATTGCGGGTTTTGTCTGTCTAAAAGTTGTGTCCAACGGTCCGGAAATTGCGCAGAGACACATTGTTGTGGCGCCTAATTACATTTTTGGCGGTTGGTTGGAACAAGAAATTTGGAAAGGAATTTGGGGGGGGGGAAATTAAAAAAGACAAAAAATAAAATTATTGTTTTGCAACAATTTACAAAGATATTCAGAAAATATTTTTTTTCGAACATCCAAGGGTTTTTTTAGAAGATTTGACACAGGAATAGGTATACTTGGTAAAGAAGGTGCTATAACGAATTCTGAAAAATTGTCAAAAATATTCATTTTTTCCAAATTTTTAATTCAATTTTAATTCTAATCAATTTTTTTCAATTTTTATAATGTTTTTTTTCAATTTTTACAATGTTTTTTTTCAGAAATTGGTGCAATAAAGGACAAAGAAAAAAGTAGTCGTTTTTTCCTAAAATCATAGCATAACAACACCAGGTGTTTACAAAAGAAAAGTTTTTTTTTCACATATCAGAGGAATTAAAAAAGATTAGAATCCAGGAAAAGGTCATAAGGTGCATTTGTGAATTAACAGTAAAAATGGCCAAAATAATAGCAAAAAAGGTCGACTTATTTCAAATAGTGGACAAAATTATAGAAAATTATAGATTTTTGTTGAACAACGAAAAAAGCTATTATAATACTTATAATACCTATTCATTTTTTTTTCAAAATGGACCCAATTCGAATGGACTAACTAATTTTTGGCATCAAATTCATTTCTTTATAAAAAAGAATTATTGATAAGATCTGCAGAAAAAATTAGCTGTTCAAATTGTTTTCTCATAAAATTGATTTTTTATTTTTTGACAGACAAAATGAGATCATCAGCATTACGGTTTTTATATGGGAAAAAGGAATTCCTTCGAACAGAACCAAAAAAAGATGATCAATCCACATACCTACGTATGTAAGGCTCACAAAAAATTTCATTATATAAGAATAAGAATCACAAAAAGGTTAGCTTCCTAGAGAAAATGAATTTTTTAAATAAATGTTCTTGAAATTTTAGAAAGAAAATCAAATAAATTATTTCAACAAAGAATATGAACATAGTTTCCAAATTCCAAAAAAAATTCACATAAATATATTTTTTATAATTATTCTAGATGATTAGTGCGAATTGGAATTGTTGATACTGTAATAATCAGATTACAGATAAAATTATTGTAACTTCTGCTGAAATTATACATATATTTTTGACTGATAAGAATGACATTGATCATACTACTAATTGACTTATCACAAATAGAAAAGATAAATTAACTTGTTTGCCATTATATGTGATGGTACAAAAGAGTGGTTTCATTATTTATTTGCACTTTTTGGTCCCATTCTGATAAAATTAATTAGTTATTCAATTAAGATTAATGTGCAAAAAACTGACCACAAAAATTAAGGGAATATTCTCTAATAATTTTTGAAATGAATAAAAAAATAATAAAAAAGAATTTATTAGAGCGATATTTAAGTTTTAAGGTCTAGAGGTATTTTTGGATAAAATGAAAGCTCAAAAAATAAAAGTGATCAGGAAATTATGAATCAGAACTCTAGAATAATACTAGTGGATGATCAAAGGATGATATTTGGAAATTGAAAAAGATTTTTCTATATTTTTACACTTCATTCTTGCTAATTTAATCCGCCTATTGCGGGAAAAATGGCCGGTCCATTATAGAACCCTTTTTTGGATACCGTGACCAGAAATTTTCGGACAATGAAAATGGTTCCAATGGCAACAGGAATAAAGGCATCGTCAAATATTCCGTGTGCAAATAAACAAGATAGCGAGGTAGATGGTGGACATTCTCCTCTATTTGTCCACATTTGGCCTGTTTCGGGTGGACATTGTGGCGGAAAATTCGGGGCAAAATTTTCGTACTATCATAAAAGGTATCTATTTGCTTAATCTGAATCATTTGGATTTTATTCTTTTATTTTGTAAGGAAAATAGTGAAAGAATGGTGTGAAATTATTTCTAAAGTTGGGTTAATATTTTTTGGAATTTTAAATGTATGTATAGACGTCAGTAGCTTCTATTAATATATTATGAAAAAATTTTATTTCCAATCATAGATGACGATGAATAATGGATAAAAATAATAGATTTTATTAATATAGTCCAGCCCTATCCAAGTTGAATTCTCAAATTCCGTAATTCATATTTAAAGCAATTAAATAAAAATAAAGGACCATAAATGTCAAAGTGATTCAAAAATAAAAAAAGGATAATAAAAAGTTAAATAAGTGAAAAACAGAAAAAAGTTCTAAATTCGGCCATATTGATGAAATATATGGCCAAAAATACACGCTAATCCATACATATGGTTTGCATAAAATGAGGTGTCTTGTGTAAATATTTTGACCGCCAAAAGCCATTTTTTGTTGCCAGAGGGGCGAGGCACCACACTTTCGTAACCCATCGAGACAATGGCCATCAATGTTCTTTGAGGCGGTGTTGACCATGGGATTTTTGATTTGGAAAAGGTTGCACAATAAATTTATTTGCTTATGGGTTGGCTAGGCATCGGATTTTTCAATTGTAGTGGCCAAGATTTTTAAAATATCGGAAATATAAGGTTGAACGAGCTGTTTTTCAGAATAATTGGATTGTTTAACTTTAAATTAAATCCAAATAAAATTAAAAAAAAAGAAAAATTCCAAGCTATAAAAAGTAATGTGATTTATGATTTTTTGGTAATTAACTCACATGTAAGATAAAAACCTAGGTCAAGTCTGTATAAGATTCGTAAAAGAGGAATTTTAGTCCTTGGAAATGGACAAAAAAAAAAGAATAAAAAATCGGATTTTTCGAAAACCCAGTATAATCCTGCTGATTGGAATTTGTACTGGTAATCCCCTCTACTATTGGTGGTGACTTGGCCATTATTTTGGCCAATACGATAGCCAATGGCTCAGAGGCTACTCTACCTACATCTGCTGCTGGCCATTGACCATCTGTTGCTGGATTATTCATTTTTCTTTGTCGGGCAATTGACCGCACCGCAAAGAAAATTTTTTACTATGAGTAAGGGAGCAAAGCTTAAGGAATTTTTGTGACATTTTTTCGGTGATAATTTTTTTCTTTAATATTACAATAGTATAGATTTGATCTTCAGTAGTGCGTGCCATGATATGAGAAAAAAAATCAAAAATTTCCAAGAGGAAAGAGAAAATTGTGCGAAAATAGGTTATATGTATAATTGGTTAATAAACTTTTTTATATCTCATAAAATATTTGTATGAGTTTATTTTTAAATTTGATGAAAATTTTTATTTGCTTACTTTAAAATGGTTTGTGATTTATTTGACAAAATCTACTAGGTATGGCCATAGAAAATGCTGTCTAATATGCCAAAAATGAAATAAACGGTAGTTGGATGGTAATGAGAAAAAATCATAATTGAAAAATACAAGCACATTTTTAATCGAATCATTATGTATATGTATTTATAGAAAAATTCGTAATTGCAAAAAAAATGCGAACTTCTTACAATTATGGTCTAATTTTACAGACCATGATCAAAAAGTGCCAAAATATATAATGCCCAAATATGCATTAATACATAAGCCATTTATTGGAACTAGCCTACAATTATTAGCATTTCCGTTATCACTCACACCAACTCTAAAGCTTCAAAAAAAAACTAAGGAAAAATGTGCAGAAATAGGAAAAAAGGGTTTTCGGTGATGTCTGTGAATAATTTGAATTTTGCTAAAAAAAAAATTGAAAGCGCAAAAATGGACAGAATCGATTGTCCAGCAAATGCATTAGAGAATTGAAGGATGGATGGATGGCCATTTGCATTTTGTGCCTTGGCCTTGGTATATCTTGCATATTTTGTGTCCGTCCATTGCGGACATTTGCGAGGGTGGATGCTGGATGACCCTTCACAACGATTTCTTTGCTTCTCTCGCTCCAACAATCTCTAACTTTTTTTTTATTCTTTAGTCTCTTACTGCAGTAACGAGGGTAGCGAATCAGAGAAAAGGGAGGCGGGGTCCGCGCAGCAGGCAAAAGATGAAATACTTAAAACAATTATTTGGCTCTTCTTTGGGTCTTTCTGTATGTATAACCATGTAACTACGAAATCGCTAGTGAATAGACATCGAATTTAGCGATTTCGATTCATGTTTCAAATTCAAAAGCCTTGGATTTTGCAACATTTTCAAAATTTTCATGGGCCTCGGATTTTCGAACAGCCTCTGCGCTTTCAAAAATTTTCACAACTTTCACAGCTCTTTAGTTTCTAGGCTTCGGTTCATAGGCGTTTCCCCCAAATTTTCTTAGTAATTATAGATAGGAAAAAATCGGAAGAGATTTAAACCTGTGCACTAGTTTTTCGCCAACTGCTCATTCGAATTGTAAAATAAAACTCTTTTTAAAAACCCAGATTTTCACAGGATGTTTAATTCTAGCATTCTAGCTCCTTACAAAAATCACTATTCTTTTCAGCTCATTTTTTGACCTGTTACAATATTTTTTATTCTCAATATGTTTTCTTCTAGAGGCAAAAATATTCTTTGTTCATTTCGTATAATTCTTTCTGAATTTGTAAAATATTATCGGAGATTTTGTTAATATGTAGTTTATGTAAGTTATATTTTGTTATTTAAGTATTTCGTGTTACTCCTTTATGATGGGCCTTCGCTGCTTCTCTAACCTATGCTATCTCAAAAGTTTTGCCTCTCTGTCACTCTCAACCCATCTCTCCTAAGGGTCACTCACTCCCTTGTTAATTCGAAGCCAAGCCATCTGCCGTGAAAGTCGCGCATCGCACACATAAAAACACAAAGGAGGACAGAGAAGCGAAATTCTGTTTCTCTATGCATACTCAATTGGCCAAGAACAGAGAACACGGATTGGAGGAGCCTCCGTCGATGGACAACGTCCACTCGTGCAAATAATCCAATCAATTTTTGTCGCATTGCACTCGTGAGAAAAGATTTGAAGCGATTAGTCTAATAATTCTAAAGGCCTTTGAAACTCCTCATTTTTTTATCTTTATTAGTAGACGAAATTTCAAAAATTATATATAAAATCATACCTGCTTTTTTAGGTAATCATTTTTTGATATTTGAAAAAAAATTCAAAAATAATTTCAAATTTTAGAGTTCAATTTTTGATAGGAAAATAATTATTTTTTTAGAATTTTAAAATTCCAATTTTTTAAAATTTTAAAATACGGTGAAAAATCAGATATTAGTAGTGGAAATGCACGAAAAAGATATTTTTAAATAAATTGAAGCATTTTAAGATGATTCTACATATTTTGTTGCTTTAGATGGTGCTGGGTCGTTTTAAAAAAAGTATCAAAACTCAATATGTCCTCTAAAAACTTTTTTGTTAGACTTGTTAGACCAAATATATAAAAGGCAAAGTTGTGCAGAATTTTATGCTCTATCTGCTGGTATAAAATTTTTTTCGAATTTCGAACAAAAATGTCGAAAAATGTCAAAAAACCCGTATTTTTCGATATTTTTGACTTTTTTGACATTTTTGTTCGAAATTCGAAAAATTTTATACCAGCAGATAGAGTATAAAATTCTGCACAAATTTGCCTTTTATACATTTGGTCTAACAAGTCTAACAAAAAAGTTTTTAGAGGACATATTGAGTTTTGATACTTTTTTTTTAAAACGCCCATTATGATCTTTTTTTTAAACGACATAGCACCCTTTAGATTACACTAAATTTTTTTAGAAGTTAATAACTATTTTTAGAGCTTTTTACTAAAATCAGCTCCCTCATCTCATATGGGTAAGTTTCTTAATTAGCATTTTTCATGAAGAATACAAAATCCAATGGGAAGTTTGCCAACCACCAACACCATTTTTGCGGTGGTGCCAATTATAATGTATCCTATGGCCAACTATAACCCTTTATAAGGCCCCGAAGAGGGACCAAAAGAGTGACCATTGTACGAGGAGGACAAGGACGGAACATTGGCCAAAGCATAAAGCCGGAGGCCAAATCCCTCGAGAGCACTCTCGAAGGGCTATTCCCGGCACNTTTCCCCTCTGCTGATGTTGCTAAGAGGAGTGTTTGGCTTGGGATTTGGCATCATTTTTTATGGTCAAATAAATGAATGAGAAAATATGCCATTCGACCATTTGGATTGCTAGAGATAGCTAGGGGTTGTTGATATGTAGATTGAAAAAACGAAAGTTCGTAATATAAGGAAATTCGGCTGACAAGGAAGTGTCAAGTAGGGATGACACCTTCCGAGAGGTCTCACTATGATAATTATTGAGATCTATTTGAGACTAACTTATATGCAAAAAACTAGCGGCCCATGGACAGAAAAGTTTCGAGAAAAAATTATTTTTATTTATTTTTCCACGTGCTTTAGGCGCGGGTCATCAGTAGGTCAACCACCATTATCGTCAGCCAAATTTCAAAACCAAATTAAGACAAACTTGCAAAGGCATAAATGTGCAGAAAATTATGTTTGATTTTTTGACCTTTTTAGTTTTCGAATTATCTTGAAAAATTTTTAAAAAATTTCGAAATTTCCACATATAATAATAATTTTCTGAGAATTGAAAAAATCGAATCTTTAATGGAAATCTGAAAAAAATAAAAGGTCAAAAAATCAAACATAATTTTCTGCACATTTATGCCTTTGCAAGTTTGTCTTAATTTGGTTTTGAAATTTGGCTGACGATAATGGTGGTTGACCTACTGATGACCCGCGCCTAAAGCACGTGGAAAAATAAATAAAAATAATTTTTTCTCGAAACTTTTCTGTCCATGGGCCGCTAGTTTTTTGCATATAAGTTAGTCTCAAATAGATCTCAATAATTATCATAGTGAGACCTCTCGGAAGGTGTCATCCCTACATGACACTTCCTTGTGAGTAAAATTCATTGGATTTAAATACGCTTCAAAATGCGCAGATGGGAAAACTTCTTTAGTTGAAATTTTAAATTCAAATTATAGACAAATTTGGTATAAGATGGTAATATAAATAACCTACAAATACTATTATTTTTTGAATTACATTAGTTACCTAATTAGCTCTAAAAAAAGCATCATATGGCTGTAAGAAGCTAGCATCAATAAAAGTCAACAACTAAACATGTAATACATGTAATACTAAGCAATAAATAACAACTATAGATAATAAATTGATTCTAAATAGTTGAACTTAAATTTTTTAATACAATTCACTTTGCTGACTTTTATAGCCCTCCTCAGGTTTTGGCCAAAAGAATTTCTTAGGGACGGGAGACTTTGGCCTCTGTGTTTGTCTGTCTGTCTGTGTGCCTCTTCTGACCCATCGAATGCCAAATTTGGCCATTGTGGTCAGCAGTCTCTTCCTCCTCTTTCTGGCCACTCTTTCGCCTTTGTAGCCAATTCCCTCCGGGCCAAAAATGTATAGGACCAGGGGAGTGGCCAAGGGGAGAGGGCAACTCTGGCCAGACTGACCAGCAGCCTGACTTTACGGCAGGGGAAAAGGTGCCATAACAACAATAATGGAGTTGTGTGAAAGGTGGATCGATTTCACTTTTTTTAACTTATAATCCAAATCAATGTAAGGAAAGAAGATACCGCAAAAAAAAACTAAAATCGTTTTAAAAACTATGGGCAATTTTATTTTGTAGTTCTAAGAACGGATTGCTTGTTTATAGACAAAACTAACAAATTGTCCACAATTCATTTAATACTTTATAACATAATTCAAAAAAGCGTATTTGGAAAATATCGTAAGTAGGGAGAGAGGGGGGGGGGGGGGAGAATATTGGTCTTTTATTTGTTTTGTTTTTTTCCCAAATACATAGTTTAATTTAACAAGCAAAGCTTGTATCAACCTGGCAAAACTTAAAAACCATCAATCTTTAAAAAAATCGGGGTTATAACTCTATACTATATAATTTATATTTCATTTTAACGTGAAAGAATTTTTTTATCACGGAAGATGGTAGATGTATCTAATACTATATAAAGTAAAATTGCTCCAAAATTTTAATGATATTACAACTCGAAATGCACGACTGCTAGAAAAGAGTTGCAACAACAGGTTTCAGTAAAACATAACATAATAGACCATAATGTCATCTACAGGTCATCATTGTACAGCTTGGATATGCGGTACTCGATGTTCTTGAAGCACTCCGGAAACTCGTCCAAATACACCATTCGTCCGGCGATTGTGTTCACAAAGCTCCATGCAAAGTCCATGGAAGTGTGGTCGGCAGGGTCAAACTTCTCAGCCTTCCATTGGTCCGTGTCCAAATATTGCTCATTGTACATTTTGGCAACCTCGTCAGGGCCATGGGTGGCCATCATTTTGGTTTGGTGCCAATTTTCGACAGGAATTTGCTTGTCTGATGAATGGGAATACTTTATTTCTATAAAATAGGTAGTTATTATAAGTTCAGACTTTTATATTAATTTCAATAATAGGCATTTTGTAGCATTTTTGATTTAAGCAATCAATTGACATAAATATTAAGAGTGTAAGATACAATAGGACATTATAAATTTTCACTGGACCAATCGATTTTAACAACAAGGCCAGTAAAATCTGATGTTTCAAATTGCACAGGAACAAAACTAATAAAATCAAAAATAGGTCCAATTATTGGTATATTTTTTGAATTTCCGAGTAAATTTTTGAATCTTTCGAGGAAAAATCTGTTTTGCAGAAATATTATTATTTTTTGTTTTTATTTCAAATAAAATATTTAAAAAATCAGGAATAAATTATAAAATTGCCTTTTATATTTTGATCTAGGGAGCATAAAACCTCGCATTGGTTTAGCCAATCTGATGATAATAATCTATCTTTCTGTATAAAATTCTTTTAGGTGTATTATTTAAATATTTCATTTTTAATATTTCTTTACAATATTTACCTTTGTAACTATTTGTTTTTTGGGCCATTGTGGCCAATCCTTCGGAACCATAATGGTATACGGTGCCATGGATGGCCACCATGACATGGTCTTCTGGAACGATTCCCTCATCGGTAGGAGCTTAATTTCATAATTTTTAAAATTTGCTTAAATGCAAAACCAATAAAATTTGACCAAAATCAAATTTCAACGAAGATTCCTTTAAAAACTGCAGTTTTAAGAACAAAATTTAAAATTAAATTTTCGAATATAAAATTTAACGATTATTTGAACTTAAACTACATGGTGATCCTTGGCAATAAATCTCAATTTTGACGCCATTTTTATCATCAGTTGTGCCGATTTTGATGTAAGAGCATAAAAAGGCAATGAAAATTATCAGAAATTTCATTTTTGTCTAAAAATCTTAAAAAAATATAATTAAAATTGAATTGATATTACCTATATGAATAGTAAAAAATTTGATCGCGAATAGAAAATGTTAGTTGAATAATTCAAATATTAATAATTTTATTATTAATTCTTTATTAATTCTTGCTGGATCAAGCGAATCGATAAAATTTTCATTGCTCGCCATTTTGTTAACAAGCTGGCTAATACATATTTATATTTATTCTTTATAAAGATATATTAGTTATTATGCAATTACAATTGGAAATTTATTAATCATTAATAAATGTCAAAGTCAGATATGTAATTGTATAATTACATGGGCATTTATATTTTAAATAGATATGATCAGATAAATGGCGCCAAAACAAAAAGCCGAAATTTACAAGTTGTTCGTTGAGATTTTTCTTAAAGCTTTCTAGATAAGAAAAAGATCAAAAGGCTAAAAATACAAAAAAACGCTGATTTTTAGTAAAAAATCGATGGAATTATGAGAAAAAAAGAAAAATAAATACTATGTAAATCGGACTTAATTAATAAGCCATTTAGAATTCAAAAGGTAAGTTTGCATTTATCGAATATTTTTTTCTTGAAGAAATCCGCCAAAAATGCATTTTTCACTGACGTCAAATTCACAATTATATGTATGTGATTGGATAATTTCTATCCATAAACAAAATCGATGAATATAGGTATTCATATTAAGCCAAGCATTTAATATGAAGATGAAGAATATATTTTTTATAGAAATTTTATTAATCCAATTTTATGAAAGAATTCGACCTATAAGAAACAATTTTGATTTTTAAGACAATAAATGCTATCTTTCTACATTCTTATTTTATCCTATTTTTACATCAGTATAGGCGCGACTAAGTTGCGCCTGGCGATTGCGCCCAAATTGAATGTTTTTGAAGTTATTTTGAACAGTTCTAATGGCACCTTACACAACAGTCGCATAACCTTTGGCGCCTTAAGCAACGGGCGCCACACCAATGGAGCCTTACGAAACATACAGTACACCGACTACAGTAGCTCGACTCATCGTTATGAAGTGAAGGCGTACTGTTACAACAAGAAGGAACAGGGTGAGGAAAACAAAGTTGACCTGGCACCGACAAGTAGTACTGGTGAAAAAGTGATCAACAATGACCCGATGGTGGATTTGTTCGAATTCGAGTTTGCCGGCCAACAGTGTGTGAGCTACCGTATCTACATTTGGATGAAACGAGAGGGGGCAAACCAAGTGACCATATGGGTTGGTATAGTATGTCTATATTAACATCCATTACTGGATTCTTAATATAATTTTAATACAATCAATCATAGGTGGGCAAGGGGGAGGGTCGGGCTCGAGGGTTGCGGCGAA
>LDKF01000001.1:69445-102946 GCA_001026735.1 Rotylenchulus reniformis
TCAATCCTCTATTATCATATTGCCACACATCCATGGTTCCGTTAAATAAAGAAATTTTACATGCTAATGGAAAATGATCCTTCAAAAATTTTTCTTTTCGTTTAAAATAGATTCCGATTCAATAATAAATATATTGCATCTACTACATATGGTTATATTTAATATTATTTATTTGTCACTCTGAATGATCCGTTGCTAGGATATTAAAAAAACCCGCCACGTTCTTTAGTCTGGCCGAAAACTTTTTTTGAAACACTATGCCAAAGGTAGAGAAAGCAAAATAGTGCAGAATTTTATGCTCTGTCTTCTGATTTTTTAACTTTTCGAAATTCGGCCAAAAAATTCTAAATTTACGAGAAAAACTCTATTTTACAATATTTTTGCATTTCGAACTTTTAGCAGAATTCCGAAAAATTAAAAAAAACAGAACTTGGAGAATATACCTAATTCTGCACAACTTTGTTTTTTATACCTTTGGCCTAGTTACAAAAAATTTTCTTTAATTGATGTTTATATTTTCTATGATGTATACTTTCTGTTCTTAATAGTCTGTCTATTATACCTTTCTTCATTCAGCCGGTTGCGTTTGTGAAGGAGATCAGATCAAAAGACCCTTCATTGTCATTGGCCACCGCCAGAATAAGTTTTGCCACCCATTTTTGGCTGCAAATTTTGCCTGAAGCCAGCGGTAATGGCTTCTACAGAATAATCGTGTCCTGCCATGGGAATGGCAATCTAAATGCCTATACCACACGAGAATACCAATTCTATGACCATGCCCAGCACAAAACGGCAGTGATTTTCAACAGTAAAGAGACAAAGTGTGACAAGTATGACATCCGAGTGTGGGCCGTAGATCGGGAATGGATATCCTTGCTAAAAGTACGAATTAAAGATCGAACATTAGGTTCGGGATTGATCTCAATTCGAGATTCTCGACAACTCTCGAAAAATGCTCAACAGTTTCGAGATCATGCTCGTTTCGAGATTTTTAAAATCTTGTCTCGATCTGGTCTTTAGTATGAATATATTTTTTATGCAATATAAAAAATTCCACCAATAATAGGCTGCTTATTAGGAAGATTTTATAAATCAATCTGATATAGACTCACTGAAATCGCTTATGATCATAGATTCATCCAATACAATAAAGAGGAGAGTATTTTTTAAAAATTTATTTCTAAAATAACTCACTTAATAAAATTGTTTAGCAATTTTTTTTATTTGTTTTTTTAACAAATAGATTGTCTAGTCCTCTTTTAATTAACTATCAGTTTATATAGAGTTCAAATTTTAACTTTATTTTTTTCAAGATATATATCCTTCTTTATATTATCATTTAAATTTAAATAATTGCTTTAAATGTGTAATCTTCTAAAAAAATTAGTTATAATTTTTATTAAATTTTATTTTTTATTTTAGTTTGATGACCCTTCACCTCTGCTCCAGCGATCCGCCGTTTCCATACCGAATGGATCCACCTATACGGTGCAATTCCAGAACCACTTCCAGCTGAACATTTTGCCGCGCCTGGAAGACAATCTGGCCATGTATTACATTGAAGTGCATTGTCATGGGCGCCAAAATCCAAAATTCAAAACATTCGCGTCGAGTTCCACCGTCCAAGTAGTGTTAGGCAATTGCAAAAGTTTTGATATACATGTGTGGAAATTTGCGCGAAAATTGGTCCAAGAAATTCAGGTTAGCTATTTGCAGAATGTCTCAAAATTCGGTGTCATACTTCGACAGTTCGATAAAAACTTCAGATAAAGGATATCGAAATTTTCGACAATTTTAAATGATAAAAAATTAACAAATAAAGGAAAAATAGTTCGCGATGCGAAATTTGCGGACGGAAATTTGCGGACAAAAACCTGAAAAAATTACAAAATTTTTAGAATTAAAAGCAATAATATGTAAAAAATTGGGACGGATTTTTTGCCCTCTTTTGTTTTTCGAATTTCCTTGAAAATTTATAAGATTTTTTCGAAATTTTAAATAATTCCAAAAATTTCCTTAGGAATTCAAAAACTATCCGGCCTAAAAAATCAGTCATAATTTTCTGTATTTTTTTACATTTTAAAATTTTTGTCTATATCAACCAACTTTAGATATGAAAGAAGGTACTAACAAACACTGGGAATTAAAAAAGTGCCAATTTGACAAATAATGCCAAAATTTTATAACCTGGCTTGGCCCTAACTTTAAAACGCAAAAATATATGCAAAATTATGTTCATTGTTTTTTCAAATTTTTAGTTTTAAATTTCAAAATTTTTCCTTTTTTAAACAATTCATAGCTATTCTCCATTTATTAATGGTGCAATTAACATTGTTATTTTTTTGCTTTTTAAATTATTTTAGAATCTGTCGACTTTCAGTCCCAAAGATGACAGCGATTCGGTAAAAGACGTCAAAATTCCAAATGGACACATTGCAGACCTCAATTTTGACGAGCAAAATTCGCCATCAAGGACTTCAAAAACTTCGGGCACCCAAAGTCCATCCGGGATCAAACTAAGATTTGATTTGAAAAACCGCAGTGTGGCCTATTATGAACCTGCGAACAATCAGCAACAACAGAAGGAGGAGACGAGACAGAAAACGCCACAGAAAGAGCAAATATTTAACAAGGTATAAACAGCAGGGATGGAGTCGAGTTTGATTTTCGATTTACAATTTTCGGTCATTTTGGCACCGAAATTTCGATTCTTGTCCGGTTTAGGCTCGCCATGTTAACCGCCCTTTACCCTGCCCATTCCCAAATACTTTACAAATAAAAAATGCATTTTACGAATCAACTTTATTTTAGTGTTTCTGAGGTAGGTACTAATTGAGTATGTCTAGTTCTCTAAAAATTAGATTATATTTTGATAGAGATTTTGAAGAGTTTTCCATCAAAAATCAGCCTTTCATGAAAATTTTGCTAGTGTATCAGAAAAAACATTAATTTTTGCTGAAAATGAAATCAAATAGGGATTCAGCTAATTGTTAGCATCAAAATTTGCCACTAGAGGCTGATTTTTGGTAAAAATGTTTTGTTCTATTTTCGACCTTCAGTTTAATAAAAAACTTCAAATGCTTTACAGTATATGCATTATTCTTTAATTAAAAAATCAATTTTTCAGAACCATAAATTCTCTCACAATGAAGCAGTATGTCCGTATCTGGAATGCAAAGGAGTAAATATTAGCCAAATAATTATTAATGATTTTTTGAAAAAAATTTTTTAGCAAATTTTTATTGAGAGAAAAAATTTGAAAGCACATCTTAAAGAGGATCATGTTTTTCAAGCAAAGAATATTTGTGTTGTATGTAGAGAGGAATTTGGAGAAAAGAAGAAGCTGCTTGACCATTTTCGAAGTCATGTTGTATACAAGTGTGAAATCGAGGTAATGGTGTTCTGTCCCATTTTTAGAACAGAATTAGGAATAGAAAAGATTAAAAATGATTAAAAATTTTATTGAACATATATACCCATTATCGTAAACGGAAAAGCTTAAGTAAAGCAAAATTTTTAAAAAACGGAAAATACGCCAGTGAAAATAATGGAAGGAAAAATATAAAATAAAATATAATATAAAATAGAAATCATGAATAATAAAATTTAAAATGTTACTTTCATTTATACATATTACAAAGTTGCTAGGTTTTGAAAATATTCCCAGATCCTCAAAGAAGTCAACTTATTCTATTTTTTGCTAACAGTAAGGTTGAGGAGTCTGGGGAATTAATTCAAACTGGCGACTTTGCAGATAGACTCATTTAGTTTCCAATTTAATATGCCATTTGTTCTGATTTATCAGAAATGTTCTGATTCTGAGGGTCCAAATCTGACAAAATGAAAATATTCTGATTTGTCATAATTTTTTCTGATTTTCGACCTCTGTTCTCATTTTGTCCTGATTTTCGAATTTTTTACTGAAATTCCATTAAAAATGACCAATTTTTCTTAAGAAAAAGGACATTAATTTTTTCAAAATTTTGGTCCCTATCCGAGACAAAATTTTTACAAAAAAAATATTTAAAAAATGATCAGTTTTCCTATGAAAAATTCTGAAATTACAAAAAAAAATATAGGGGTCGTCGGCTCCACATTGTAGGAAAATGATGTGAATTGACCCTTTTTGCTTTTGTTTTGTATGTTTGAATTTAGTTTGGCGATCTATCCCCTCTTTTCTGTTAGTTTTGTTCCCTTTGATTTTCCCTCCCCCACTCCTCACTCGTTCGATTTGGAAAAAAAATTGAGCGGGTCGTGTCTTGTGCATTGTTTTTTTGTGTGCGGAATAAAAGTTTATATTTCCGCTTCGAATATATTTAGAAAAGGGTCCAAGAAACCCTGGTTTTTCTTCTTAAATTCCTATTTGGCACTACCCACGGGAACGACCTGGGAACAAGCTGCAACTTCGGAATTTTTGATATCGATCCTGGGATAGGACGATAGATAATCATTGTTCGACTTAAATTCCTATTACATTTATTCCATGAAATTTCTTCATAAATTGCAAAATTGATCAGGTTTCATAAGAAAATTGTCTAAAAATGTGAAATTTTCTCGACCGCCCTACGGTCAGCCGAAACACGCTAAATCGGAAAATTTTCTCCAACCCCCCCCCTCCCTCATCCCGAAATTCCGGATTCTCCCCTATGACTTGCTCATTTCTTCTCCAAAATTGTTGAAATTGATCATGGGTATTTAGAAATGCGATATTTGAAAAATTATTACATGAATATATTGAATTATAACAATGTTAAAAGCATTTTATGAAATGTTCTGATTTTTTAACATTAATTCTGATTTTTTTGGCTGAATGTTCTGATTTTGAAAAAATTTCGATGGCATCCCTGATTTAATTGTTTTCCATTCTTTAATTTTATCTTTTAAATAATTTTTAAAATTATTGCCTTTAAAATTTTGCTTTACTGACGCTTTTCCGCTGATTTTTTCCGAGAGCCACAATTATAGAGACTAAAGACGGATTAAAATTTGAACTTTTTTTTGAATTTATAACAAAGTTTTTAATTTTTTACTAATAAGGGCTGCGGCACCGAAATAAGGTTGGCTAGCAAGAGTTATCACATGCGTAAGGTACATGGAATTACTATGAGGTCTAACGGCAGAGAGAGTGGTAAAATTTTTTCACAATTTATTACAAGGATTAAATTTTTTCATAACTTATATAAAAGTCTGCAATTTTTAATTATGAAGCAAATGAATTTTTAAATAAGCTTTTGAATTTTTTCAGAGAATTATTATGGCCATAATTGCTATAAATTTTCACCAAAAATGACGTTTTCATTTTAATTTTCGAATTTCAACTTTAGATCCATCTGGTTCCGATCCAATGGACATCGATTGATCAAAATGTGTCTGTAGAATGATTTGGAATTTGATCGAAGAGATACAATTTTCCATTTTTTTCTTTATGGAGCATTGTGCATTAATGATAGTTTGATTGTTTTTATTCGATATAAAGTGCATAACATATAAATTTTTGGGTGTTCAGCCTTCAATTTTTCAAATTTGGTCGAATATTTCTTCAAAGATTCGAGACACGCTTGCCAAGGTCGTCAATGATCTTGCCAATGTCCTCCAGAAGTTTGCCGACCACCCCGTCGGTGTCCTTGGTGATCTTTTTGAGCTGCTCATGGACCGGTTCCACCAGACAGCGGATGAATTCATTAAGTTCGCGCGAGTCCCCCGGGTTCACACGACCACATTTCTATGCGAAATAATTATGTATAGGTTGAACATACAACACAAACTATGAAGGAACTCTTCCACAAGAATTTGTTTATGAAAATATTATTTAATAAAGAATCTATTGAAGATAGGATTCGTTTTTTTGATTTGAGACCATGCATTTCACAGCATGATTTAGTAGTGAAAGTTGAAAAATTTTAAGCACCGTAGAAAAAATTGGTCTTCTTGTAGTCCAAGGAAATATTATTTTATAAAATTTTTCTGAGGAAAACAAATTAAAAACTTTCAGATTAAAAATCCATGACACAGATCTAAATCTAACCTGAACTGAATGTTTCATGGAAAAATTTTGAGCGAATATCAACTTTAAAAACGTATGAAAAGATGTGATGAATAGGCGTAGATAGTAGATATTATAATTTATTGTGACATACCTATGTATATTATATGGATAAATAAAAAATTCAAAAATTACGCTCTCGTCGGCCGAAGAGTTGGGTGTCGATGATTTGTGGGACGGCAGACGTACCTCCGTCGCCTTGTCGCACTTGCTATTGATGTTGAGTTTCTTGATCTTGCGCAATGTTCCACAGTGCAGATTTTCATTACCCGCGAGGTCAATGGACTGGGAAAAATTTCAGATTAATAAAAAATTATGGGAAACATGGAAGAATAAATAATGTATTAATATAATTAATTATTATGTTTAAATTAAACGTTTACTTTGGCTTAAAAAGCACCAATTCACCCACGTCTCATAATCAAAAAATCCAAATGTCAATGATCAGCAATTCGAAATATTTCAAAAAATGAGCCTTTCCCCCATATATATTTTTTCTATTTATTATTTTTTATTGAAAAGGATACTGATAAAGATATTTTTTGATAAATTTGGGTGACAAAATATAAAATAAACTAAAAATGATTTTTATAGCAATATCAAACTTGTTAAATCAATTTCAATTAATTTTTTTATACATGCAAGATATATTTTTCTTTTTGTATTTTACGAATAAATTTAAAAAATTTAATCACCTTAAGGTCCGGAAATTTGTCGATCAAAGTGTGCTCATCAGGCAAATGTTTGATGTTGTTGTTGGTCAACAACAATGTTGAAAAACCTCGGAGGTGGGTTGGTGGCAGTGGCAGCGTATGCTTGTCGGATTTGAACTCACAGCTTATAGTCTGTGGATGGGTGTGAAATTTTATTTATAGATAATTCATATAGGAAATCATATTCGTTTTTCACTTTATAATGTGAGAAATAATTTTTAGACATTGGTGAGTTTATTTTTTTGGATTTTCTAATAAATTCACCTCTTCATCGGTATCACATTTACATCCAGCCAAACATTCAAATTTATAGGCTAAATTATTTATTTAAATATTTATTTTATTTTTATCACCCATTCAATACCTTTTATACCAGCCAATAGAATAAGCAAGAGAATAGAAAGTTGAATAGTAGAATGCATCTTAATTGGATTAATAAGCATTCTATAAATGAAATACCAAATTAACAGATCAAAACCATAATCACTGAAAAACCTCCTAATGGACTTAAAATGTATTTTGAAAAATTCTAAAAAGTTATTTCTGACGAATGCATATATTAAAAACATTTTAAACATGGTTGATTATTATTTTATAAGAATCAAACCTGAATTTATTTTTGAAACAAAACTTTCAATTATGACTGCAAGTTCTGCTGATCTGTTTTCCTCCAATTTTTTGACTTTATACTTATATATGAGGAACTATTATCCATCTCAAAAACAAATCATAAATCATGATCTGCTGGTGAGTTTCCATAAAATTTGGACTTTGATGGCTTAAATTTGGGCAAAATGAATCAGCCATGACTTGAGTTCAATTCGTAAATGGCCAGCCAAAACATTCGCTGAATTGAAAAACTATCGAAAGATCGATCAATTCATTGTACACACCTGTTGATCAGTCCGTTAAAACTCGTTTTTCGTTCAATTTTTGTTTCGGTCCAATCACAAGATTCGAACGGGAATTTATTGAAAATTAACCTTTATTTAAATAAAATTTGTATGAACTTTGTTGACAATATAAATTTAAGACATAAATTTAATTTACTGAAATTTGATGAATAACTTTAAATTATTGATATCGATCATTCCCTTAATAAAAGATAGATGTTAAAAATTTTTTTATTTAGTATTCATCTTAAATTTACAATAAATTCGATTGCAAAAATGACAAGTTTTAACATGGTATTGTATGTATATTATCGGAACCAATTTACACTGACAGCAGGTTGGACATCTGATGACGAGATACATAAATTGATTTACATAATATAATTTTTATTTACTTAAACAAATCGATTTAATTAAAAAATATAAAAAAGTACCGTCGCGGTACTTTTAGGCATGCAGCAGATGATAATCGGCCACCTAAAATTTTGCCCAAATCCTTTGCTGTCCACATATGCCGATAGCATGAAGTTGATTGGCCACAATAAAATTTGGCAAAATTATATGGAAATCAGGATTTAAATTTTAAATATTTATTATTGTTAATAGACGGAACTATGGTAATTGGTTCCCCTTGTGATTGTGAAGAAATATATCCCGTCCATAACAACAGAATATTTATATTCTGTTATATTCAGTTCTAATACTGGGTACAAAGTTAATAGATGAATTATCCACTTAATGATTAGATTAAGATATGAAGTAAGCAGTTTATAGAATAATTTATATATTTTCATCAAAATATTTTTTAATCAATAGGATAAAATAATACAGCGACTTGGATCAAAATTAGGTATAAGTGTTTGAAAAAGAGATCTAGGTATGACTCAATTTTGCTTCTGGGTATTTTTTAAATTTCTGCCAATTTAATTTAATTAATTTAGTTCCTTTTAAACTTTTGCGATTTTGACTCTTCCATTTGTAAATAATGTGATATAATCGGTATAATCGGCAATATTATCCATCCAGCAATTATCCATGTATTCCGACAAAAAAAGCAAATAAGAAATTACCTCGCCATGAATATACCTTTGTATATTCTTGATGATTATTAATTAAATTAGATGCATATGGTACAAAGAATTAATCATGATTATAAATTATCCATAATCAATATGCTATATAATATCCTATAATTTATTAAAGAGGCATGCTTGTATTATTTCAGAAAAATAATTAAATGTATGTTTTTATTTTAATCGTCAATTTTATGCTCAATACATCTGAATCAAATTTTGTTAAATTTTCTGGAAATATGATGCCCCAGGGACTTTATAAAATTATCATTTGGGACCGGCAAAAATATCCTGCTCCATCAAATTGCGAGCATATAATGGAGTATATTAACAAAACGGTAAAATGAAAAAAATGAAAAATATTTTTATAAAGAATATGTTTGTAAATAAATTAAAAATTTTTAAAATTCTTTACATGATAGTAAGTATGCATATTAATTAACTCAAAAAAATATATTAATGTATAAATTAAAATTACTAAAAGGGATTTTTATTTCCAGGTAAATTTCCCGGATGGAACCATTCGTTTAAGTCTGAATTTGTTTAAATATCAAAATGATCGAAAATTGGAGGAATTGGCCAAATGTTTTGTGAATTTTCAAGCAGTTGAAAGCGATGGTTATGGAATGTTTGAAATCAAATTAAACCCAGCGATCGCGCCGATTTTTATGAATTTTTTCCCGATCAATGATGATACGGTATATTATCAATTAATTCTTCTCCAGATACTAAAAATTTTGGGTTTGATCGTTGATAAAAATAAATAATAATGTTCATCATTTAAATTTTATGAAAATTTACGAATGATTATTTTTTCAATTTGATAAATATCTGAAAATTTATCTAACAAGTAAGCCGCAAATATATTAATCGCAAATTTTATAAAAAATTCTAAAAAATTTTTTTTTCAAACATTTTCACCTACAGAGCATGATACGTTCCGATGAATATCCGCAATTATTTCTGCAAAATGGATTCCGAAAAAATAAATTACAGCTTTTATCTCTAAAGCCCAGAGTTTACCATTTTTTCAATCACATTGAACGATTTGAAAAATTGGATAAAATGTTACATCGATGGTTATCAGAGCATTATGAAGAGATATCCAATGGAGATGCATTTTTCTTGAAAGTAACTTATAGAAATTAAAAATATAATACAATAAAATCAACATGCCAAAAAAGGCGAAAATTTATTTTTTCTGAAATTATTCAAATTATTAATTTTTTAAAAAGATTAAATATTTTTCAGAGATTATAGAATGTTAAAATTCATTTTTTGTTTGGATAATTCAAATAATAAACTAAATAAAAATTTATTTTATTATATTCCTGAATACTTTAAGGCCTTTTTACGGACTATAGCCTCGATTCTGTTGAGTTACTTTATGAATGGTTATATCATTCAACAATTTGACTTGAAATTACTGCGAGAATACGGCACAGAACTGTACTATTTCCTACAATCTGGAGGAAATTTGGCAGAAAAATTGGCCAAAATCGATGGAATGCCAATTTTAGTGCGAAATTTCTGCAGATTTTTGCATTTTGAATCTGGAATGGATTGGCTTGAATTAGAACTTTCGATTTGGAAAAATATTTGCGAATGCATAAAAATTTGGAGCAGAAAAATTAGAAAGATCTATTGAGAATTAAAAAAAAAGATAAAAAACATTAATTAAAGCAAAAAATATTCTATCAATTTTTATCTTTTTCATTAGAATAATGATAATTAATTGTTTTTTAATTTGATTTGATCTATACACATTTAAACCATATTTTTTAACACAATTTTCTTGAAAAATAAAAATTTTTTGATGTATGCTTTATTCTAAATTATTTTTAATATTTTAATGGCATTTATTTACATAAATTTAGATTGATTATATTTTTACATAAAATACATAATTTTTTTCACAAACCAACATAAATTAAAAATAAAATTAGTTTTCCACGAATATAAATATTGATTTTTATTAAACATTTTCTTACTGACTTATGTTTTAAAATGATATTATTCAACAGTGAAACATGCATTGAAAAGCTTAATTTCCTTTTTTATAAAATCAGCTTTTTAGCATTTTTATTTCTATTATATCTTTGTAAATTTGCTATAATTCCTTTTTTTTCAAATCATCATTTGAGCTTTATGTTCATAATCTATTTAAATCATCATTTGAGATTTATGTTCATAATCTATTCATTTAAAAATTTTGAGAGGATAATAACATTTTAGTAATATTACAATCTAATATACTCTTTGATAATAAAATATTATTAAATAGATGTTTATTATATAAGATTTTTTAAATAGAAGATAGTCTATAAAAATAGATAAAATTTTACATTATAATTATAAAAGCTATCAAAAAATTAGAGTGAAATCCATCTTTGTTTTTTAGAAAAATATGAAAGACAAAATTTTGATTTTTATTTTATTCACCAATTTTATAATCATTGCATCACATTCAAATTTGGTGAAATTTTCCGGACATATTATGCCTCAGGGATTATATAAAATTGTGATCTGGAATAGGCCAATATATCCTCCACCATCAAATTGTGAGCAAATATTAGCGTACTTTGATAAAACGGTAAAAATAAAATAATCAATGCATATTTGATGACAAATTATATAATATTTGTTAATAATATAAATTTTTATACCACATCTAATATTCTAAACATGGAGATGAACATGTTTTGATTATTTCTAAAGATCAATAAACATAAATAAATCCTAATTGTAAAAGTTATTTCGAGCATATTTATTCAAGCATTATTCTAAAAGCTAAAACAGATTATTCTAAAGCATAAAAGGCAACTAAATAAGAAAGTGCCGAGCAATTAATTAATTAGTTAGTAATAATTTAATTTTAAATATTATAATAGATAAAATTATTTAATTTTTAATGCATGTTAAATAATTTATGAATAAAATAGTTAATAAATTTAAATATAATAGATAAGATTACAGTGAAAAATAAATTCTTGGCTTTCTAAGTGACAATTTTTAAGAAAAAAATAAGATGTCACACCAAAAAATAATGACATTTTAAAAATAAAATTTTTTCCTTTTTAGGTGAATTTATCGAACAGAAGCTTGTATTTGAAGCTGAGTTTGTTCAAATATCAAAATGGTCGCAAAATGGAGGAATTGGCGGAATGTTTTGTGAATTTTCAAACAGTTGAAAGCAACGACCATGGGAAATTTGAGCTTATCTTGGCCTCTACAATTGCGCCTTTTTTGGTGAATATTTTCCCGCTCACTGATGATAAGGTATTACATTTTTGCATTCCATTAAGACGCTGAAATAAAAATATATAATATAAATTTGTTCAAAATTTGAACTCACAGCGCATGATACGTTCCGATGAAGAGCCGCAACTGTTTCTGCAAAATGTATTCCGAAAACAAAAATGGCAAATTATAGCATCCGAAAATCATAATTTTTACCAATTTTACAATTTCAACGAGCGATCTGATAAATTAGAAGAAATGTTACATCGATGGTTATTGGAGGAGCTGGAGGAGGTATCCGATGGAGATGCATTTTTCTTGAAGGTATATTAACAAAATCTTATTTAAATATTTTTGGCCTTTTTTTTGATAATTATAATTTTTATTGTATCAAAATTTTCGAAAATGATAATTTTTTTTATAAAACATAAAAATCATTATCCTTATCGATTGGAAAAAGCATTTATATAAATTAATTAGTATTATTTAACCATTTTAAGCCTATAGAATAATGGAGCAGTTATGGAGGTGCTAGGTCGTTGAAAAAAGGTGGCAAAGGATATAATCAAATCAAAAACTTTTTTGTAAAAATTGTTAGACCAAAAGTTTAAAAAGGCAAAGTTGTGCAGAATTTTATGCTCTATCTTCTAGTTTTTTTAATTTTTCGTTGTACATAAAGTTCGATTTTTTTGCGAAAAACTCTATTTTTTTGATATTTTGAAAAAAATTTTTGTTCGAATTTCGAAAAACTAAAATACTAGAAAAGAGAGCATAAAATTCTGCACAACTTTGCCTTTTTAAAATTTTGTTCTAACAATTCTTACAAAAAAAATTGGCTTGACTATATCATTAGTACTTTTTCCAACGACCTAATACCGTTTGGGAAAAAATGAAATTAAAAAAATAGATCACTAATGATTTAAAATCTATTTTAAGGCATTTTTACGGACCCTGGCATCAACCCTCGTGAGGTCATTTACAATTAGTATTGCAAGAAGATTTGACTTGAGATTATTGCAAAAATACAGCACAAAAATGCACACTTTCTTAAAATCAGGAGGAAATTTGGCGGAAAAATTGGCCAAAATCGACGGAATGCAAATTTTGGTGCGAAATTTCTGCAGATTTTTGCATTTCGAATCTGAATTGGATTGGATTCAATCAGAAATTCCGATTTGGAAGGAGATCTGTGAATCCATAGAAAATAAAAGACACAAAATTAAAAGTTTACTCGAGAGCTTGAACATAGCAAAATTGGAAGATTAAAAATGCAAAAATTTTTAATAAAATCAAAATTAATGTTTTTAAATTTATCTGATAAAGATTTGGAAGCTATAATAAATCAATTGAATAAAAGAAAATTTTCTAAATAATTTAAAAAATAAATAGAAAATCTTGATTTAAAACGTTGAAAAAATTATTAAAAGTGAACTGAACAAATATTATTATGAATTTTCTCCTTAATATTCACTTTAAATTGGAAAGATATATTAGTATTGATAAATTTAATCCTTTTAAATTTATTAAAGGTTACATTTTGAATTTTTAATAAATTTATTTTTACTTTAAATATCCTTTACCTTACAACTAATTCACGCACAACATCCAAAATACATATATTTAATTAATGTTTAAAGAATAAATAATAAAAAATGATATTCTAAATTTACTAATAATTCCGGCTATGGCTTCTAGCTCACTCAGGTCTTCAAAATTTTCGGCTCCGGCTCCGTAAGAAAAAAGCTCCGGCTCCGGCTTTGCCCTTACAAAAAATTCGGCTCCTGGCTCCGTTCCAGGGCTGTTGAAATTTTTTTCAAAAAGCGCTAGCGGTAAGAAAATTTTGAAAATTTGGGCCAATTCCTTTAAGAAAATTGGACAACTATTTTTTATCAGGGGTGTAACAAAAAAAATTTCGGGGGAGAGGGGAATGGGGGAGGGGGTCTCCAGCTGCCCCGATAGAGGTCACCGGGGAAATTTTTTAAAATTTTTCAAAAAATTTTAACAGGGGACCCTGTTGATTTTTTAGTCTTGGCTTTTGGGGAGGATTCCTCCCCCTGTCTCCCTTGTTACGTCACTGACTTTCAGAATTCTCAAGTATTAGAGGGTACCGGCAGTCGCGATAGGGAGGACCACCGGAGAAAATTTTGAAAAATTGAACTCAGTTTTTTGAAAATTAGTCAACTTTTTCCTCGATTTTTGTTAGTAAAAAGCCATTCTTAGGGGTGCATTTTTGGGTTGACGTACCCATTGTTAGTGATGTATTTTCCGCGGTATCGGACCAAAAAGCGGTAGCGGTATGCGCCACGCTATATGGGCCAAAAACGCGGTATTTGGCGGTATGTGGTAACGGTATGCGGTACGGTATCCAGCCCTGCTCCGCTCCGGATTTTTAGAAATTTCAAATTATCCGGCCCCGACTTTTTTCAGCGAGATGTTTCGGACTTTCAGAGATTCCTGAGCGGAGCCGGAGCAGAGCCGAAAGTTTTTTTTGGCAGAGCTTTTTTTATGCATTCTTCTTAAAAGTAAATTTTACAATATTTTTAAATCTAACAGTTACGAAGGGTTGAAAATTTATTTTATTAAAAATTATACCAATTATTAAATAGGTATGTTAAAAAATATAATTTTCAGAGCTAAAATTCAGAATTTTTAAATTTATTCAGCCTTTCCGATTTGCAATTCGATATATAAAAAATTTTTTTAAAATTTATTTTTATTCATTAACAATTTAAGGTCTTTTTTACGGACTATAATCTCGATTCTGGTGAATTCCTTTATGAATGGTTATATTTTCAACAATTTGACTTGAAATTACTGCGAAAAAACGGCACAGAACTCTATTCTTTCCCAGAATCTTGAGGAAAGTTGGTCGAAAAAATGGCCAGAGTCGGATGGAATGCCAATTTTGACGCGAAATTTTTTTGCACTTCGAATCTGGATCGGATTGGCTTAAAATGGAACTTTCAATTTGGAAAATCTATGAATCAATAGAAATTTAGAGAACAATAGTTAGAAAGTTCATTTGAGAGTGAACAAAAAGAAAGGACTGATTAATAAACAAACATTTTACTAATTATATAATAATTATTCATAAAAATTTTTAACTTGTTCATTTGTGAATAATTGATTTTTAATTAGAATTTAAAAATGTATTTTTTTAAAAATTATTTAATATAAAATATATCTAATCAGAAAATAAAATAAAAATGAATTGACATCTCTGGCAACATAAACAACTTTTACTGATCTTCAACAACAACTTTCTTCCCATCTCAACGACTCACCGGCCCCGGTTCGTGCTCTACTATCGGCCTGCATCGGATTGCTCGCCTCCTGCGGCACCCAGCTCACTGCTCTCCGACAATCAATGGCCCATGACTATGCCGAAGAAAAGGAACGACAACGCTCTGTGGTCGTGATTGGACTCCCTGAGCAGCAGGATGAGCTGGCCTCGGAACGTGTCAGGAAGGACGAGATGGCGGTATCTCGCATTGTCGACCAGCTAGTGGTTGAGAGTCGGCCCACCAATTTATCGCATGGGTCGGGGTCCGGATAACCTAGCCACAAGAGGTCCCCAGCTCCTGAAGGTGACTTTTCCTGCTCGAGTGTTTCAGCATGTGTGCTTGGGAGGCTGGAAGCGAGAACGGGACCGGCTACGCTCAACCTGGACTTGGTCACATGTTCATCCGTCCACCGCTAACAAAGGCGCAAAGGGACCAGGAACGTGTGGAACGTGAACAGAAGCGACGACGAACAAGCGCATTCGGACCTTTTACTGCAACCCAAAGTCTGCTGATGCCCAATTCGGTAAACTGATTATGCCGATGTTTGGGGGTTCGTATATGCAATGTTCTCGATCAAACTTTGTATCCCAATCTGTTATTGACAGATCTCTCTTTGGGAATCAGTCTATAAAATCCTTTTACAAACAAATTCTAAATTATCCTAAGACTGATTCCTTCCTCAAATTCTGACCTTCAAAGTACCCAGAATCCATGTGGCTTAAACTTTTCCATTAATATTAAAAATCACAATGGCCCCATGGATTCTCATCAAAATAATTCTATGTCTTCTGACTCTTTTCACTCTTTTTCATCTTCTGACTCATTCTATTCTGTTCCATCTGCTGTTTGCTCTCATTCTATGAAACCTAATAATTCTGGAATTCTTTGTTATTACGCTAATTCAGAAACTTCCCATTCTAAAATATATCTGCTCTGAACTCTCTCCTAAAGTCATCTTACTCTCAGAAACCTTGGTAACTGAAACAAATATGTCACCTAGCGAATTATCACTCATGGGACAATTCAAAGTATTTTTATGCAATCGTAATCCAACTTATAAAAAAGCTGGAGGTGGTTTTTTTTTCATTGCCATTCTAATTGATAAAGATCTACCCTCCAAACTCATTCTTTCCTCCTCTCATGCCGGTATTGACGTTTTATGTGTTGATCTCATCACCCTGCCGGTATTGACGTTTTATGTGTTGATCTCCTCACCCTACCCACTCCAATTCGTTTATTCTGCATATATAGGCCTCCAAACTCAACAAAATCAGCCACAAATTACCTTATTAAAACGTTACAAAAAAATCACACTACTTCCATGGTCATTTGTGGTGATCTAAATTGTCCGACGTCAACTACTCCGATCTTATTGCCTCTTCTGCTCTCAGCTCAAATTTTATCGAATTCACGAATAATTTTAATCTCAATCAACTCGTCAAAGAGCCAACCCACAAATGTAAAAAATACTGGATTTGTGCCTTACCAATAAACTCAGTAATTCCGCCTCTCAGTTGAGCAGGGCATCTCCGATCACCATTCGCTTCATTTCGAACTTAATGCACAAACACCCTCCCCTCGTGTTACAAAATCTTATTATTTCTCTCTCAAATTAATGTATAGGCTAATCATGCCATTAATATACATCACAAATGACTCCTTCAACTTTTGTTACAATGTCAACAACAAATTCAACTCATTTGTGAATGTTATACATTGTTTAATTGATCAGTTTATTCCCAAAAGATTTTTTTTCCAAATCGAAAATCATTAACCCACCAAATATCAAAAAAAAATACTTAAGCAAAAAAAGATTTATACTACTCCTATAAAGTCTATCCAAACCTTATAAAAGCATATACCAAAATTTCCAAAACTGCAAAATTTTTAATTAAAAATCATCATAGGTTAAAATACAAAACCTCTTTTCCGATCCTACTAAATTTCATATATTTATTCAAAAAACATTAAAACCTAGTGAAACCATTCCAGCTTTGTGCATAAACGATGTTTTCTTTTCTGATCCTATTAAAAAATGTGAACTTTTTGCCGACTCTTTTCAAAAGTCATTTCAAAATGTCCCTACACATACTCCTCCACCAATAAACAACTATACACATAGAATGATTATTTCTGATATTAATTTTCTTGTTCCTGCAGTTCAAACAATACTCCAACAATTACCCAATAAATTATCTTCATCTCCTGATCGCATAACATACCGTCTACTCAGACTCTGTCATCGTCCTCTCGCTCCAATTCTAACAAATATATTTCGTCTATCAATGGACACGGACTCGTTACCGGACATTTGGAAAATATCAATTATCAAACCTATTCACAAGAAAAGTAAGTCCAATGTCGATAATTATCGTCCTATATCCTTAACTTCCACCATCTGTAGAGTCATGGAACGCATTATTTATTCTCAAATCCTAGAATTTCTACTATCAAATAACCTATTAAGTCAACATCAATTTGGAATTCTCCCAAAACGCTCAACAGTAAGCCAATTGGTTTCCACTCTAAACACATAGTATTCTTCACTTCATGAGGGCTACTGTGTTGATTCAATCTATGTTGATTTCAGAAAAGCCTTCGATTCTATCCGATTCGTTTTATTGTTTTAAAACTTAAAGCCATTGGCATTCGAGGCAAATTATTAAGATGGTTAGAAAATTTTCTTTTTGTTCGCCAGTTTTACGTAAAAATTCAAGATTATTCCTCCAGTTACCGCCGGAACAACTCAGGAGTCCCTCAGGGAAGTGTGTTGGGACCTCTGCTCTTTCTTATCTATATTAACGATCTTCCAACCTATCTTCCCCCCACTGTTTATATCAAAATGTATGCAGATGATGTTAAAAATTTTAATGTGAAAATGTGGTCCCTAATGTGGTCCCTAGCTTTTAAATCGTATATACGTCCTATATTAGAATACGCCTCAGAAACATGGTCCCCTACCTCAAATTCCCAAATTCAGCGTATTGAAGGGGTCCAAAACTATTTCACTAGAATAGCATTATATAAAATTAACAGGACCTATCTATCCTATGAATCTCGTCAAAATTTTTTTGATCTTACTACCCTCTCTCTCCGCCGCACAATTCTTGATCTCACCTTTCTCTATAAAATCTGCTTTGGCTTTATTCGGATCAATACTAAAAACATTTTTCAATTCTCCACAAGACCTAGTCGCCGTCACCCGTTTCAATTAATTGTACCTCGTAAATCCTCCAAAAACCAAATTCTCTTGTCAATCGTACTGTTAACCAATGGAATTGCTTACCATCTGATGCTTTTCAAACTGACAAAAATCCAACACAATTTTCCAATTGGTTATACAGCTATTTCCCTACTCTTCATTCTAATTCACCATATGTTTTCTATTGACGCTCAGATTGTGAATTTTCCATCCCCTCCATCCGACCATATGATTTGTTTTTATTGATACATCCACATTTTTATTCATAATGTTTTGTTCGTATTAACTTTTTTATGCCAATCCCGTCAGTGACACTATTATAATGTGCCCTGGGATTGTGAATAAACAATTGACAACTTCTGGAAAAATGAAAATTAAAAAGAATAACAGATAGAACATGAGCATAAAATTCACACAAGTATGTCTTTTATACTTTTATTATAACTAATTATTATTTTGATGATGTATTTGGCACATCTTTTTCAACACCCAACGATTGCTTTTAATGGCATATAACTTTTTATGCAACCTAAATTACTAATTATAAAAAAGGGCTTGTCGAATATAAAATTTATATTATTGATTATTTTAAATATATTCTTCTTATTAATATAATATATAATATTGTCCAACAATGTAAGTTGCATTAAAAAAATTTTTTTAAATAGATTCACGATAGATTTTTAATTTGTAATTTAATCTTTGTAAAAATGTTAATATTACTTTTTCCATTTGTATTTTTAAGCTGTACATTTCATAAATTAGTCATTTATAAGCTATAAGAGGATTTTTACTTACATACCTATGTTAAAAATATAAGTCAATAATCAATATTTGAAATGCAATAATTAATTTTTATGATATTTTATCATGAACAAAGTATAAAGCTTTACATTACTATGCTAAAATAATTTATCAAATATTACAAGTAGAATGCATCCCTTCTTCGTATTACTTATTTTTAGAAAAATAATGAACGAAAAATTATTTATTTTTATTTTATTCCTCAATTTTATAATCATTGCATCGGATTTAAATCTTGAGAAATTTTCCGGACACATTATGCCCCAAGGATTATATAAAATTGTGATCTGGGACCGGCCATTATATCCTGCACCATCAAATTGTAAACAAATATTAACATACCTTGATAAAAGGGTAAAAAATGAAATAATTAAATCATATTTAATATTATATAGGTATTTATAGTTATGTTTCGTTATTATGAATTTAGGACATTATATTTAAATTTACAAACATTTATATGAACAAGTTTGTAGATTATTTTTAAGGAATAATAACATAGAATAAATTTAATTGTACAGAGAGCAGTTCAACCATAATTTATTCAAACATTATTTTAAAATTAAATAACAATGAAATAAAAAGTCTTTATTATTAATAATTAAATTAGAAAATTAACAAAAAATTTGTATTCTTAGGAAATTTCAATGCATTTTAAGTATAAAAATAAATTAAAAAAATTTATTTAAGCCATTGGCTTCCACGTTATTATTTTATGATTATCCTTTCTTCCAAATTATTTTCCAACATGATTTACTTACTTTGTATTATTAGCCTTCGCAATCGGAATAAATGACACTGATAATAAAAAAATGAAAATTAAATTATTGCTTAAATTTTCTTAAATGACAATTTTAACGCATAGGTACATTTATCGAACAGAAGCTTATATTCGAATCTGATTTTGTTCACATATAAAAATGGCCGCAAAATGGAGGAATTGGTGGAATGTTTTGTGAATTTCCAAATAGATGAAAGCAACGACCATGGGAAATTTGAGCTTATCTTGGACTCAACAATTGAACCTTTTTTGGTGAATATTTTCCCGATCACTGATGAGAAGGTACATTACTTATAATTATAAGCACTTTCTTGTTAAAAAATTTGAAAAAATCCCGTCCAATATTTTTTGGGATCAAATAATCAGTAAAGAAAAGTGCTAAAAATTTAACAAAGAATGGAAGTCTATTTCTCGACCAGATCATAGGAGGAGTTGCAAAATTTTTGAGAATTTAGCTTCCAGGGCATATTTTCCGACTAATTGCTTATGGAATCATTATTTTACAAATCTTCGATAATTGTGTAGGAGAGCAAGGGACCTAGCTTCAAATCTTGTATTTCGGCACTAAATTTGAAAAAGGATGAATTTTAATTTTCTAATTGAAATCGGTAAATTTATCTTGCTTGAAAAGATTTAAATTCCCTTAAGATGCTGAGATAAAAATTCATAATAAATTTGACCAAGAAAATGAAAATTGGATTATTTTCATTTTCAGCGCCTGATACGTTCCGATGAAGATCCGCAATTGTTTCTGCAAAATGTATTCCAAAAGCAAAAATGTCAACTTATAACTTCTGAAAATCTTAATTTCTACCAATTTTACAATTCCAATGTACGATATACTAAAGTAGAAGGGATGTTACATCGATGGTTATCGAAGGAAGCCAAGAAGCTATCCGAAGGAGAAACCTTTTTCTTGAAGGCATAAATAATTTTTTTTCAAAAATTAAAAAAAATTAATTCAATAATGATTTTATTGTATCTTAAGGCATTTTTACGGTCACTGACATCGGCACTGGTGAGGTCCTTTACAATTGGTCATGCAAAAAGATTCGATTTGAAATTAATGCAAAAATACAGCACAAAAATGAACAATTTCCTAGAATCAGGAGGAAAATTGACAGAAAAATTGGCCAAAATCAATGGAATGACAATTATGGTGCAAAATTTCTGCAGATTTTTGCATTTCGAATCTGAATTGGATTGGTTTCGATCAGAACTTCCGATTTGGAAGAAAATCTGTGAATCCATCGGTGGACAAAAATTAAAAAGTTCACTAGAGAACTTGAACGTAGCGAAATTGGAAGATTAATAAATGGAAAAATAATTGATAAAATTCAAAAAATTGAAGTTTTATAATTTATGTGGTGAAAATTTGAAGCAAAATTATTAAAAATAAATAAAACAGAAAATTTAAACTAAATTTATAAAAAATGAAATGAAAAAAACATTTCAAAGTTCTGCTTACCTAGCTTTAGAAAAAGTTCTATTTTATAGCAAAGTGGTTTTTTGTTTAAATGGTGTCATTTGGCTAATGTTCCGGAAATTTTCATTTTTAAAAATTCATAAATTCAAAATATTAGTGCAGTATAATCAGCGTAAAAACCCTGATAATTCCAATTCATTTTTTAGCTCCGCGTTTTTATAAACATGTTACGTTAATTAATATTATCCGTCTAATTTCTTTTTCTCTTTTCATGCACTTTTTCTGTGTTAGATTACAATAAGGAATTCGTTTCAAAAGAACGCTGTTCAAAGCGTTTTTCACAGGCATGGTCACGGCTACGGCTAAGCCGCGGCTAACCCCGGCTAGCCGCGGCTACGGGCGGCTACGGCTACAAATTTTTGAAAATTTGACGGCTACGGGCGGCTAACGGCTATGGAGGCCAAAGCCGCGGCTTAGCCGTGGATTGCCGCTATATACTTTTTGAGGGGTGTCCTTTTGTATTTTTTTGAATTTTAGAAAAATTTTCTGCAAAAAACGACCAATTTTCTTAAGGAAAAAGATCAAATTTTCAAAATTTTCTCCGGCGGCCCCTATCGGGACCGCCGGCACCCCAAACAATAGGATTTTCTTCAATAAAATTTTTGATTTAAAAAAATCTTAATGAAAGGAGACTGTTGCCACAATGGACGAACATTGTATACCCTAAAACGGAACAGCTGGTTTCACCCCGCCGCTATAAAAATGATCATAACTTCTTTCAGGTAAAACTTAGAGAAATGAGTTTGGTGTCAAAAGATAGCCCTAAATATCTGCTAATCCGATTTGGTTAAGTAGAAAAAAAAGTTATGGCCAGACCATTGGCCAAAACCATGATTTTATGGCTTAACTTTGCCACAACTTTTTCCTATTTGGCCAAATCGGATAGTTGTTCTTGCAAGTTTATAGCTGACATTTAGGGCTATCTTTTGACACTAAACTCACTTTTCTATGTTTTATCTGAAAAAAGTTATGATCATTTTTCTAGCGCGGGGGTGAAACCGCGGGGGTGAAACCAGGTGCACCGACCCTAAAATGCCAAGACTAAAAAGAAATCAAAAGGGTCCTCCTGTATAAATTTTTTAGGGAAAAATTTGTAGAAAAATTGACCGGTTTCCTTTATAATCGTCAAAATTTTTAAAAAATTTCTATACCTGAAAAACCTAGTCTACTTATAAGTTCCGAAAATTCATCCTTTTTTATGCCTCCCCTTAAATGCAGGGCAATTATGTCTGCAAAACAATTGACATTTTTAAATTCTTATTAGTTTCTTTAAATATAATTGATTTGAAATTTATTACTAAGAATTTCGAAAATCAAAAAAAATTCATATTTTTTTCCTTGGAAAATTTTTTGCTTAAATACGGATATAGCCGCGGCTAGCCGCGGCTAGCCGCGGGCGGCTATGGGTCAAAAATGCCACGGCTACAAACGGCTACGGCTATGAACCCCGCGGCTATAGCCGGCTACGGCTATGAAAAATCGTAGCCGTGACCATGCCTGTTTTTCAACGGTTATTATTGCTATCGTAGTACATTTTATTTTTTTAGCATATTTTTTGGATTTAAGGAAAATTTAGAATTTTCATGAATAAAATTTTTTCAAATATAATACGAAAAGTTATCATAGTTTATTAGGCTATCTTACTGTTTTAACTACTAGGTCTTATCATAAAAAATGGTCGGATCCTGAGTCGAAATTTATCAAAGTCGGAGCACGGAGTCGGAGCCGGAGTGGAAAAATTTGAAGGCCGGAGCTGGAGCCAGAGTTGGAGCCAAAAATTCTATGATCTGGAGGCCGGAGTCGGAACCGGAACAAAAATATCTGAGAAAAGCTCCGACTCCGGCTCCGACCATTAATAAAGCAAAAAATTCCTAAATGGGTTGCAACTTGCAATCAAGGATAGAGAAGAGTGATTGACATTACACCCCTTTTCTTTCTCTCACCTTTTCTTTCCATATTCATTATTCTCTCCATTCATGTATTATTCCTCTGTTTTCTCTTCACTTCTTTTCTCTTAAAAAAGTCTTCTTAAAAAGAGTGGGTAACTCGCACATTTTTCCCATTTCCCCTTCCATTAAATGCATCTCATACAAAGAGAACATTTTTTGAAGCATTAAAATTTTCGATGGAAAATGTCAAGGTGTTAGGAAGCTCCGGCTCCGGCTCCTACTCCGGCTCCGGCTCCGGCTCCGGCTCCAGCTACGACTCCAGGCTCCGGAGCTTTTTAGAGTCGGAGCCGGAGTCGGAGCCAAAATTTTTGAGAGCCGGAGCCTGTAGTCGGATCCGGAGACGTAAATTTTCAGGCTTGGAAAAAAAGAGCTGGAGCGGAAAATTCTCATTTTCCCAAAACTGATACCAACTGTGTCATTTTTTATGAAACGACCTAGTAATTTTCATGATTTTATAATTTGTCGTTTTTTGCGCCTAAATAGCATGGAGTAGGGTAATTTTCAAGTTTTATATTTGACGATTTTTTTTGAACTCTGTAAAAGAATATACGATGTCTGATCAATATACATGCTGGTTTTATAGCAAATAAATATTGCGAAATACAATAAATTTAGACTTTAATGACTCAAAATTGGGCAAAATTATCAAAGTTCCATGTACCTTTGGAAAATTGCCATATCACACTCCCTGAAGTTGAAAACTGATAGGAATGATCGATCGATTTTAATTGATAAAGCTTAATTGAATTAAAATAATATATTTGTACATTTATTTAGTGATTTGTTCTAAAAATGTTGGTATAAATAGTTGTTTTGATGATCATACACATAAAATCCTCATTATTTTGAACATAAAACATAAATTTAATTTATTATTGAAAATGTGTTATTTTGAATAATCTTTTTATTGTTTAATGATAAAGTATTTCCTATATTTTCCAATAAGAACTAAAAATATTATAAAAAAGCTTGCCACGAATTAAATATTTGTATAAATCGACTTATTAACATTGTATTTAAGAATTTTTACTATAAAATATTCTGTAAATTTCAAATATTTGGTTGATCCAAGCATGATAAAACATTATTCGAACATATGTATTTCGATGTTGATCTTTTGAAAATATTAAAATCAACCAAAATTACTACAATTTTTAGAACATTTTTCAAACTATGCTGGATAATTCTTAGAAAAGGGCCAAAATGAATTCATCCAATACAAAACTTTTTTATTACTAACACAAAAGTATAAATGGCAAAATATTTTATTTATTTATTTTTTTTAATTTCAGATAAAAAGTTCAAAATTTTCGCTAAAATCCTAGCTTTTGATATGCTCGAAAATTTTGAATTTTTTCGTGAATTTGAATAACCAAATTAATAGAGTATAAAATTCTGTAAATTTTCCTTTTTATCCTACTGAGCTAGCAAGTTTCAAAATTTTTTTTTGTTTTGGGCGAATTCATTTTCACTTTTTTTTCGGGGATTCGACATTGCACCCTTCCAAACACTTCAAATAAGGACCTATTTTTTTTGTTCTCGTATTTAAATTAAATTTGCCAAATCTGTTGGATTGCGAGATCAGTTATTATATTACAACTTTTTGATTTATGGTATGCATTTATTGTGCTTATAAGTGTAAACCTAACATAATCGTAAAAACCAATCCACAAAATACACACATTTTACGATCATTCTTTTTAATTTTAGATAAATAATGAAATTTTATTTTACCGTCAAATTGATGCTTATTTTGTGAAATTTTCAAGAAGTATTGTGCCACAGGGGCTTTATAAGATTGTGATCAGGGATCGACAAATATACCCTTTTCCATATTGCAAGAAAAATTTTTTGTGTTTAGATAAAACAGTAAAAAATTTTTTTATTTAGTTTACCTTAAATTGGAAATTGATTTTCATTATTAAGAAATTTTATACATTTCGTAAATCATAAAGTTTTACATTTCTTCCAAACTTTTACTGAAAATCCAATACAATTTTTGATAATTTAATGAATTTAATGAAAATAATTAATAACAAGAAAATATATAAAACTTTTATCCCGACAACATTTAATGTCGACACCTTATATAATAGCGATATTTTACTGATGTTTAAAAATAATTTTCCCTATTTTCAGGTGCTTCTTCTGAAGGGATCCATGCAGTTGAAGCTGACTTTGTTCAAATACCAAAATAATCGAACCTTGGATAAATTGGCAAAATGTTTTTTAAATTTCCAATCAGTCGTGTTCAATTATCCATTTTTCCATTTAGAAAAAATTACTCTACCCGAAAAGTTACGAAAATTTAAAATTTGAAAAATTTACATATCTTTAAAAAATGAAAATACAAATTTAATTATTTTCACGTCTGCAGAGTTTGGATATGATCTGAAGAAGATCCGAAGTTGTTTCTGCAAAATGTTTTCCGAAAACAAATTTTCTCAAATTATAGCATACGAAAATCACAATTTTTACCAATTTTAGAATTTAATTGAACGAAAGGATAAATTAGAAGAAATTTTACATCGATGGTTGTCGGAAGAGGTGAAACAATTATCCGACCTTGACGCATTTTTCTTGAAGGTATAAATTTAAAAATAAGTATTAAATTCATTTTTTTTTTGAAAAAAGCACCACCAGGGTGCTTAAAAATTATTTAGTTCTTAAAATTTAATCAAAATTATTTTACAAAAGAAATTTAAAAAAAAACATCTTTTCGAGAGGTTAAATCCATTTTACGTTATCGATAGGCAAAAAAGAATTATTCATTAATAATTATAGATTTTAAGAAGTTTTATTATTTTATTAGACAGATATTGGCTTTTTATTAGAGTCAAACATGAACCGAAGAACAAGAACCTTTAACAAGGTCGTTATTTCTTCTGGGGTTTTTTTAATGATACGAACAAAAATTCAAACACAAAATTTCACGAAGATTTAAATTCTGACTTCTTGTTCGAAAAGCTTTGGTTCATGTTTTTCAAAAATTTAGAGCTTTTCACTTCTTATCACGTTATTATTATATTATTAATCATTTTTCACACACTTTTATCATTTCTTATCATTTAAGAATTTAAGGTAATTAATAAGTAATAATAATAATTATTGGTGTTCAAAAAGGAACTTATGTTATGTCAAATGGCTATTTATTAACATACATTTTAATTTTTATTTTATAAATTTTGATAAAATGGAAAAAATTTATATACTAAAATGTATTTTTTATTAAAAAGCATTTTTACGAACTCTGGCCTCGACAATCACGATGTTCTTTACGCATGGTAGCATAAATTAGTTCGATTTGGAATTACTGCGAAAATACAGCAAAGGTTTAAACAATTTCCTGAAATTGGGTGGAAATTTGGCAGAAAAATTGGCCAAAATCGATGGAATGCCAATTTTGGCACGAAAATTTTGCCTCCTTTTGCAATTTGAAATCGGATTGGTTACTTCGGAACTCTCGAAATGGAAGAACATCTGTGAAGCTATAGAAAATGGAAGAGAAAAATTGGAAAATTCACTTGAGAGATTGAAAATAGCAAAATTAGAAGACTAATAAAACAATACATGAAAATAAAAAATTCATTTAATAAATTTATCTGATAAAAAATATTTTTCTGACTCAAAAAATTTCTAAAATAAATAGCTAGAAATATTGTCCTAAAAATAAAAAAGAAAATATTTCACTTAATAAAAATTCTTTACTTTATACCTTTAAGATTTATAATTTAAATAACGCTTCTATTGAAAAACGAAAATCTTATGCATTTTTTTAAAAATTTAACTCGATAAATATGGGTTTGCATATCCAATTTTAATTATTGCAATCGGAAATTAATTATAAATTTCAATTTATTATATTGATTTTCAATGTGTATGTTCCTATGTCACAATAGATGATCAATTTTACATTAAAAATACTAATATTGCTCACAATTAAAATAATTATTTTCCATTAATTATATATTTAATTTGGTGTTGAAGAAAATTCAGATACCATTATTAATAATTAATTCTTTTCATTCATGTATTATCGATTACATATGTATAAAAGAGTTATTTTTTTACCTTGGATAATAAAAAAAATAAATTTTTTGTTTTTGTTCAAATTATTTAATGAAAATTAAAAAATAAATTTCAGAAATAAATATGCTAATAATATTGCCTTTTTTATTTTACTTGGCAATTAAAATTTCACGATCTGAAATTTCACCTGTTCATTATACCCGACAAGTTTCCCCACCGGGGCTCTATAGAATTGCAATTTGGGACCGTACGAAAAATTTGATGCCCTATAAATGCACATTTATGTTGATGGACATTAAGAAACCGGTAAATAATGAAATTCAAGAAAATTGTGAAAAATCAATTTTAATATGCAAAAATCTAACTTTGCCGATAATTACCTTCAGTAAAAATCAAAAATTATTAAAAAAAATTTATATAAGATTGTACTAAAAGACCATTTTTTTGGATGGATAAAAAGCATGGTACTGATCTAAATGGTTTTAAAATTAAATCAAATTGAATAACTTCTATTAATTTTTTTTATTTTTACAGGAGCAAAATGTCGAGCCATGTAATTTGTACCAAAAAGAATTCAAATACACATCAAATAGGAATTTGAAAGAATTTGTTGAATGTTTTTATAATTTTTCATTGGTCGATACGGACGAAAATGGCAAATTTATGATAGAACTGGATCCAAAACGATTTAAATCCAAAACGATTTTGGTGCAAATATTCCCGTTGAACGAACAAAAAGTATTTTTTTGTAAATTATTTTTTAAACAAATTTGACAAACATCAAAATTGCTAATTTATTCTAAAATCATTGGGCCTATACTTAATTTTTTAAAACGACATAGTTATTATTTATTAATATCAAATTATTCCTGTATCGAATTTTTGGTCTAGGATTTTTATATAAGCAAAAAGGTTTTTATTTCTAATTTTAAAATTTTAGAGTTCTATCTAACATTTTCTCTAAAACTTTGCTCAAATATACTAAAAATTCGTTATCATTATTATAGTCACAAAAAAATTCTATTTTCACATACAAGCATACAATATCAATCCTATCCCTAATTATTCGTACTCTGAAGAAATTATTTTGGCTAAACCGTTTTTGAGGCTATGCGAGTAATGGTGCTGAATATTTTCCAAAATATACTTGCCATTTACCATTGGTTTCAATTATTTTAGCTCCCAATGCCTTCCTCCGAAGACCCGACCCTATTTGCGCAAAATGTGGCGCCAAAGAGTGACTGGCGAAATGTTCAATTTGAAAATCAAAATATATATTTTCATTGCATCAGAAACAGACAATCGGAGATGGCACAAATGTTACGTCGATGGCTATGGAGATCTATGGGCCAAGAGTTGGCGGAGGAGAATGCATTTTTCTTGAAGGTAAATTTTTGTATTATTCAAAAAAGATCATCACACTCGATTATCTGATCGTTTAAATATAAAGTCTTTTTTGATCGATCTAAAAAAGGATATATGCTATTAATGTTGAAAATGATACTATAGGTAACAATTCAAAATGTATGAAAGACTACCCGACTTTTGGAGAACTGACATTTGGGGATTTTTTATAGCTCGGCTCAGACGCAAATTTGAAAAACAATTTTGTTCTCAAAAAATATAGCAAAAAATTAGCTACAAAATAAGCCTATTCCGTCGAATTGTCCTAAAAAAGTTATGGTCAAAATACAAATTAGGTATTGGCCAAATTCACAGTATTTTGGACATAACTTTTTTTTTTGGAATGTAGTTAGGCCTTTTTATAGTTAATTTTTTGCTATATTTTTAATAAGAAAATTTTTGAAAAATTAGGTCTAATAAATTGTCCTAAAATATCGGGACTCCAAATGTCGTCCCACGGGTATGAAAACGACCCTCCTAATAGGGGCATTTTAAAAAAATTGATAACTTTGCAATTTGGCTGTTAATTTTGGTCAACTTTTTTTATTTTGAAGATCAAAATGTTTTCTTTCATTTTTGATTGAAAAAGTCAACCTTTTAAATAAGTTATTAAATTGTATAAAAAATAAACCCAAAATTCGCAACCTACCATATTTTTCTATGATCTCTAGCTGAACTATCCCTACAAATTGGAATTCTAAAATTTGCACTAAACAATAGCCCAAAGGACCCTCTTTTAATCTAATTTTTTTTTGAAAAGTGCAATAAAGGATAATATGAGGTCGCCAAAATCCCTCAAAATTTTGGCCATTTTCAAGGGTCAAAATGTGAATCTCAACTTTGTGAATTTTTCAGAGGATTAAACCATTATGATTCAATATAATTTCGCATTAATAAGCAAAATACTTCAAAAATTCAATTCTCTTAACTTGTTTTGGTCATTTTACTAAGGAATACTTTTTTGGCAGGTTGGCTCAGAATCGATATTTCAAAAAAAATCACTCAGAAAAATTTTAAATAGATTTATTGAGAATTATTTTTAACCAAAATATTCGTCAAATATTCCTCTATCAAATAGCCATTTGAGCTGATTCTTTAACGCATTCCATAATCGGGAAAAACATAGTCCAATCAAACTATGTCTAAAATAACCCCAGCAGATGGTTATTTTGCTTATAAGTTCCCTTATTTTATTCATTCGAACTTAATTTTATATGTAAAACGTGATAAAATATCATAGATTATAATGGTGGTATTTGAAGGATTCTGTCAGCTTAAGTTGATTTTTTTTTAATATTTTGGCGAAATCTGTGAAGAGGGTCGCGAACTTATGTTATAGCCTAAGTATAAATTTGAAACATTTGAGGCTTATCTACGAAATTTGGCCACTTTATGGTTGAAGATGTTCACCCATGGCACAGAAATATTCAATCTGGATATGGATCTGATGGAGGTTTACGGTATTGCCCTGTTGGGATACCAAAAAAGTGGCAGAAATTTTGAGGCAAAATTGGCCGAAATTGATGGCATTAAATCGCTGTTGAAAAATTTATGCAAATTTTTAATTTCCGAAAGTCCGAACAAAGGAACAAACATAACCATTCAGGGTAAGAAGATCCCAATTACAAATAAGTATATACAAATTTGTGATCAATAGTTTAAAAAAATTCGTTCAACTAAAAAATTTAAAAATATTGATAATTGATTTTTTTAGGAAATATTAAAAATAATATTTCAAATGCATAATATTATTAGAGGATTTTTAACGAATATTAAAAATTATAAGAAATTAATTAATTATTTACATACCGATCACCTTATGATATTATTTATTTAGGAAAAGCTCAAAAATAATCAGTATGCTTTATATAAAGTATGCAAAATAATCGATTTTTGTAAATTTTTAAGAACGGAACAATAAAAATTTTTTTGTAAAAAGGCCATTTATTTTCTTTAAAAACATAAATGTATTTTAAATAAATTTCCACAGATCCAAAAATCGCCCAAAGAAATGTGAAAATGGTGGCTTGGTATTCGATGTGTGATACTTTCCTGAAAAGACAGCCTCCGCATAAGTGGTTGTATGAATCAATGGAGCTTACTAAGATAATTTGAATGACCATTTTATGAATGCACAATTTTGAAATTGAAATTTCCAACGTTATAATGCAATTTTATGACCTTTTTTCAACATTTTTTGCTTTAGATGTTATAACTTATAATCAATGTGATTAAAATTAGTCGATTATCAAAATCAGTCGGAACCATCAGCCACCTATATTATAAAAAGTCACTAATAATTCAAATAGAATTTGAACCAGAAATCGAATTTCGACTTTCTAATTTATTGATTTTTTGTCATTCATAAGCCAAATTATTCAATTCCAAAAAATAACTTTGAACTCGCTATTCTCTGGAAGACCACATCAATTTTAATGCTTTAAAACAAAAAAGTCAAAAATATTGAAAAATACGGTTTTTTCGACTTTTTTCAAAATTTTTGTTCGAAATTCGAAAAAAAATTTATACCAGCGGATAGAGCATAAAATTCTGCACAACTTTGCTTTTTATACATTTGGTCTAACAAGTCTAACAAAAAAGTTTTAGAGGACATATTGAGTTTTGATCTATTTTTTTTAAAACGCCCATTATGATACTTTTTTTAAAACGACCCGGCACCTTTCAAATCAAAATTTCTATTCGTATTAAAAATATTGCAAAAATACGAAGCTTTAAATAAAATTGATGTATGAATCTTTCCAAACATCCAACCCAAATCACCAAATCAAATGCAAGCATTTTCCCCTGATCCTTTTTGGTTATATAAATTTAAATTTATTATAAATAGGTAATTGAATCATTATTTCTAAAAATTAAAAAATGATTAAATCATTAGGTAAATCTAAAGGCTAATTATATGCAGAAAATTATTTTAGTTTTTTTGGCCTTTATTATTTTTTTTAGTTCCTTGAAAAATTTGAAACTTAAACCCTCAAAAAAATCCATCTAATTTAAGTTTTCAATTTTTTGATGGAAATACAGAGTATAATCTTCGCAATATATTGACTTCGCAAGGTTTTTAAAATTTTAAAATTTGTCGATCAATATGGCGGTTTTTAGCACCGATGACACGCGAAATATTTTAAAATTCTTTTTCTCGCCTAAAAATTTCTTAATCGATAAATCTTCCATTAGATTTAAGCAAACATCATTCATGGTTATTTTTGATGATTTTATTTACCGTATTTCCTCTAAAATAAGCCGGTGCTCTAAAATAAGCCAGTGCTCTAAAATAAGCCTCCCCTTTGAGGGGGTTTGAAAAAATAAGCCGGTCCTCTAAAATAAGCCAGTGTTCTAAAATAAGCCGCCCTTTTCTTCTTGACAATAACCAATTTGTAGAAATTTTATTAATTTGATGTCATAGAGAATCCGGTCGATCTTTGCGCGATAAAAACTTGAAGAGGAATTGATTGAATGCTTCGAACCAAAAGGGCAGAAAAAGCGTATTTCTCGACGAATAATTCAGCAAAAGGCAATGAAGCTTTTTGAGGGGCGAGAAAAAATCTTGAGAAGCGAGATCCATAGTTGAAACAAACCTTTAAAGGTTTCTGTCTTCACTATGGATGATGATTAGGCACGTGGTTTATATGCGAATGCATAATTTTTCGCTAGCACAGAATGGCTTGAAAATCACATAAAACACATTTTTTGCAAGGTTTGAACCTTCAAACATGCGTTCTAACTGCATATTTTTGCATATTTTCGACTTTTTGATTTTCGACTATTTTTTGCATTTTCAGGCAATTCCGCATATTTTTGGCATTTTTGGGAATTTTTACGCATATATTTAGCAATTTTGAGCTTATTTTATAATTTTAATATCAATTTTGTAAAAAGATTTATGCAGAATTTGCCTTTGATTTTTTACTTTATAATATTTTTACGTAAATGTTTCTTAAATTTCATATAAAATATATCTAGGTTGTCCGAAAGGGGAACAATAAAAAATATATGAAAAAAAATAAGCCAGTGCTCTAAAATAAGCCTCCCCTTTGAGGGGGTTTGAAAAAATAAGCCGGGAGGCTTATTTTAGAGCCTTTACGGTATATCTATATTTATATCTGTTTGTCCTTTTCTGAATTTTATTATAGAAATCATCAAAAATAGTCATGAATGATGTATGCTTATATGTAATGGAACATTTTTTCGATTACAAATTGCATGGAATTTTCAGGAGTATTCTATTCTGATTTATTTTTTTTTCAATTTATGCTTCAGATTTTTTTGTTTTTTTAATATTAAACAATTTTTTCAGTCAATGTGCTGATGCATTTTGGAACCATTATTTAAAAGAAGATTTTGTATCTAATGATATTAAAATTTGCTTCAAATTAAAATTACCCAAAAATTATTCATTTTTTAGAAAAAATATAGACAAAACTGATGCTGTGCTATTTGTTTGTATTCACCCGAATGTTGAGCACTTTAAATGCAGGTGATTATTATAGTTTTTATGGATTTCAATTTTCTGACAACTTTCGCATGATGTCGACGATTTTTTAGTTAAATTTTCACGTACAATTCACAGGCACGGCTGAAG
>LDKF01000001.1:103046-328222 GCA_001026735.1 Rotylenchulus reniformis
TTTAAAAATTAAAATGTGACACCTCACTAGATTGCGGAGCAATCTAGTTATTTAAAAGAAGATTTTGTATCTAATGATATTAAAATTTGCTTCAAATTAAAATTACCCAAAAATTATTCATTTTTTAGAAAAAATATAGACAAAACTGATGCTGTGCTATTTGTTTGTATTCACCCGAATGTTGAGCACTTTAAATGCAGGTGATTATTATAGTTTTTATGGATTTCAATTTTCTGACAACTTTCGCATGATGTCGACGATTTTTTAGTTAAATTTTCACGTACAATTCACAGGCACGGCTGAAGACATAACACCTTCACAATGCATCGCCGACTTCAATGTCATCTATGTTGATGATGTTGAACTCATTTTTGGGGACGATGGCCAATTCTGCGTGCCGTATTTGCGCTTGCCCGATGTTAAGGATCATAAATTTGAGGTTTGTCTGTTTATACTTTTATAGAGCCAAAAAGAAGTGCCAATACGGCTACATGACATTTTGGAATTTCGAAACAAATCGGTTCAAAAGCAATTAAGACAATATTTTGCCATCAAAAAAAAGAAACACAAAAATTAGCTAAAAAATAAGCTTAAGCTCATTCGAATTGTCCACTACAAAAAAGTTATCTCTAAAATAAATTTTTGGCCAAATTCAAACTATAAAATCCATTCCCTGACGAATATTCATGCTTTTTGAACAAGTTTGAAAAAAATATAAATAAGCTAAAGAGTTTTTATAATCTGGCTAATGAGATTATTATTAATTCCATTTTCAAAGGAGTTGGCCAAATGTGTCGGAAAAGACATTACACCAGAGACCATGGGCAATGTTGTTTTGGAAGAAATTTCCAATTCCAATTTACAGTTAGACAAATTTCCGGTGTCCCCGCAACTCAACTATGTATTGCGTAAGTCGAAGAAATTACCAAAGTTGAAACTCAAAAATTTTTAAAATTATTTTTCATAGCAGATTGGATTGAATAATAAAAAATCCAACCAAATTATCTCCAAATTAATTAAATTAATTATTGTAAAATTCAAAAATGTTTTTAATACAGATGGATTATATGTAGAGCGGGAAAAATAATTTTGTTAAAAATATATTTAGATATTTGATAATAGTTCTTTTTCTTCCTCTTGACAAAAGCGCAAAACTATAACAAGATTATTGTGCAAAGAAAATAATTAAAAAATAATATTATTTTCATAATATCGATCAAATGAAGGGTTGATTTCTTTTTGTTGAAAAATAAAATATATATTTTTTAAAAATTTTTACCCGAATAGAAAATTTAAAAAATACATTTACTTATGTAGGTTTAATCTGATATTGGTACAAAATCACAATGATCAGAAATCCATATTTTCGAAATTTAAGAAAGATCTGTTCTTTGGATCTAAATTAAAAATGTAATTAATGACGAAAAATGTAATAAAATTAATTTAAAAAAGGCAAAAATAAAAATTGAAAAAGGTTTTTTTAGATGCAATAAAATGCGTGGCCAATTATGCTTTGGTATATGATGAGAATGTGGTCACGGATATGGTCAATACGGACCAGTTCAGAGTCATTTCGGACACTTTGCCTGACATTGTCAATTCCGAAATGAACGGATTTGAAGAATTGAAAAATTGTTTTAAAAATTTGAAAAAGCCAAAGAATGGCAAAAAATCTGTAATTGGCAAAATGCCAAATCTATTTTTAAGTGCCAAAAAGGAAAGTGCTGAAAAATACATCAAAATCAACAAACTCAAAGAAAATCCAAAAATCAATCGAATTTTTCAAAAGAAATTGGTTTTATCACCGAGCAAGGAGGTCGCCGACAAAATTGGTTAGAAAAAGATCAAATTACTCAACTATGTATATTTTCAAAAAAAAGGAAAAAATTGACTATGAATTAAAAAAAAAATTAAAAATTTTTACCAAAAATTCGTTATATCTTTTTCGAATACATAAAGATTCATACATAAAAAAGATTGTATCAATGAAGGTACTATTCGGAATTATGAACATTTATTTTTTCAATTATTTTTTAAAATTTAGTGGCTGAAATGCATTGTGTCGGGAAATTTTTAATCACTAAAAAGTTAGCCAGCACAGAGCTGATTATAAACAGAAAACGTGAGGATAAAATCCCGGTGAGGAGAATTGTGAGGCAAAATAAAATAAAAATAAGCAAGGAGGAGGAAGAGATGTTCCTTGCGGATTGTGGAGAGGTGATGGTTCGCAAAAATGCATTGCGGAAACACGGAATCGGCGGAATGCTGACAGCCTCATATCGGTCCATATTCATCGACACGAAACTGCAAAAAATGCTAAGTCAGTTCAGTTTAAGGGAAATTCTATTTCCATCAATCGCTGATATGACGAAGTGATATTAGAGTACACCACTTATTAGCGTAGTGTGCACTCGATTTTGCTGGATTTTAACGAACCTGCTAACTCGCTAGACAATTTTAAAGGGCGAAAAATTAGAAAGCCAATTATTTACAATAATAATTTGGCGCTGATATAGGGGTGCTATGTATGGCGTTTAAAAAAAGTATCATAATGGACGTTTTAAAAAAATAGATCAAAACTCAATATGTCCTCTAAAAACTTTTTTGTTAGACCTATTTATGCTCTATCTGCTGATATAAAATATTTTTTCGATTTCGAACAAAAATGTCGAAAAATCTAAAAACCGTACTTTTCGATATTTTGACGTTTTCGACATTTTTGTTGGAAATTCGAAAAATATTTTATACCAGCAGATAGAGCATAAAATTCTGCACAACTTTGCCTTTTATACATTTGGTCTAACAGGTCTAATAAAAAAGTTTTTAGAGGACATATTGAGTTTTGATCTATTTTTTTAAAACGCCCATTATGATACTTTTTTTAAACGACCCAGCACCGATATAGGTAGTATGGAAAAAGTTTGTTCGTTGATATCAGAAATAATGAACAAAAAGTTTTATCATACTTGAAATATGAAATATGTAAGCACGATCTTTTTACAAAAAGTCTATGTGTGCAGTTTTACTCCCATATCGATGCGGAGCTTAAATCAAATTTTTTGAAAGCTTAACTGAATTTTTTTTAATTTCAAGTAAGGAAAAAATTTTTCATTCCGATTTAGCCAAATTTTCGATACATTTGTCCGGTTATTTGGCCATCAAATTTGGGTCTTCCGGTGCTGTAGATTTTGTGCGGCTCCCTGCTGCCCGCTCTAATAAGCGGACTGCTGATAGTGATGAAAGTCATGAGAGTCCAAGATCGCAATCAGAGGATATAGGTAAAATAAAAAAATAATAATAAATGATTGCAGCTATAATGAATTTTTTATTATTAATTTATGCTAAACCAAATTAAACAAAAAATCATATAAGCTTGATTTTTTGGTCCAAAATTTTTTTCGAATTAAAAATTGGTTGAAAAATTTCAAAAAATACGGAAATCAATTCAGAAGGACTTTTTTTTCGAATTAAAAATTGGTTGAAAAATTTCAAAAAATACGGAAATCAATTCAGAAGGAATATATTTCCTTTTTTTGGTTTTGATTAGAGGTTATTTACCAATTAATGGCCATATTGGCGTTTTTAATGACTATGATATCCAAAAAATCGATATAAAATCGCAAAATACCAGTAAAAAGTAATGAGATATAGACATAAAATTTGTCAACTTAGGTTATGAAGACTATTTAAATTTATTCAAAAATTTTATTATTGACTAATTGCAAAAAGGAAATCAAGGTTTGTCATGGAGAAAACTAACTAAAAAGAGGCTTAAAAGAGGCTTAAAAATTGAATAATGAAAATTTCCTCCAAATAAAGATAAAAAATTGCTGATTTTAGCAACAATATATATTATTAACAAAATGATACATTAATAAATTTTTATAATTGTTTGACCGAATATTTTCGGATTTTGTTTTGCATTTTTTATAATTCTCAAAAGACAAAGCTTGAAAATATCGATACAATCACAAATATCAAAAAATGAATTAAAAAAAAATATGAATCCAAAATAGCGAAAATGTCGAAAAAATTGATGATTTTGGACTCAAATCAATCTAGAAATGCTGAGCCTTCGCAAAAAATATCGATTTCGATATTATCGGATGTCCTATTTTTACATATTATTGAGTGATTTTATTTTTAAAATTTAAATATTATTAATAATTTTTATTTATTTAATTCAAAAGATATAAGTGTCGAAGACATCGAGGCTATTGGCACATCAAAGTTTCGAATTCAAATACACTCCGAAAAGGTTGATTTGGGGTATGAAATTGCCAATGTGGAAGACGATGGATTTATGGCACAAATTTTGGAGATAAGCGACACAAATTTTGAACTTTGGAGACAGAAATCCATGGCTAGATTGGTGCAAATGTTTAGGGAAGATCAACTGTTTTTGTCCGAAGAATCCTTGAAGGACTATCTAGACCGGAATCCAGGTTTATTTTAGCGGGGTAACTTTATTTGAGCTTATTATCCATAAAATAACAAAATAACTTATAATTCCTTAAAATTAAATATTAACATCCATAATTTTAGGGATAAAGATATTTAAGCTCAAAGGATCGGCGGAAAATAGATTTTACTTTATTTTTATTTTTTGTATATATCTGCTATTCTGGATTATTAATTTTTATATTTTCCAACATTGGAAACGATAGATTGATGTTCGAAGTGTAAAAATGCATGCCGTCTGTGTTACTCTTACATAACAATTGTCTAAAATTAAAATAAAAACAAAATATGCCAAAAATGGTGTCAAGCTAAGATGCATAAAGTGTCAAAAAGGCCGATAATGCGCGAAAAGGGTCAGATTGACTGATGGATTGGAGAGATCACGAAAAGCCTAAAATTACTAATAATTAATAAAACAAACATTTTAAAATTTAAAAAAATATAAAAAATTAAACCCATAGCATTAAAATCTAAAATCCAATATATCTTTTTCTTGAAATTTCACTTCTAATAAAGAATCTGATTTTACAAAAAAGACCAATTAATAGTTGGTAATAAAAATGATTTAAATTTTTTGCAAGTTTGAATCGAAATTTTGGAAATCAGAAGACAATGGTCTCAAAAATATTGAAATAAAATTGATCTTAAAAATATAATAGAGGCAAGATAGGTTTTATTTTGGAAAATTTTATAAACCGAAAATTATAGAGGTAAATTTCAAAAAAATTTCAAATACATTGGATTTTGAAGTTTTAAAACTAAGGTTTATTTTTTAAAATATTTATTTATTTAATTAAAAATGTGTTCTTATTATTTTTTATTATTTATTAATAATTTTTAATTTTTAGGCATTTCGTGGTCTCCTCCAATCCATCCTTCATCAGACCCTTTTCGCGCATCGCCTTTTTGACAATGACAGGGCACCCTAAAAATGTCAAAAATTGCATGTTGAAATTGTTTATTTAGCATTTGTCAAAAATGTCTAAATGCCATTTTTCATTTTTTTGAAATATAATTTTAAATAAAATGACACGTTTAATTGAAAAGGTAAAATTTTTCATCTTTTTTTTGCTTTCTATCATCATTAACATGACATTTTCGTTTGTTAAATTTTAGAATTTTTTATTTTTTATTATTGGATTTTTAGACTGTGCCGAGTCTTTAGGCCACACAGGTCAAAAAGAGAATTAGGCCACTTGGGTCAAAATCAGCAGAATCAAAAAATAAATGAGATAACATTTAAAAAAGATTTTTATTTTTATTAAGAAAAAAATGGGAGCGGTCGCCTCATCAGTAATTTTTTTTCGAAATTTTCCATTGTACCAAAAAATTTCCAAAAATACTAAATGTAAAAATCTAGCTTGGCTTGTGAAGGCAAAATAAATACGCATCACGGATCCGGATCTAGAAAAATGTCGAGACATGTATCAAAAAATCTAGGTCAGGATGGTTCGCAATTTCGCACCGCAATTAGAATCCATCAAAAATGTGATTGGCTTAAACGGAAATTATTAAAGAATAAATCTTTAAATTCCATTTGATTTTAAAATTAATTGATATCAAAACTTGATATTATTTTTTTTTTATGAGTTTATATATAATATTTGGCCAAGGTGGCCTAACGCTCATTTTGGCCCGTGTGGCCTAATGACATAGCACCTTTGTAGACATTTGAAGTGTAAATGCACAGATTTTTTTTGGACCTTCTAATCAAACGATTTATCAACAACATAATTTGACATTTGGGAAGGAAAAATTAGGCCAATTGAATGATAAAAAGAAATAATGAAATTGAATAAAAAAGTAAACCCAATGATTTATCAAAAAATCGAGTGGCCAGATATCTAATCAGAATCAGATTCTTAACACCTCATAACACCCGAACGAAGCTAGGAATTTAAATAATTTATATTTTTAATTTAAAAATTTTTTGAATCCGCTTGAAAAATTTACAAAATTTCAACCTTTAGACCAAGAACGCAATTTGTACAGCAACATGATGTGCATTGCGGATTTTATGGTCCTCAACGGATCAATTGCACCAATTTTTAGCGAAGACGGGCAAATTGAGATGTTGGCGTACCGTTCCTTGGTGGAAAGTAGCAAAAGCACGGGTACCCTTTTCGCGGAGTTGGCCAAATGCATAGAGGAGGGATGGATCGATGAGCAATTTGGGCAGCAAGAGTTCAATGTGAAAAAGTACTCCAATGTGTGGGGATGGGAGCACTACCAAGTGTCGGCAGAACTTGGCAAACTGTTGGGTAAGGATAGGGTTGGGAGATTACCTGAGAAAATGGGACGCAAATTTTAAAATTAAAATTTGAAATAATTAATAAATAATTATGCTTGTTGTGTAAAATAATTTTTATTTTCAAGTAGAAAAAAATTCATATCCTATTGTATATTCATCCAAAAAGCCAAAATAAGCATTTTAGCCAAAAGTGCTAAAAAGAATAAAAACAAGGAAATAAAAAAGGATATAAATGAGATCGTAAATTTCAAAAGAATTTATTAAAGTCGAAAATTATAAATATTTATTTACATTATTGGTTTTTAAAAATAGATGACGAAGGAATTAGTAGGCGTGTAAGATATTTTTAAAAATGCAAACAGGATTTTCATTCTTCAACTTTTGATGGGTTGCAGTATGGCACTAGTTAAAAAACGTTAGTTTTTGAAAACCCACTAACAGGGGGGCAAAAAAAATTTTTGGGCAAAAATGCAAAAAATGAAAAGATTTTTATTTTTTGGATTTCAAATGAAAAGGGAATTGGTTGGCCCCTGTTGAATTTTGGGTTTTCAAAAACTAACGTTTTTTAACTAGTGCCTTGCAGTATTATATAATATATTATATATATAATATATTTGGTTCTCCTTTCAAAATAAAACGATAACGAATATTTTCCTATGTTTAAATATGTTTAAAATATACTTTCTATTATCTCTAATTGAATGGCCCCCCGGAAAGTGGTTAAATGAAACAATAGAAGGACTCTTTCTATTCGAGGATACAGTATATTATTAATTGTTACTTTTAAAGCTAAATATTTTTGTTTTTGAAAGGTAAAATGTTCCTTGATTAATATTTTTCATTGCTTGAAACGATATACATATCAACGTAAAATTTGATATTAATATTAATATTATGTAAAAAAAATTTCTTTAGAAAACCTACGGTGTGTTGCTGATTATTTGGTGCTATATAATGAATTTTTTCGGTTTAAATCTTTGGCAGAAAATACTATGAGAATTCATAAAAGCACAATGCCACAGAAAATTCTGCAAAAAGATTCAAATTTTGTTGAATTTGGCGAAATGTTGAAGTGCATCAATGAAGGAGATGGTTACCGTATTTTGGGACAATTCTTTTCACCTTTGATACAGTATGATAAGAAAGGCAAAGCCAAAATCAAGTTGGTGGATCCGAATAATGAAATCTGGAACAAAATACTGAATCATGCCTACATCAGCAAGGAGCTAGACACTGTTATCAGTTAGTATTATTTAAAAAGTTAGCAGATGCTGGGATTCAATTCGATTATTCTTTTTTTCGATTATAAAATTTAACACCAAATTTCCTATTATTAAATTTTTAGTCTTTTCTCAATTTAATCAAAAAATAGATCGATTATTTCAAATATTTTGAGTTGGTTTTTTAAGGAGCCAAGATTACATGTGTCACACGTGCCCTAATAGAGGAAGGCAATGTCAAGAAAACTGTTCTTTTTGAACACAAAGAATTGGACGATACGGTTAAATGGTATAGGAAGGTGGAGATAAATCAAAAATTGCCAGAAAATTTGATGCAAAAATCAAGATGTGATGAATTATACAAAAATGATGACGATGAAAAGATGAGAAAAATGGAGAAGGAGCTGAATCGGAGGGGAAACAGTGTGATGAAGAAGATGGTTGGGGAGCTGATCATCACCGATGAGCAGTTACTGCGAAAACTTGGTAAAATTAATTTATTTATGATAATAAAATGTAATTTAAAAGAGATTTTTCTTTTTTTGAGGGGGAAGACTATATTTATTTCAAAATGAAATTTTATTCAGGGATTTACCGTACTTCCTATATTAGGACCCCGGGAGATAATTTTTCAACACCTTTTCAGAGGGAATCTATTACAGAGGGGGATTTGTTTTTCAACCTCAGCCGTGAAGAGAGGGTGAGGGACACTATTTTCGACTCCTTTTTTGAAAGGGAAAAATTACACAATATTAGTGCTGACCTCTGTCATCATACTCATGTCTGTTTAGTGGCCAACAGAATTAGTGGCCTCCGTTTTATGGGTTCGAATCCCCGAGGACCGAAAAATTTATTAAAAATTGTACAAGTCCAAAATTGTCGTTTCGCAATTGCCCGGTCCTTAAATGCCGAATTAATCATAAAACAATAAGATCAATGGCGTAAAAATTTGTATCTATAAAAATATTTTAGGGTTATTTTTCTTAAATAAAGGGGTATAACAAACTATCAAAACAATCCTAAAAATAAAATTTGAGGTGAATATTAAAAAGATGATTTTGTACTCGTAATAATTTAATTTTTACCTGCACATATGGTTTTTATGTATATTCGTTTGAATTTGAACACAACAGATCAGCAATCAATGTGTTTGGCGGACTTTTTGGCCACTCATTTTTATCCAAAATACATGGTTTACAAAGAAAAAAACAAAGTTTTTATGGATAACAACGACAAACTCAATGGATATCAATTCATTTATGAAAGTGATGATGTCGGAGAATTTGTTCAAAAATTGGTACAAATCATGCAAAACCAGGGCATTGAGCAGGAGTTGACTGAATGCATCCCAAAAATGGCCAAAATCCCACAAAATCCAATACTAATTTTGGACACATTTATGGGCCATCTTAACTTATTCGACCGAAGACAATTGTTTTTATCTAAACAATTTGACCGTAAGCAATACATGCAAATAAAATTATTTTTAGAAAATAAATATTCTATTTTATTAACATAGGTAAATTGTCGTAAATTGTCCCTTGATTTCGGTTATATATTATGTTTATTCTAATTCTATTTACGTATTAAAAATTTTCGAAGATCAATTTAAACCACCTCTGATGGCGGAAGGCAATGATGCTAGGATGTTAAAAAACACCCCTCACCATTTTTAGCGAAATTTTTTTAAACTGTGTAAAGTCTAAAGGCAAAAGTATGAAAGCAAAAATGTAATTTTTGCTCTATCTTCTGGATTTAGTTTTGAAATTCAGCCAAAAAGTCCGAAATTTCACGAAAATATCAAAAAATAAGGTTTTCATAAAAACTTCATTTTTTATTCAAATTTCGAAATAACAGAAAATCGAGCAAAAATTCTGCACAATATAGATTTTATACTTTTGTGGCCTAACTTCAACTAAAAATTTTTGGCCAACTAGCGGTATGTTAACGACCTAGCACCGAAGATAAGATTGAAACAATTTCATTTACTGAACTACGGAACACCAGAATTATTAAACATTGAAAATAACGAACATTGTTGTTTCATAGTCAGGTCTCAGGTGTTTTGTAGTAGCTTTTTGTCTAGCATTTTCCCGACCTCAAATTAAAGTGGATTTAATTACATCGATTTTTTTATACTTTTTTTATTGATATTTTTAAGCTTTTTTATTGATATTAAAGAATTCTAATTAACATTTTATTTTTTGTTCCTTTAGTTACACAAACACTCTCAAATTACCATCTAGCTGAGGAAGAAATTGGCCCGGAAAATATTTGCCCAATTTGTCATGAAGAATTCAGAATCGAACAGGTGGCAAAACAATTGCCAAAGTGCAAGGTCCAAGGAAAATTATTAATTTTATATTTTATTTTATAATTTTCAGCATTATTTCCACGCCCATTGCATCAAACCATGGTATTATATCATAACTATTTATATGCTCAAATATATTTATTTAAAATTAAGGCTAAAAGAACACACCAATTGCCCATCGTGCCGTGCCGAAATCTTCGAGAATCATTAACATTTGTCGACATCTTCATTATTTTTTATAATTTTCGGGCCATTTCGGGGGTTAGGGACCCGCGGAAGAAAAAATTGAAAATTTGTGTACTTTTCTTAACAAATCGAACATTTTTTGCTGTTTGTTTTAATTCACTTTAATTTAGATTTATCCCTTTCCTCCCTCAAAGTCTAAGCTTTTTCTTTTTTTTGATCTTAGAGAGGGAGTATGTAATAGTTTTAAGGATGAAAAATTAATCCTGGTTCTAGAATATAAGAGTAGGATGCAGAATGTCGAAAATATATGCCAAAATTTGCTACCATCAAAATCCCGCATAATCCTGCCCAAAGTCTGATTCATTATTTTCTACCTTCATTATTTACAATTTATTCAACTATTTCCAATGATATTTATTCATTTTTTCTCTTTTATTAGGCATCTGATTTTAAATTGTTGATAAAATTTCTTTTATTTTATATATTTCATCTTTTGGTATCAGCAAAATTAACACGCTTAAACTCGCTTAGAAAAAGTGAGTGCTTAATTTTAAGTTGAATGACTTTTTCATTTAAAAAACCTGTAAAAATAAAATTTTACATTTTTTTGAGATAAGAATTATCCATAATTAATTCAGGGGATCAGGCAATTCTCTATAAATAATTATAATTTAAGAATTAAAAAATGAATTATGCAGGCCCGTAACAATATTCGGGAAAGGAACATAATTGGGTGACAGCGACGAATGACGAGCAAAAAAAATTTTTTCCGGCTACCCTAATTTAGATTTTAGGTATTTTTCAGAATAAAATTGAGCTTTTTTCTCTAAGTGAACCGAAGAAAATTTTAAACTGGTTAATAGGTTGGATGTAATATTATTTAAAATAAAATAACATGGAAATTTATTATTCGTGTATTTTTTAATTTACATATTATTTTGAGCCGGAATCGGATTTATTGAAAAAGTTTAATAATAAATTTNATGGATATCAACATGTATATTTTTGAAGCAGACATTGTTTTTGCATGTTTATCTTTTTTTGCAAAAATTTACCCTTCAACAAATTTTGAAGCATTTCTTACCCTATAAATATTTTTTAAATTAAATTTAAAGGTCTGTAAAAAGACTTGTATAAAAATGAATTCGAAAAGACCTTAAAAACAAAGTATATGAAAAATCCAATGTGAATTCTAATTATTATTTTCCGATAATCCGTTGACTAAGAAAATATTAGTTTTTTGAAAAACGAAAAAAAATTCAAAAATTTAAAATTTCATTTAAATTTCAATTTTTTTTAAATTCAAAAATTTAAAAAATTCAAAACATTTTTTTTAATTTAATAGGACAAATTCTAAAAATAAGACACCAAAATGCAGGGATTTTAAAATGGGATCAGCAAATAAAAACAGTCGATCATTCCATGTCAAATTTATTTAAAAAATGCAACATTTTTTAAATCTTTTATCATAGAAAAATACCTAAATGATATAAATTTCGAATTCAGAAATCAAAAAACCAAATGAAAAATATAAAAATATTATCAAAATATAAAAATTCTTGGCTTTTTTATTCGAAAATTTTGCCGCGACATATTGGACATTGATTATAGTAGCCTGTAATATTTTTAAATTTTAATAATAATAATAATAATAAATTTACAAGATACTAAGGTTTTAGGCATTGTGCATGGAAATAGTGCTGTAAAATTTCAAATAAAATTAAAGCAAACAATTTTTAGACCTTGCAGCTAGGCAACTGTTTGGCCATTTCTTCAATTCTAAATTCCTCGTGACAGATTAACAAATATTTTCTGGATCAATCTCATCCTTAGATGGATGATAATTGGGGAGTGAATATGTAACTAAAATGGCAAAAATTCAAAAATAAATAAAAAAAATTTGTTCAACTTTTCAATATATATCTTTAACTTTTCAATATATATACAACTTTTCAAAAAATTAAAAAATTATATTTGTGATCTTCCATATATATTTTTTTATTTTTGACTATCCTTTTTTATCCTTTCGTAAATAGTAAATATTAAAAGAATAAATATTATTTTTGATTAAAAATTTGGAAAGAATTTTTTTAGAAATAAAATTACTTCTCTTCCCTATAACCACTTAAAAACATCATCAATTAAGAAGCTTACAATCGAAATCCTCAGATATATAAAGATTATCCGGATCAAATTGATCGGTGCTGTGTCGAAAGTAAAAAAGTGCAAATGTGGGCGAAAGTAAAAAAGTGCAAATGTGGGCGAAAGTAAAAAAGTGCAAATGTGGGCGAAAGTAAAAAAGTGCAAATACAGTAACCAAAGGAGAAGGATGGGATATGAGTGGATACTACGAAATGAATAAGGGGCAAAATGACTAAATTATGATAAAATAACAAAAACATTAAGTTAAAAATAAAATAAATTACTAAAAATTAATAAGTATTAATAATTTTAAAATAACAAAAAATAAAAATAATTAAAAAATAAATTGATAAACCCCAATAAAAATTTTTTTTGAGCGATTTGGAGACTCGAAGGCCATCATCGAATCCCTTCAAGCGGAGTTGCTTCATCTTTCTCCGCCAACAGAAACCGTCGCTTCTCTTCGAAGCTTCACAGAATCCATCGACCGAGTTTGCCTTCAACTCGTGGACTTTGGAGAGGACAAACACAACAAATTCATGGCATCGGCCATCAAAGCCAAGCTTCCGCTCGCCATTCTCACTCAACTTGTGGAGAAGGAGCTCACATCTGGCCGCACATTCAATTGCCTTGACATCCGCAAAGCACTGCAATCTATTGTCGAAGTGAAGGAGGAAGTACAACGTTGCGCACATGTTCTCCGCGGGTAGGACAAGCCAAAGCCGTTCGGACCAAGCCAACCGAACCGTCAAACAGAGGGACACAACTCACGTTCATTCAGACAAGCAACTCGTCAGGGTCGAACCGATAGACCCAAAGGCCGTGAATCAGCAGGGATGATGTCTCCCCGCGACAACAGAGCTTTCCCGGCCATCAATACATCCAACCGACCACGTCCTCAGGGAAGGGGACCCGCACAACGCCGATGTTCACTGTGTGACCAAATGGGACATTTTCCGAGCAAATGCCCAAAGTATCCGAATCCGGGGGCACGCAGACAACGCCTCGCGGAACAACAACGCTGCTTCAACTGTCCAGCAGGGCCACAACTCAGAACGCTGCACTTCCAATTGGCAATGTCGCCAATGTGGTGAACGACACCACTTTCTCATCTGCTGGGCTGCACACCGATCTCCCCAGCCACAACAAAAGAGTTCAACTCCTCCGAGTCCTTATGCGCCAAAAGGACCACCGAAGCGGAAGGAACCACCGAAGCAAGCAAGGACTCAAGCATCCTACAGCCATTTGCTCACCACCACGGATCCCGAGCCAGAGGGACCTACCGAAGCAGCATCAAAGGAGTCAGAGCCAACTCCAACAACCGACCTACAGGCCGTCACCACCGAACCAAAGCTGACGACCATTGCCATTCAGGGCAAGAATCCGCATGCATTTCTGATGACACGACGCCTCATCGTTTCCTCACAGCGAGATCGCCGAATCACATACGAAGTCCCCGCACTTTTCAATCCAGGCAGCCAAACTTCGTACATTTCCGACGCACTCATCAAGAAACTCCGGCCGCACAAAGTGACTTCCGAGGAGATGGAAGTACACGGCTTCGGAGGGAAGCAGCAAGAGCCGATGCGCTTCAACTCACCGATCTTCTCTGTCCGATTCCGCAGAATGGACAATGCCTGGGAGGAGATTATGCTCAACCGAACGGAGCAAATTTCGAGGCCCTTCGGAATGACTCAGTGGACAGCCGTTGGACCCATCACAGAGGACGAAGATGTCAGGGATGCCATGATGTTCACGCACGAGGAGCCAGAAATACTCATCGGCGCCAGACACTTCTGGAAGTTTTTCAAGGGGAAGCGAGAAGTATCCCCCGGATTGTTCGTCATACTCACCACTCTCGGCCCGCTCATCAACGGAGAAACAGAAATTGGGCCGCCAACAAGCAAAGCACTCTCACTGATGACAATTCATGACTCCAACATCGAACAGATGCCGACAATCAACGAAGTGGAGCACTTCTTCAAGCTGGAGTCCTTAGGGATCATGGATGATCCCTCGGCGGACGACGACAAAACCGCCATGCAGCTTTTCAACAAATCAGTGCGTCGAGAACCAGATGGCCGCTACAGCGTCAAGTGGCCATGGAAGGAGACCAATCCTGACCTTCCATCAAACTTGCGGATGGCCCACACTCGTCTGGCATCCGTGATCACCCGCCTCCGTCAAATGCTAGAACTCTACAATGAATACGAAGCCACAATCAAGAAACAACTGGTAGAAGGCATCATCGAACCTGCGGAAAAGCGACCAGGCACGCTCGAGCATTATCTTCCGCACCACGGCGTAGTGACCAAACGACTACGCATTGTTTATGACGCAAGTGCCCATGCAAGAGGAACAGCATCACTCAACAGTTGCCTCTACAGAGGCCCAGTGCTTCTTCCGGACTTAGTCGGCCTTTTTATGCGCTTCCGCTGCCCAGCCGTTCCCGTGCTCGCCGACATTCAAGCCGCGTTCCTGATGATTGCATTGGAACCGGAAGACCGAGAAGTGACAAAATTCCTTTGGCTCAAGGACATCACGAAGCCATTGACGCCCGACAACTTGGCCATCTTCCGCTTTCGGAGGGTCGCCTTCGGCGTCATCAGTTCACCCTTTCTGCTCGCAGCAACCCTTCAGCATCACTTACAAAACTACAACTCGCCAGTCTCCAAGGAACTGGCCGGATCATTGTACGTCGACAATGCACTTCTCGAATGCGAGACAACAGAAGAAGCAATCACCAAATGCCGTGAAGCCAAAGCCATTCTCAAAGATGCACACTTCAACCTTCGAGAATTCATCAGCAATTATTCAGAGGTGGCAGAAGCCATGCCAGAAGAAGACAGCCTCGACAAAGCAAAGGCCAAAGTCCTCGGCCTCAAATGGGACGTTGACATCGATGAAATTATCTTCAACTTCCCGACAACGGATCCGTCAAAGCCAATCACACGACGCCTCGTTCTCAGCCATTTGGCTTCACTCTTCGATCCGTTGGGACTTCTGTCCCCCTGCATTCTACCGGCAAAACTCATTTTCCAAGAACTTTGGAAGCTAGGACATGGCTGGGATGATCTACTTTCTCCAGAGGACGCAACAAGATGGGCTACACTCCAAGAGAGCTGGAAAGGAAAGACCATCCGATTGCCGAGAAGAGCCATGGACTCAAAAGCCAAACTTCAACTACACGCCTTCGTGGACGCCTCCTCACACACATTCGCTGCCGCCGTTTATCTTAGAGGAGAAGCAGAGGATAAAATCCAGGCATGGCTGATCTTCTCCAAAAATCGACTGAAACCGAAGAAGGCATCAAAAGCGCGGACCATTCCCAGGATGGAGCTTCTAGCCATCCTCATCGGAGTCCGTGCCCTGCGCTTCACCAAAGAGCATCTACACCGAGATGTCGACGAGCTACACCTTTGGAGCGACTCTCAAATTGCCCTGTCATGGGTAAAATCACCAGATGTCCAACCAGTCTTCGTGGAAAGAAGACTCAAAGAAATCCGCGAGAGGCCAGACACCATTTTCCACTACGTCAGAACAGACAAGAACCCAGCCGACCTCGCCACACGCGGAACAAATCCAGAAGAACTCCGCAATCACTCCCTTTGGTGGCACGGACCGACATGGCTACAAGAAGCGTCTCCACAATGACCGAACGAATTTTTCTTCCAAATTGAACCGCAAGAATCCATGCCAATTGAAGAGACACACGACGCATCCTTCCTGACCAAGAACAGCGACAACCAAGCCGGAGAAGAACCAATCATCGAGGCTTCCCGCTTCAGCAGTTGGAACCGCCTTGTCCGCGTCACGCTCTTCGTCCTTCGTTTCCTGAGCTTCATCTTCCGGAAGGAAGGAAAGTCACATCATTTTCTGGAAGCAAGAAGGAAGGAACTCTTGCCTATCACACGGAAAGGGCCTTTCAAAGCCGAGGACGTCGAAATGGCGCAACACCTGATCCGCCTCGATCAGATCGCCCACGGAGATGAATTCTACCAACTATACACAATCATCGACGATGATGGCATCCTCCGACTGAAGACGAGACTGGAAAGAAGCGAACAAACCTTCGGCTTCGCGCATCCGATCATCCTGAGCCACCGATCAACACTGACGGACTTGATCATACTACACTGCCATCAGAAGCGGCATCATATTGGCGTGGACGGCACTTTGACAGAATTTCTGAGCACTTATTGGACAACACATGCTCGGAGGACCGTGAAGCAAGCTCTGAAGAAATGTCTTCACTGCCGCCGAATGACCTCCTATCCCTTCGCACTCCCTGTCATGCCGCCACTTCCGCCTGAACGAGTCCGGAGACAAGTGCCGTTCCAGTCTATCGGCATTGACTTCTTCGGGCCAACTACAACGAACCTCCACGGAGAAAAACACAAAGTGTGGATCATCATCATCACATGCATGGCAACACGCGCGGTATACCTGGAGGCCATGCTAAACACAACGGCAAGTGCCGTCATCAACGTGCTTCGGCGCTTCATCAGTCGCAGAGGGAAACCGGACCTCATATGGAGTGACAACGCGACGACCTTCCAGCCAGCTGAGAAAACACTGGAAGTACTCACGGACAACGGACCAGCCAAAACAGGAGACTTCCTCGCCGCCAACCACATCAGATGGCGATTCATTCCTCAAATCAGTCCGTGGGCTGGTGGATTCTATGAACGCCTCGTCAAGCTCTGCAAGGATTGCTTCAAACGCACCCTCGGACGGCGGATCCTTGGGTACGACGACCTGAACACATTCGTCGCAGAAGTGGAATGCACACTCAACCACCGTCCTATTACTGCAGTTTCCGATGCCGCAGACGGGCCGCTTCCACTCCGGCCGATCAACTTTCTCCACCCGGAAATTCAAATCAACTGGGAAACCACAACCAAGGAATTGGAAGACGATCCAACACTGTCTTCAACTCATGAACAACTTGCTTCAAGAATCCAAGCACTCAGGGGAGCAAACGATGTGTTCTGGGAAAAATGCCATAGCGAGTACCTTCCCTTGCTTAGAGAACGAGCCGGATGGAATCACAAGGGTCCACGCCTTCAGGATCACACCGAGCCGAAGGAAGGAATGATCGTTTTAGTCGCAGAAGACTACACTCCGCGGAATCAATGGCCAATGGGAAGAATCAGCGAAGTTCACGGACATCCAGGTGCCATCCGCAGCGTCACTGTGGAAATTCCTGTCCGAAGTACGACGAAGAAGGCAAGGACAAATGCGCTACCACGAAAATCCGTACTTATCCGACCCATCAATCGCATCTTCCCGTTGGAAGCAGGAACAGAACTCGCGGAAACACCTCCAAATGCAAAAAACGACGAACCACCAGAGGCACCACGACCTCCTTCGCAAGATCCACCAGAAGGCCGACAAATCATCACACGACGAAGAGCCAAACTCATGGGAGGACTTCCGGCCATCACTCTGCTCTGTTTCCTGGTCACAATCACATCGCTTCACGCCTATCCGGTCGGTCAATGCAAGGAATGCGGAATGAAATGCAGCCTAAGAGGCATCCAAGTGACGCTTCCACCAGAAATCCAAAAGGTCGAATTATGCTGTGCCGAGAACTGCATTGTGCGAGAAGATACGAGGAAACTCAACTATGAACTTCCAGTGGAGGTGCTGATGAACGATTACAAATGCGAAGGACAATTCTGGACAGATTCACATCACCGTTTTTCCGCCGAAACTACATGCCCAGCCACCGATGCCTGCGACTTGCTAGATTGTCACATTTGTCTAGCCCAATTGGCCAATCCAACATGCCAACCCACGACGGTCGCTTTGCTCATCGGATCCATCTCCGTCAGTCTCCTTTGCTTTCTTCTACTGCTTTGTCTCCTTTTGAGCTACTGTTGCTCAAGCATCAAATCCATGGCATGGGTCGTCTCTGTCCTCTTCACGCCCTGCCTCACCTTCATCACCAAGAAGAAAAGGAGGACACAACATTTCGAGGAACAGGAGGATCCACTTATCTACCAGTCACGACGACGCCATCGATTCAAGGGCAAAGCTTCAAAGGAATGGATGCTCAAAAGGCTCGGCAAAGCCGCTACCACCGCGCTGGCTCTACTTCCAACCGTACGAGGAGCGGCGGAACCAGTGGTTACCATGGCACACTCAAGGAATTGTCTGCGAACAACCAATTCCATGACCTGCAAACTACAAAGCACCGCTACACTGACGCTTCTGCCCGCAGGACAAACAAACACGGTGCTGATGCAGACTGAGGACGGACAACTACTCGGATACCTTCATGTCGTCTTGAAATCCCTGTCATTGGAGTGCCAGGGGTACACAAAGGCATGGCTAAGATCCTACGACATCGCTTCCATCTCTAACAAGAGATGTCCAGCAGCCGGATCATGTACCGAGGAATTTTGTTCCCAAGTACACACCAACACACCGGTCGAAGAACTGAAGAAAAACAACGTGGACCGACTCCCTGGCTACAACTTCTGCCTCAACAGTCCGTCCTACTGGCAAGACCGTTGTCTCTTCTCAAGTCAACGCTTCGGAGCATGCCTATTCTACAGGTGGTACGCAAAACCACGCAGCAACACGACCTATGAGATCATCAGTTGCAATTCATGGATCTTTGGCATCAATGTCCGACTTCAACTAGAAACAAACGATGGCAACTCGACCACTCGGACAACCACTCTACACCCTGGACGAGTCTTCAAATGGAAGGAAATCAGCATCCATCCTCCATCCATTCACGGGAGTCATCCATCCTCCGACGCCATTACTCGACTCCGACTTCCTCTTCGACGGCGAAAGTGTAGCCATCATCAGAGACCCACTTCCGAGCGACCTACATTGCTCGGATGCCAGGAACATAGAAGCCTTCAACTGCAGTATTGCACCAGATGCTTGCGCTGTCTGCATCCCTGAGGCAAATGGCTTCGTTGGCTGTAACTGTCGCAGCCTAAACTTGGAACAATTCATGGAGGATCCAAAGAAACGATTGCAAATCCACGTGCATCATCATCACCTTCGCAACAGGGGACGAACAATTCATGCCCTCACCAGCTACAGCCCTGTGCAACTTCAGATGTCCTTCGATGGACTTCAACTCGCCTTGCAATTGGACGACAACACTTGTACGATCACGCCTCAGAACCTATCAGGATGCTACAAATGTTCAACTGGCGCCGAATTTCACTTCGCATGCCAAACAAATTTCGGGCATGCACTCGCGGACATCAAGTGCCAAGATGGCACTCGCTTCACTAGCAACTGCAGCAGAAAACAAAGCGACTATACCGCCATCCTACCCTTCGAGCACCCAGCAATCGACACGGAATGCCAAACCGAATGCCCAGCAGGCAAAACTGGCTTCCGACTGAAGGGACTTCTGCACTACATCCCTCTCCGGCAACAATCTGTCTTCGAAATCCGCGACTCCGAGACCGTGGAATCTACAGGCAACTCCACTTGTTGGTCCGACTTTTGGGATTTTAATTTTGATTGGACCTTTTCCTTATGGTCCCTTCTAAGCTTCAAATCGCTCGGCATAATTCTACTTGTCATCATCGTCGGACTGATCGGTGCCTTCATCTTCATTCAGTTTTCACCGATCTACCGCACTTGGAAATTGATCAGTTGGATTCTGGTCAAGCCAACTCCTCGCCGAGGCCGATCCTACAAATACATGGCCGTCATCATTCTTGTCGCGGCGCGAGGATCCTTCGGATGTGCATCTCCCTCCACACTTCAAATTTTCGACAGAGGCGACCGACCTCCCCCCACATTTCAAAAATTCGACATCATGATGACGTCATCAGACACGAAAACAACAAAAATATCATGGGCGGAGCTAAAAACAACGCAAATGTCATGGGCGGAGCCAAGGATTCTAAATGTCAAACGAAGCTCCGCCCCCTTCTGGGCCTTTAAAAGCCGAGCATTTTCTTCAGTCCACACCCCATTCTCACAACAAGCTGATACCAACCAAACTACAACGACTACAACGAGTGTTTCTGAAGAGATGCCTGTTCCCTTCCGACAACATCCGTCTCGCCCGTGGAACAAAGTACGGACAGCGACTCTTCCAGCTTCGCCAACGGCGGCTTCGGCAACCGCCCTGCACTCCGCGTCCGTCCACAACAACCAGCGGCGGCGAACGGAGATCATCCCATCGACAATGGACACGCAGCTGAGAACGGCAACCTTCCAGCCAACAGAGAACGTCAGGATCAGGAAGACAACGGACACCGTCAGGATCAAGACTAGAACCCATGGGGCGACGAGGATTCAGGCTGGGGATCACCTGAACGACGGGAGAACAATGAACAGCCGGACGATGTCATCGGAGAAATTGCCGTCGCCATAGCACCTGTCGTCGGCGCCGACGAGCTGAACTGTCAAGAGCGATTGAGCAACTGGATTCGTCGCATCTACGGACAAGAATGGTACCAGGACGCCCACACCCGTCGCGGGGTCGAAGCACACATCCGCACCGAAATCCGCATGGGAGCTGTCCTGATGACCGCGCATCTGAGCCCAAACCGTGAAGTACCATTCGATGGCTTCACACGCTGGGGCGCCTCCCGAATGACGATCTTCCCTGGCCGTAACGTTCAAGAACACTTCCGACGACGTGGAGTCACCGTTGACCCACATTTGCCTTGCGTCAAAGCCATGGGCGGATTCTCGCTGCGTCAGGACGGAATACACGTGGACATGTTCCCACCGGACAGCTTGGACTTACACTATCGATCGAATGCCAATCATCCTCGCCCGGAACCGATCCGCGCCCTTCCGGCACCGAGACGAAACAATCTGCGCCGAAATATCCAGGAGCAACAACCGAATCGAGGCCAGAGACCCACGGAAGGCCATGGACAACGCCAGCAGGGCGTACAGCAACACCAGAGACAAGCAGCAGGGCATGGCCGAGGACCACCGAATCGACAAAGTCCCGTCCGACGCCCAGAACCGGGCCATCATCTTGCTTACGCCTTGGAACAAGTCCGCCGACGCCGAGAAGAGAGAGACAGAATGCTCACTTATGCCATGGAACAAGCCCGCCGACGCCGAGAAGAGAGTGAGAGAATGCCTCTGCATCGCCGCTTCGAACTAATGTCCATCAGAGAGCCGAACAACCGAACTGAAAATCGTCAGAGACAGCCCAACCGACAAGAAAACCGCCGAGGACAACCACCAAATCGAGCTGAACAACGCCCAGAGACCAACCGATCGACTGGAAACAATGCCACCACATCATCAGCTGCTATTGTGGCACTTTAACCCCCATCCGGTCCGAGCACTCGTCCATTTGGCCTCGTCCAGTTCACACTTTTGCTCTGCACCCTACTCGGTGGCCTCAATTCTGTCAGCGGATGTGCACCGAAACATATCCAGGTCCCGGCAACACAGGAAACAATCCAAATTGGCGGCGAACAACTCATCCCGATACAAATAGGCGGCCAACGACTCATCCCGATCTTCGAAAATCCATTCTACACGTACTTGCACTTCTACTTAACCCAAAAGTATTCAGCGTCCAATGGCCCTTCACAACAGGGAGAGGAAAAGGACCATTCGATGACCAACGACCCTTCTCTCCAGCCAAAGGAGGAGGAGAGAGAGCATACAGTCTCCCCCCGATCGGAGGATGCACCATCCCTCCGCCGCCGCCGCCAAGTTGATGGGAAGGAAAGGAAGAAGGAGGAGATGAGATCATCAAAAAAGGCGGCTTCTGCTCCCTCCATCGGCTGCCCGACAAAAACAATCGGCCAAAATCGTACAGTGGCCCCCTCCCCCCACTCGACAGACGACACCTTCCATCATTCCGGCCATCATTCCTCTTCCGCCGACTACAAATTCTTCCTCCCCATTGGCACTCAGACTGATCTTTTCAATTTTCAGGATCAGTTCCTTGTGTGCCCAGTGTCCATCTCCGATGAAAACGGTACAGACAACGAAGACAACTACGAAATGTCCAACAACAACCCGTCGGATCATTCGACAGCGGACAACAGCCGTTCGCAATCACCGGACACTACTGCGCAACCCATGGACGCAGAGCCGGAAGTGATCACAGTTGAGGTGGGGGGAGAGGAAGAAGAGGGGGACCAATCGGGACAGGAAAGCCCGACGGCGGAGGAGTTGCTGGACGCACCGGCTGAAGAAAGTCTCAGCTCCTCGCCGAGCGACAACGACAAAACTCCGGCCGTTCGCAACTTCATTAGTGATGAGGCCCGGGAAAACTCGGCAAAACCAACAAAACCGCGAACAACTGTCCGGCCGACTCGTCCCCCCACATGCGGCACATGCAAGTTCCCTGGTCACCGCACCGGGTCGCGAGAGTGCCTGTTCTACGTGCCCCCGCGCGTCCGCAACCGACAACTTCGGGCAGGCACTTCCGCACAACCACCCGCAACCCGCCCGTCAGAAGTCCAGGTGAACATGGAGGAGGTCGACGAGCAAATAGCAATTGCTCGACAACAAGCGGAGAGACAACTGGCAAGCCGCAACCGACAACAATCACAAAAGGTCGCAAAGCAACCTCCGCAACCTCCACCACAACCGCCGAAAAAACGACACTCCACTCGTGAAGATGTGCTTCAATTGGCGGCTGTCATGCGGAAAGAGCGACAGGAACGACAACAGAATTTGGGCGCAGCGCAACCCGCCGGGATGCCAGAACAACAGACTGCAACTATGAGTCGTCACTTAAAGTTGCAGAGAGGGCAGCGGCAAAAACTCCTACCAAAACAACATGCCCGAAAGCACTGCAACAGCCGACCGCCAGAACCACCAAATATCTACCGTTCCCGCCGGCCAAACAACGTCCGCAACCCGCGCAACGCATTGCAACTTCAAAGCCCAAACCACCACAACAACGCACCGCAACACCTAAGCCAACAACGCCAAAGCAAGCGCAACCTGCCGCAACATCGCGCAACNGGAACGACAACAGAATTTGGGCGCAGCGCAACCCGCCGGGATGCCAGAACAACAGACTGCAACTATGAGTCGTCACTTAAAGTTGCAGAGAGGGCAGCGGCAAAAACTCCTACCAAAACAACATGCCCGAAAGCACTGCAACAGCCGACCGCCAGAACCACCAAATATCTACCGTTCCCGCCGGCCAAACAACGTCCGCAACCCGCGCAACGCATTGCAACTTCAAAGCCCAAACCACCACAACAACGCACCGCAACACCTAAGCCAACAACGCCAAAGCAAGCGCAACCTGCCGCAACATCGCGCAACACCAGTCAAGAAACCACAACACGTCGTCCAGCGACGACAACAAATCGCCCCGCAACAGGGGACCTGTGATTGACGCAACACAACAGGGACCGCTGGACCGCGCACTGCAGGCCATGGGAGGTCACATCCCTCGAGTGACGACACCCCAACAACAGAGCAACTCGTTGACAGTTGCGAGTGCACTGGCAACTTTGGCCACTATCGCTGAACGCATGGCCGTAATGCAGGACAGGTGGCTGTGTGCAACCGCCGAGCCGCAGAGTTCCCGCCAGCCTGATCGTCCTCGTCCAGAAATTCGCCCTCCAGACAACTACCACTACGGCCGCCAAACTGACTACGACGACAATCGAAGAGTTGTGCGACACCGCCGTGCTGAGCGCGACTACGAGCGACACTACTACGAGCAGGAGGAACCGCGACAACGCGCAGCCCGCCGCCGTTCAGACAGCGACACTGACGAAGAGCGCAACACCCCAGCAAAGAAGCACCGCCGCGACTACGAAGACGAACACAAGCGACGACGCTAAACGCGGCGGCCGGGGAATTTTGTCGCGGAAGTCGACAAAGATCAGAAATTCGGAAAATTTCACAATTATTTCATCATATATTTTTGACCTTTGCCCCCTCCCTTTCCGTCCCATCATATTATTCACACATATTTGTCTTCCTTATTCGGCTGCCCCCTCTCGCCCCGTTCTCGACCTTTCACACATCTTTACGCTCTCTTCCATCTGACCTTTCCCTCTGACTCATCATAATCATCAACAATCTGTTCTGTCTGGATCCGCCCCTTTTGGCCCCTTTATAAGCCAAAAATAATCGCATATTATTCACTCTTGAAAACATCTCTTGAACCCTCTGATCATTCTCGACCCCAGCCAACCCTCACATTTAACCAAGTCCCTCAATTGTCCCATTCCCCAATAAAGTACCTTCAGAAAGACTTTGGATTTTTGGGTTTTGAGTCATCCTCAAGAGTCACCCCTTGTTGCGGCAAAGCCTCCGCGACACCCTTATTCATTTCGTAGTATCCACTCATATCCCATCCTTCTCCTTTGGTTACTGTGTTTGCACTTTTTTACTTTCGCCCACATTTGCACTTTTTTACTTTCGACCCAGCACGAAATTGATCCATCTGCTCCATAAACAATTTGAACATCAATTCATCTGATTTATCCGCCATAATTTTTTGCCTGTTTAGCTTTATTTCCGGCACACATTTGGCCAACTTTTTGAATTCTGACTCTTCCATTTTGGTATTATGCAATTTTTGCTTCAATTTATCATTGAATTTTTTTTGTTTTCACAAACTCAAATTTGTACTGACTTGTGAGAAGTCTTCATTCTATCAATTATATAATAATTGGGGCTAATGGCTTTTTTAATATATTTTGGGCCAAAATAAGATGCTAATAAATCTGGAAAACAGCAAAAAACTGAAAACAAATCCTTATTTTATTAAAAAATGTGTATTTTCATTTATCTTCTAATCTTGGTTGGATATAATGCTTCGAAAATTTTTAACTTTCCTTGTTTTTTGATTATAAATGATCTGATAAATGATCTGTCCAATAATTCGGTTTTTAATAAAAAATCTTTCTTCACTATATACTTGGATCTATTGTGATATGGCAATATTTTTCCTCTTAATAAACAAAATCAGGATCATCTCTTTTAGTAGTAATAATTTATAATCTAGATAACATAATTATGTAGTAAAATAGATCATGGGAATATTTTTTCTTTATTTACTATTTGTATTTGTGGCTTACGGTCAAAATGTTTAGACACAAATAATTGAAATCGGTCGAATAGCTCCAGATGGCCCATAAATGTGCTCAAAATTTTCTTAGGATTTTGTGGGATTTTGGCCATTTTCGGAATGCATTTGGAAAATTCTTGCCCAATTCCCGGAATTCGCATTATCTGTTCTAACTTTTGCTCAAATTGCTCACTATCATTTTCATCATCTTTAAATTGAAATCTATCAGCTTCATTGTTTTTCAAGAAGAAATTTCTGCTGTTTTCCGTATCCAATGTATATTTTGGCCAAAAATTGGCTGCTAAAAAATCTGCCAAACACATCGATTGTTGCTCTATTGAAAAATAGAATTTTATAATCCAAGTTTATTATCTTAATAATTTATTGTTTTCTTATTTTATCTTAGGTATGTCAATATTATATCTACATAAGTAATTCCTATTAAATGCTAACTACCGAGTTCTCGGAGTAACTGTAGATCGGTGATGATCAATTCCCTAACCATGTCCATCAGTTGGTTGCTTCCCTTCCGTTTCAGTTTTTGCTCCATTTTTTTCATCATTTTATCTCCATTTTTGATCAGTTTATCACATCCAGATTTTTCTATCAAATTTTCTGGTAATACTTGAGGCATACCATCCAATCGTCGATTCGTCCAATTTATGCCCAAAAAGGATGGTTTTGACGTCCAACTGTTCTATTAATGCACGAGTGATAAATGTGATCTTGGTTTCTGTAATAATTTGTTCATATGTAATATGCGTTCAGATCAGCTAGGATTAACATTTTAAACCGTATTTATCCATATATGAAAATATATTTCAACATGCTTGCGCGCTACAAAAAAAAGCAAAAAAGCGCAAATCCACCAAAAATGGCTGACCGTCACCATAACTAGGTACTACTAAATGGTTAAGAGACAAAATCGCCAAATAAATGTAAGCAAAAATAGTAAAAGAAATATAATTAAAAATTTCTTTAGAAATTAATAAAAAAAAGATAATTTTGTAATTGGATTATCCTGGGAATTGATTTAATGGCTAATACCTGATTCGAAAACAAATGCGTCATTGTGTCATGTTCAGATTCTTTTATTTTTGGAGTAATTTAATTACATAAAATTTGAAAATTAAATTTCTCTTGAAAATATTAGAGAAAAAATTAAACACATTTAAAGAAATGACTGTTATGCCAATTAAAAAATATTGCCGATTTTCTTTTTCAATAAGCATTGACAATTTTCAAAAAATGCTCACATTGCTATTATTTTAGATTATTTTATATATTTTTTATTTTTATTCTTACATTTATTTGACGATTTTGTATCAGTCATTTAGTAGTACCTAGTTATAGTGACGGTCAGTCGTTTTTGGATGGATTTGCGCATTTTTTAGTAACGCGCAAGCACTCATTTCAATTCTTATAAAAGTGTTTTATTGAAATTCTAAGATATATAAGCAGATTCGCAATGAAAATTTCAATTAGCAGTTATATTTTCATTTACTTGTGAGTAGCATAAATTTTATGCTAGCTGGTTAATTCATTTAGCGATTTTCTAGCAGATTCAGTCTTTAAATTAATGATGATTCAATTCAGGTTATTGTAAAATTTCTTCTAGCACATTTATTTAAGGTTAGTGGTCAGCTAGCAGATTAGAAAGTTACTTTCTGCTAGCAACCATATTTAATTTCATTTTAGCATCTAATGTAATCGGTAATCGTTTTAATGCTAACAATTGTGATTTCTCTAACAACTAACAACTAGCAAGCGAAAGTTGTTAGCTGAATTGCGGAACGATGCTAGATGTTACAATTGGGAAGCAAATGTTGCTAACAACAAGCCTAACAAAATCAAAAAGATTAAAAACAAGGATAAAGGTGCCAATATTTTGCAGTCTGATAGTAGCTTCGTTATTTAACTATTGCTAGTAATCCCTAATTAATTCTTGCTAGTATCTGCTAGTTTAAATTTTATTTAATTCATGTCAGCAATCTGATAGCAGCTCTTAAATAAGGCTATTAAGATGGTAGTCAAGATCTGAAAAGTAGTTTAATATGGAAAAGTACCAATCAGGTATTTTGGGTAAAAATGATAAATCAGAATAGAAAAAAGCTGAAAATTTCATTTAATTCTTAATCTAATAAATGTTCCATTGCATATAAACAATCCAATATAAAAATATAAAAAGTAATCTATTTTTAGAATCTCTAATCGATGATGGAAATTTTTTGGTGCTTTTTTAATACAAGTTACAATCAAATCATTATTTACGCTAAATTCATTTTCATAGATTAAAACATTTAATTGCAGGCCCAATTACAAAACAATATTTTTTTTCGATTTTTACAGATGATCGGCATATATATGCATAATAGAGCTTCAGAACATCTTCATCATCAATAATATCTTTTGTACGATTCTTAGATAATAAAATAATACTTCAGGATCCCAAAAATAATGGTTTAATCAGTCTTGAGTTCTTCCCCCGCCGGCCTCGCACATTGCTTCGATCCTCTCACAATCGGGTCCCAATTGGCCAGTACAATGCGGCCATCATCGGTTAGCCCCAAAAACTGCTTCAGTGTGCTCTTCCAGCAACTGAAATTGGTAAATTAGCATATGCTTATTAAAAGCTATTATTATATTATATAGTTTGTTTTAAAATGAATTATTTTACTGAATTTTTAAGGATTTTGCAATGCTCCAAATTAATTATTGATGTGTGATATTCTTGGGTCTTTATATCTTAAAAACTTTTTAGTTTACCTAGGGAGAGAAAAATTGTAGAGCAGAAATTTTTACGTTACGCAGGAACTCCTGTTAATTATGTTTCGTAAAAGTTCGTTGAAAATTGGTAAAAAAAAATTGGTTGAAAAAAGCATTATTATCCACAAAAAGCAATTCTAACTTATCATTTTCTAAGAAAATAAATGTTTTGCAAAATCCATGGAATTTATATTGTAATATTTATTAAGTTTTAAACAAAAATTTTTGACCCACTCGAAAATTGTCTTTCCTCCATGTTTGGCAAACTTCTCGTTTATCCACGTTACGTTATAATAAGTCTTGTCGTAATTCTTGCCAGGATCAGCCAACAGGGTGACGATGGACAACCGTGATGGATCTTGAAAATGACATAGACCATAAGCCAGTTTATGCAAATTTATTGAATGCATTAAAAAGATAACATCGAATTAAAGTAAAAAACCACAAGAATATAAATAAAAAAATGAAATTTTGAAAAAAATATCACTAAAAACAAACTAATTTGACCAGAATTTTTAAATTGAAAGCTAAAATAAAAATTAAAAAATCATTGGGCTTGGGCTATGCTGCATTAAATATTACAGTAAATTAATAAAATCTTTTGGAGAAGTTCATTTTATTTTTTGGATTTTTGATATTTTTATTGCTCTCACCGCCCACTTCTCGTGCCTGTCCGACAAGTTTCAATGCCGCGGCAAAGTTAACACCCGTGCTGGGTCCCCCGTTGATGCCGAAGTGCTCGCGCAAAAGGTGCATTGCGGCAGTGGAGGCAAGGTCCGGCAACTTCAGTGCACGGTCCAGCACGCTGGGCATCAAACTGACCAAAGGGGGTTCTTTCTTAATCGGCTTCTTAGGTATCTCTTGTCAGAAAGTTCGTGAAAATGTTCGAAACATTTTTTTCGGGTTTTTATCCCTTTCAGAGGTATATAAATTATCATTTAAACTGTACATTTTGTTTAGTCGAATCAGCCACATATTGGTCTATTGTAATGTGTCCTTAGACGTGCCTATCATAATCAGTGGGGAAAAACGTCATCTAGCTTTTTTTATTTTTCTTATCTTAGGGATTATCTCATAGTTTTTTTATTAAATTAATTTTTCATTTTTCTCCTCACCTGGATGTGTTTTGCCGAATCCGCCCGGCCCAGCCGAACCCGGTGCCCTCCATGCCCGGCGGCACCCAAAGCGGTTTCGGGTCTTCCGTGCCGTCCGCGAACCTTCCGCTGGTCACCAAGTCGTAGTAGGGCGAGAACTCCGTGTCGGCCAGCACAATTTCTGTTTCCACACCGTATTTTTTAATGTAACGCCCAACAGAAGAGATTGTACCGCATAAAATATTTTTATTGTAGAAAATAATAATTTTTATTCAATCAACCTGTGGCCGCAGACATGATAAAATGTGTTGGGTCGGGCTGGTTTTGTTCCCGAAGCTCACTGAGAATTTCATGGAACATGTTCATGCTTTTCTTGGTCAAATTTCCACCTAAAAATTATTTAGCAGAATTTTTGCAAAATTGCGATCTACAATTTTACATAAATTTGATAAATTCAATCAAATAATTAATTGTAGCAAGCTTATAAAATCGGCGTAAAAATCCTGTAGAAATCAAATTTAATTTTCGCCACTATGATTTTATGACGCGTAAGCATGCTATGTTAAATAATTGTTGTTTGTTTCTTTTTCCTTCCAATTATCCACTTTTTCTCTACTATTTTATAAGAAGTAATTCGCTTCAAAAGATCATAGAAAAGTCCATTTCTATCGAGAGACTATTTAATTCTATTTTGATCCATTTATTTTTTTCCTCGAATAAGGAATGAGGCCAGTCTATGAAACGAACAAAAAATTTTCAAAGAAAGAGGAAAAAGACAGATCGCCAACACCAAAATACTTTCAAAAAAGGAAAACTAACAACCGATCCTATCCTATACTGAAGGAAAGTTTTCGTTGCAATAATTTCCGATATTCACATGTTCAAACGATTTGTGGCAAAAAAATTAATGGATCAGTATCTTATAAGATTTTTGTCAGATCATTTTTACAATATTAATATTACCATAATATTAAATATATTTTTTAGATTTACCTATTTAATTTTTTATTTGCGTATGGTAAGTTATAATTCTAATTAAGTAAAAAATATTATTTGCGTCCATTTTTGATAAATTTATGGAAAATCCATTTTTCAACAAGTATAAGGATAATGCTTTTCAAGCAAAACCCTAAAATTTATTTATAAATATATTTTACCAACTTTCATGGAAATCCATGGCCTTTTCAGAGTTGCCAAATTGGTTGATGAAAAATCCATTGGGAGTATTTTCTGCCAAACTCCGAGCTTTTCCGAGAGAAAAGCCCTCAATGGATTCGTCCGGACGGATCAGCACAATTTTGCCACCCTCCGCCTTGATCTTTTCAATTTTTGCCGGCTCCGTGAAGTCTGGAAGCTAAAATTATTCAATTTTAATTTAATCCTTCTCAGCGTGCATTTTTGCGATTTCCTAAAAAATATAAGAAATGGAAGCAAAAAAATTCTTATCTCGATTTTTTTCCTTCTTAAAGGCATTGATCTAAATGAAAAAAATGGAAAATGCTGTTCTTGCTAATATGCCTTTCTCCCGATTATTTTTCACTAAATAATTATTTGAATTTACCACGGTTGTGAAGCTGACATTGAGCAATCGCAACATGTATGCCTCACTAAAAAAGTTGAATAAATCGGAATAAATTAAATTATTATTTTTTTCACCTTCTGGCAGTATTTCCACTAGATGCTTCGAAAACCTCTGTTTCACGATGGATAAAGCCCTGAAGTAGGGCCCAAAGCACCAAGGCCCAACTATATCTGGAAAAAAACAAATTTAAATATTGATAGTTTTCTATGAAGCTTATAGAAATAAATTTAAAATTTACTAGCAAGAATCCATTAGTTTTCAAAAAAATCTTGTAAAAAAATCTTCAGGGTAAATTTGCAGAATACAATGAAATTTTGGGGGTTTATTAAAATATATAATTTGGCTATACTGGTCCATTGATTTCTTTTACCTCAAATCGTTTGAACATGTGAATATCGGAAATTATTACAACGAAAACCTTCCTTCAGTAAAAGATGGGATCGGTTGTTAGTTTTCAGCTTTTGAAAATATTTTGGTGTTGGCGATCTCTCTTTTCATAAACTGGCCTCATTCCTTATTCGAGGTAAAAAAATAAATGGATCAGTAATATTTTCAAAATAAAGCTCCAATTAAAATTCCCACAAAAACCTGTGTTTGAGACTTTCTGTCGGTGAGGCAGTCTCATTTTTGAAATAGATGGTGGCGTTGGGAATTTTCTTAAAAAACAATTTTTTTTAAATAAAATTTCAAAATTTTTACATCGATTTTGAATAATGGTGTTGTGAACTCGAAGCGGTCTCTCTCCTCCCACAAAAGGTCAATTGCATGTTGACGCCACCTCTCGCCATGTTTTTTCTCTTCAAACAGAGGAATTTTTACACGTACAATTATAAATTATTTAGTAATATTAATTTAATTTTTTGATTTTATTTTTTCCAGTAACATCAAAATTGCGATTCAAATCACAATGATTTTAATATTAGGATGAAAAAATTTAGCTGTCCAAAAAAAATTTTCAACAGGTCAAAGTATAAAAATTAAAATTTCTTCTAGGTTCGATTTTTAAACGTGCTAAAAAAATAATTTTGTAAACCAAAAATTATTTAGATTTAAGATATAATTAAAAATTTACTCTATGTAAGTCAAAAAGTTCTTAGATTTCACATCTAATTAAAAATTTATTCTATTCTTCCAATGTTCAAAAATCATTCCAAAATTTAGATCCAAACAGACAGACGACCGATTAGAGTGTCTTGAGGCGCAAGGGATAAAAGTTGTTGGAATGCAAAAATGGGCGAGAAGAATAATAAAAAATTGAATAATAACAAAAGCATTTTTAGTTAGGTACTCTTAAGTTAAAATAACAAAGAAATTACAAAATTTCATTTGTTTTTTTTTGATTATTGCAAAATTGGAAAATAGTTTAATGATTATTATTTTTTATGAAAAAGATGCTATATGATATATGACATCATTTGAATGTTCTTTCGGAATTTTTCTTTGTAATTCGATTACTAAATAAATACATATGTTCTCAACAAAGGCGAGGGTGGAAGGTCTCAATTTACCAACAAAAATTTTTTAATCAAATAAAAACATAATGTTTTTTTAATTTTTAATTATAACTCAGATTGGAAATTTATAAAAATTAAGTTAATCTAATCCAAAGAAAAATTATTCCGGATCATTTTGTCTTTTTAAAAAGAAATAGCTTATTCTTCTTTCATTTAAGACACTAAAAATTAAATGCCATTTTTCTAGGTTTTTAAAAAAAAATAAAAATGGATTTGACTTAAAAAACATTTTATTATAGCAATAGCCCCCNATCACAAATTTGGCGCTAACAAGTAAGATGATAGTTAGTTCATCAAAGAAATTCCTTTCCTAAAATATTTAATTTATTTATTATCAATAACAAATTTATACCCAATTTTATGGTAGAATATGGTAGAAAAAGATAACACATTTTATTTAGCAGAAAAGAAAATCGCTTTGGATGTGTTTTTACATTTAAAACTTTAAAATATAAATTAGAAAATTTTCCTTTTGCATTTTTAAGGATTCTATTCATTGTGTTAGAAAGCAGAGAAGATTAAAATACAATAATGATTTTATAGATAAAATATAAATTGACAAAAAAAAATTAATTAAAAAGGTTGTCACATTAAAGAACAAAAATGATCAAGGTTGCAGATTCTAACTGGTTCCGTCATAAGCTGATCGAATCATGATCAATCATAAGCCAAAGGGTCATGGTTTTTGGTGTTTGGGATGCTGATCAGAAAGACAGGAAGTAACAGTGGAACAGAATCAGAGACAACCTATACGTGTTATATAAAAAATTAATTAAGAAGATAGTATAAATATTGGGTGAAAATTAAAAAATAAATAAAGTTCAAAGAATTTCTATCGTGGTTTATCAAATAGATCAAGAGGGTGCTCATCAAGCATCATAGACTGATCAAAAATTGACCAGTTTATGTCGATTTTGCACTTCTTTTCACAGATTCTAAATCGCGTTGATCTTTGCAATTAAATATTATATAAGGATAGTATTCAAACTTGCAGCAATTGGTTCTCATTCAATCTTGCAAAATTTGTTGTCAAATTGGCATTATTTTAATCAATTGCCATAGTGTGATTTAGTCTAAATTTTATTATTAATGGATTAATAGAATAAATGTTTGTGAATATCGCTTTGGTTTTTCATTAAAGATCTCACCAGTTGCTGATTTTCCCTTAAAAGAATAATTTTATAAGGGTTTATATGTAATAATTGAAATAGAATAAACAATTGACAATAGATTTCTTTTAATATTTTTACATTTTCTCTAGGTTAACTATCAATTTTATATGAAATGATCAACTAATCTTCTTGTCTAGAAAATTTTTAACAATAATTTTTTAGTCGATAATTTGTGTTATTATTTAAATAAATTAAAGTAGGTAATATGTTATTGCTCAAAATCTATTTGTATACACGTCATATTTTTAATCGATTAAAAAACAAATAAAATGTCTTCTATAAACATTTTGGTTACATTGAGAATTATACCATAAAATTTTAGAATTTCAAATATAATATGTAATTGCTCATTAATAATAAATCAATAAATATTATATTACTAATCCATAAATTTATAAAGAAATTGCTATTTATATTCCATAAAAATATATAATCATTAATATAATTTCGTAGTTATTTTTAATGTACTTGCAATCGATAGAATTATTACTATTTTTATAATTTATCCAAATTTTGCAAGTTTTTATTCTTCAGAATCATCCAAATGCTGTCATTTACATAAAGTTAGAATGATTAGCATTTATTTAAATCTATTCCATTAATTGGAAAATTTAATTTTGGTAATACAAATTGACTATTTAACTCCTGCATTGATATACGAATTAAATTATTGAATTATGTTATATTTTAAAGAAAATATTCTTATACTAATAAATTGATTAATACTACCAAATCGTGCTGAGTCGTTTGCCAAAAAGTGCAAAAATGGGCGTTTGCCAAAAAGTGCAAATGGATTAGCATACAAATAACATAAACCCCCGATGACAAAATGACACATGGAAAAAATAACCATTCAAAACTTTTTTTTTTAAATTAAAAAGCTGGAATAGAAAAATTTAGATTTAAAAATAAAAAAAGAAAAAATAATTATGTATTTTTGAAAAAAGATAATGTTCTTTTTAAAAGTTCTTTTTATAAAATTCTAAAAAAATAAAAAATTATAATAAATTATAAAAATTTCAAAATAAAAAATTCATAACAAATAATTACTTTTATCTTTTTTTACATTTTCCAGCTTGACAATTATATTTTTAATTATTTTTAAATTTTAAAAGTTTTTTGAATAGTTATTTTTTCCAGTGTAGTTTTGTCATCGGGGATATTATGTTATTTGCATGCTAATCCATTTGCACTTTTTGGCAACCGCCCATCCTTGCACTTTTTGGCAAACGACCTAGCACCCTACCAAATAATTATACATTATGTTTTTGAATTTTTGAACTAATAATAAATTTTAGTTTTCAGATCAAAATGGCGAACATTTATTTTTTCATTGCATTTTTATTTTTTCTTAACATATTTCATGATTCAACGGTCTATGGTCAAAATGAGTCAATTTTGAACGGGAGTACGGTATGTGGATCAATGAGTTTGACACTTTATGGTGTCAACAAATTGAAGCCAAAAATATTCGGGAAACGGCTGCACATTGATGAGGTCGGAAAGAAAGTTTATAAATTTAATTTAACAAAATAAATAATAAATTTAAAAAAGTGACCATTAAAGAAATAAATTTTTTATTGATGTGTTTAATTAAAAATGCAAAAATATTTAAAATTTATAAGTACTTAGAATTCTGTAAAAATACCATATTTACATTGATTTTTTAGACCTTGGATGCAAAGCATCTTGGTATCACTTTATGTGGACTTGGTAAGTTTATAGAGACTTGAGTGAAAGTCAACATCGAACCAAATTTTATTTTATTTTAAAAATTCTTAATTCAGATTTTAGGAATTTGATTCCTTTCAAATTCCTTTCTTGCCATATTGCTAATAAATACAATCAAATATATATTTTTCTGAATAAAATAAGTTTAATATCATTTGATATTTTAAAAATTGATGTAAAATGCCTTTTATTTTTAAAGAATTCCATTTTGGCTATATTGACAATGCAATTACGATTTGCGAACGGACTGAAGATGGAAGTCCATCGGAATATCGACTGCTCACATGCAATAATGGTCTTTATTCATTAAAAAATAATTTTATTAAATTAATAAATAAAAGTTCAACTTTTATCACTATTTAAAAAAATGATTTTTGAAACATTCTAATGACTTTTTTAAAAATATCCTAAGACTTTTTGTCTTTTTTCTTTCATTTTTTTTTCTTTCATGTTATTGTCTTTTTTCTTTCACTTTTTTTTCTTTCATGTTATGGAATATTTGTTCAATTTAAACAAATTTAAAGCAATTTTAAAATCGAGTATAGTTTATTTTATTATTGAATTTTTTATCCATTTCATTTACAAGGGAGGTTCCCGAGGTGTACGCTCCGATTGCATCGGGACCCATTCCAATTTGTAGAGCATCCGCGCTAACCATGTATTTATTTGTACTACAAAGCAATTTGAATTTTTATATTAATTTTTATGTATGATTTTTCGACGTGCTTTAGGCACCAAAGAACGACGCTGCACCGAATAAAAAAAGCACGCCGAAAAATCATACATAAAAATTTAAAAATTCAAATTGCTTTGTAGCACAAATAAATACAATAGTGCCATGGTTAGCGCGGATGCTCTACAAATTGGAATGGGTCCCGATGCAATCGGAGCGTAACACCTCGGGAACCTCCCTTATTAGATAAAAATTAATAATTTATTTTTTGTCTAATAATTTATTCAAATTTATTTACAGAAATGCATCCAGAATTTGAATTTGACAAGGAAGATAACAAAATACGAATAGTACCCCGTCAATATCTGGAGAATGGACGCATTAAGTATAATATCACCCAATTCAAGCGAAAACACTAGTAAATACAAATGGCTACATTTTATAAATAAAAAAAGAATATTTATGGATATCTAATATTTAAAAAAATTAATTTTTATGTACTCATTGATTTTATTTTCTTGATTTTCGGTATGAAATACATTCCGGAATTTTTTGAATTACTTTAATTATGCCACAGAATAATTAGCAAAAAAGAAATTAAAATAAATTCATTATTATTGATCAATAAATTAAATAAAACATTAAAAAGAATTCTATTTTTAGTGGTACATTCGTCTTAAAGGATATTTATGGCCAAGAAATGCACTCTAATTTTACTCTGAAAGAAGTAATTGATGAAATTCTTAATGAACAATTCCGCAAGGGTCAATTTGAATACCCGATGCTCGAAGAATTTCGAAATGAAAATAACGAAAATGGCTACAATATTCATTCCCTGGCCGAATCGAAATTGATAGGAACATTTAAATTGCCAAAAAATATAAAAAATGAATATGAATGGAACAGACTGGTGGACAAAATTGAGGGAAATCGTGGCAAAAACCTACCTATTGAGAGGTTAGTTGAATATTATAAATTGTTATTACACGATAAAAATAAAAAGTATTAGGGAATTTTAATATTATATTTTTTTTCAGAAAAAATATTTATTAATATCTTACCGAGTTAAAATAAATTTTTATTTTTGTAGCAATATCCTGGATTTATACAGCCGATTGAAGCTGATGAGCACTCCGGATCCTCAGAATAAAACCAATATTGGTCCTTTTACGGGAGAAAACTTCAATCCCGCATTTAACAATTGTTTGGATTTTGCGAAAAATTTTGTGCTAAAATTGGCACCGGACCAAAGTTGCGATTGGCCAAGTGCCATGGACCAATTAGGAGTTCTAGGGCCGTTCCGAGCAATGTTTGCGGTGTATAAAGGAGGTATAATACTTAGAAATTATGAATTTCTAATAATGACAAGGTCTAGATAAACAATCTTCATTATTTTGCCATCAATCATCTTGCTCTTATTACACACCCTAGATACTTAGGTAATTGTTATATTTACATGTATGATTGTAGATATTAACTATCAAACGATATTGAATCCTATAAAAAGTTTACATTGCTTGGCCAAATCCACATTTTGCTGACAAAATATAATTATTTGCTTTTTATAAGCACTATTTATAAATGTAAACATTTTACGATAAGTAATAATTTTCTTAGGTATTGATGCTTTGTTGGAAATGGGACATCAAAAATTGAAAGGTCGAACAATGAGCTCAAGTTTGTCGGAGGAAGAAGAGAGAAAAGAGAATGTAGAAATGGGATAAATAAAAAGTAAATCCGAAACGATTTTAATAGGTTCGATATCCATTTTGACAGACAAAATTGTTATGAAATTTGTCAAGATTAAATTATTTATTTATTTTGTTGTAGAAAACGAATATTAACGTCTATTCATGAATATTTAAACATATATATTATTTTAAAAAATACGCAAAAACAAACTAATTAAAACATTCAAAAAGGCTTTTTGTCGAGTTCTTTTTTCCATTCAAAAATTCTAGTACGGGTTACACCCAACAATTCGGCAATTTTTCTTTCCAATTCAAGCGTTATGCATTTGAATTGTTCTGTTTGATTTTGATATTTCTGCTTGATTTTATGGAATTGCTCGACGGTTTTTTGTTTCTTCTCTGCATTAAATTGTTCGGTTTTATTTACTAAATAATTCAGATAATTAAATATAATCATGCAATTTATTATTTTCCATTATAAAAATAATAAATTTAAAAAGTAAACTTCTTTTTGGTTGATTTTGTAAAGTTCCATTTAGTTGAATGTGCATTTCTTCCATAATATTTCTCAGGAGTTCTTCATCTATTTTCAATTCTAAAATCTTTCATTTTTTTATAAAAATGATTTATTAAGTCATGAAGGAATATTTTCAAATCAAAAAATAATCTTAAGAATTAAGATACCGAGAATAAAATATGTATTTCGATATCTAGTCATCTAACCGAGAATAAAATATGTATTTCGATATCTAGTCATCTAAAAATAAATAAAAAAGGAACATAAATACGACAAAATTATAAATAAAGGTCCCAGTTCCAAATCATAAAAAAGTACCAAATCACAAAAATGGATAACCATATTATAAAATCAATCATAAATATATATATTTATTTTAGAAAAAGTAATAAATACCTATAATTTGCAAGAATTTTTCATAAAAGGCTTTTTCATAAACAAAAATTATTTAGAAAATAATATTATTATAAGATATTGCATAACAATAGAAACGATGAGTTATATTTTTACTTTTTTGGTCTGGATCCATCTTAATTCGCCAATTGCTTATAGTACGAGAAGAAATTCCCAATATTTTTGCCAATTGATAATCCTTTAAGTGAGGGTGTTGCTTTTTCAAATGCTCAAATATTTTCATCGAATTTTGCATTTTTATCTTCTGAACTGTTCCTCTTTTTGACTCTGAAATTAAAATTAAAAATAAATTAAATTTTTATTCAAAATAAAGATTTTACCTTCTAAACCGAGTTGCCTTCTCCATTTATTTATGGTAGTATGGCAAATGCCAAAACTTTTGGCAAGTTTTTCGTCGAATTTTCGCACTGTGCCCATCGGAATGCAATTATGCCTGATGAATCGTTCCTTTATTTCAAAAAATTGTTGCACAATGGAACGTTTTTCATGAGAATTATAGTGAACTAAAATTTATATAAATCAATTTTTAATCCGTAAATAAAATTTAAAAAATTTAATTAAGGAAATTAAATAAATAATGAACTTTGTTAAAACAATTTAGTAATTTTATTTTTGAATAAAAATAATGGCTGACTTTTTTCTTTTTTGTCCAATTTATGCGCTTCTACTACAGAATGATTTCGAGTTGACTCTTCGTTTTTAAAGTCATCAACTTTTTCTACAAAAAACATAGCAGTTTTGTTCATTTGTCGCATTTCATTTTCTCCATTTCTCGAACTTTCAGAAATATCCCCATTATGTTTGATTAATGTAGCGAATTCTGCAAATATATAAAAGATCATATAATGACATATGCAGGCCAGTGAATATTTTAAAAATTAGAGCCATTTTCAACAAAAAATTATTCAATTTATCAAACATTTAGCCTTTGCTCTTCACTTTTTCTGATCCCTGACCCAAATTTAGTATAGTTGTTTTTGTTTGCTTTTGAGCCAAATTATAGGGATTAAGAGGAAAGATTATAAAAATATGTAATAAATACAGATGATATGTAATACTTAAGTAGAAGTTTAGCAATTCCTTATTTTTGGTGATTAATCGTACTTTCTTAAGAAAATCCTTTTAGATTTTAAGGAAATACTAATTTAGTGTAATTTTTGACAAAATTTTTTTTACCCATTTGGTCATTTCTTGACAATTCTCGATTACATTCTAATTCCTGATCATTTTCCAAAAATATTGAGGTATTATTATTATTATTTTCAGAAATATTCTTCAAATCTTGTTCTTTCCAAATTTCTTCCAATGTTTTCGAGTAAAGATCATCATTTTCAGTGTGTTCATCAAATTCAATTCCTTCCCAAAATTGGTCGTCTGTTACACAATCCAAAAATGGAAAAAATGGTTGATTCTTCAAATCAATGGTTTCTAAAAATTTTGGATTAATGAAATTTGATAATATAATTTAATTGGGGTATTTTTTCCATATTTACAAAATTTCGATAGAAAATTTCGATAAATTGATATTGTCATGTCAATTTACAAATTATTGATTTTCTTCTTTTGAAATGTTTCTTTTTGACTTTCCAATTTAACCTATTTGACCGTATTAAAAGTCGCTTTTTCCTTTATTTATATAAATCACAATGTTTTAATTTAATAAATATTAAAAAATAGAAAAATATAATATAATAATTAGTCTATTTAGATAATAACATATAATCATAGCTTAAAAAATTATTTTTAAAGCTTTTAATAGAAAAATATATACCTTCCTTATCAGAAGCATGTAATGTATCTTTTATAATGAATATCGAAAAAATAAAAAGCTGATAAATTAACATTTACAATAAAAACGGAGAAAATAAAAATGAATTTATTAATTGAAAACTGCACAAAGTCAATAATCTTTGGATAAAAATAAAAGGAAAATAAAGATATTTTGTTATTTGTTGTCGATATTGTCATGTCACTTCACAAATTATTGATTTTCATAAAAATTATATTATTTTTTACTATTAATTGGAAATAAATAAAATAATTATTAAAGATTTAGGGTAAGTCAATAATACGAATGGATTTTTTCCCTTAATATAAGTTTGACGAGATAATTTTTATTTTGAACAAAATTTCAAGTTAATTAAAAATAAATTGGAGTTTTATGAATTTGTAACTGAATAATTGAAATGCGTGAATAAATTGAATATATTTAAAAAATTGTCAAAATGTATCAAGATCGACGAAAAAGATACATGCATAGTTGATGAATTTTTAATATCAAATGAGTGAATGATCAACTACTATGACTTATTAAGCTCAACATTCTTAAAATCGGCCATCCTAAAAAATTACGGTCAAAACATTGAAAAATTTGCCAAAAATTTTTATTCTTTTGGTAAATTTAAAGAAAATTGAACTCAAATCGTAGCTCTCTGGATGATCTTTCGTTTGATATAAAGATAATTCTATAGAGTTATTAAAAAAGGGTGCTAGGACGTTAAAAAAGTGCCAAATGACATAGTCACAACAAAATCTTTTTTGTTAGACCTGTTAGACAAAAAGTTTAAAAAACAAAGTTGTGCAGAATTTTACGTTGATTCGAATGGTATAGAAATTTTTCCGAAATTTAACAAAAGATTCGAATTTTCCCAAAATATCAAAAATACGGTTTTTAGGGGGATATTTCGAATCTTTTGGCCGATTTTCTGAATTTTTTTATACTATTCGAATCAGCGAAACATTCTGCACAACTTTGCCTTTTATACTTTTTGTCCAACAGGTCTAACAAAAAGTTTTTGTTTTGACTATGTCATTTGGCACTTTTTTTAACGCCCCATTTGGCACTTTTTTAATGCCTTAGAACCTTAAAAAGTTGTATTTAGTTGAATAATTTTATTATTTAGTTGACTTGTGAGTTGTTATTTACATGATGTTATATTCTTCATTTTTATGAATATTATATCACCACTCACCACCTAAGCAACAGGCCAAAAACTTTTTAAAAGCTTGTTAGGCCGAAAATATAAAAAGTAAAATATAGAATTTTATGCTTTATGCTTTTTTGATATTTTCAAAGAATTTCGAATTTTTCGCGTTTTAGAAAGACTAGAAGATAGATTATAAAAATTTGCACAACTTTGCTTTTTAGCTTTCGGCCTAGATCTTTGACTAGATTGACTAAAGCGGCGGTTTTTTTAACATCTCATCGTCATACATCATATTTCCTTTATAATGGGATTATGACATTCAACCTATAAAATAAAATATTTTTTCATACAATTATAGAATTTAACATAAATTATCTTTAAAATATATTAAAATAAAATAAAAACGACGGTATAATTATTATTTTTTAAATGATTATTTTCCTAAAATATAATTAATTATAGAACTACAGTATGATGGATTCAAATTTTTTATTAATTTGAACTTGATCAGTTATTTAAGAAAATTTCTGCAAAAATGATTGATATATTTTATTTTTGGATTGAATTTATCCATTTGATCTTATAATAATAATGAATCTTTCGAAGAAATAATATTATATATTATAGAGAAAAAAGATGTATATTATAGAGGGAAGTGATATTGTGTTTTGTATTAGAGAGGGAGTGATATGTATTTTGTATTATAGGTGGGTGAAATTATGTATATATAAGGGAGATAAAGAAAAATAAACGAATATTCAATATTAAGCTTATTAGGAAATAAAATATATAAAATAAGAACAGAAAATGGCAGACTTATGAGACCCTTTGAACAATGTTGGAAAAGTTTCCGAAACTAAAAATATTCCTTTATCTCTCACATTTTATTTCGATCTTTTCCTCAAAATAATACACCAATACTTCAATCCTTCATTTCTAAGTATTCGTGTCGATAAATTTTTCTTTTTTAATTCGTTTGGCATGGAAATATTTCTGTCTTATATTTGGTGCCAGAGCAGGGTGTTTCGGTGTGATGGATAGGACCCCAAATTTCAAAAGCGAATTTTTCCAGGATGGGTCGGCCCTTCCTCATGGGTCGGCCCTTTTCTAAGGATAAATTTTACCATTAAAAGGTGTCGATGGGGTTCGCAAGATTTTTTTTTGAAATTTAATACATTTAAGAAAACCAACGATCTCTTTCGATTTCCCTGTTTTGTCCCCTGTTAATTTTAATCACAATTTTAGGCTTTGAAAAATAAATGTGGTAATTAGGGTTTTATTACATTCAGAAAAGTCTAAAAACAATAAAATATTTTCAATTATTAGTTCTCTTTTGTCTAAATAAGAAACTTAAAATGATTTCAAATAATCGTTTTTAAATTTAAAAATTGATTATAAAAATTCATATATTAAATAATAAATACATCGTAACTTATTATGAAAATTCAAATTCTGTTTCCATGAGAATTATGTTATGAAACAATTGGTTGGAAATTTAAAAATTGAAATTTTTGTGTTGATTTCTTAAATCGGCAGCTATAATATCGCTATGAATTCGTATTGGTTTATTTTTATGCTAATCACATTAATGGTTATGGTTGCTTCGTCTACCAAGGATGATGATAAATCCATGGAAAGTTGAGTTTTGCAAAATTTTCACAAAAAATTTTACTTCTTGTATCATTGTTTGAAATTGAAAAATTTTATGCGCCTTTTGGTTCTTCCTTTAGAAGAAAGATGGATTAATTGTCAATGTATTAATTAAAGATCAAAATGTTAATTCCTTTTATTCAGATGATCAATCAAAGCCCAAAATCCGCCATCAGTCCAACAGATCAAATGTTGGTGGTGGACCAAACTTGACCAAGCGCATTTTGACCGGGGCACTAGTGGCTTCTTCGCTCCTTTTGGGCGGTGTCGGAGCAGCACGGCCAGATCCGTCGATTGGTTATCAACCAGCTCCTGCTACAACAAACTTTATGGTCCCGGAAGTTCCGGCAATGTCTCCGGCGGAATATGAAGTGAATTTTGTTTAAAAAATGATAAATAATTGGAGTAAAGAAAAGAACACAGAATCTATTTTTCACATTTACGGAAGTATTTATAAGTTAGATTATGAATTCTTGAAGTGCTACATTTGGTTTATGGTAATAATTTCCTTACGAAATTAATAGTTAGACAATCCTCACTTTAGAGTAAAAAAAATAAAAAAATTTAACGCGTTGTAAAATTTTTTAAGGGATTTTTCATAGGCGTAGAAACTAGTTGAATCTTTATCTAACATGGGTTTCTCATGAGGTTATCGGTAATTTTAATGCATTTGGATTCAATGCCCATGATAACCCACCAAAAAAACGATTTTAGAAATGTTTTGAAAAATTTTTTATTCAAAAAAGCAGAGGTCGCCTAGACTATCAATTTATGAATTACTTGGTGTGGTCTTTCTGAGTTCTAACTACAGTTCAAGATTTTAAGGTATGTTTTTTCAAATGATTTTAATTCTTTTTAGCAATGGCTTCATATGGATTACATCTACACTCAACATGAGCACGATAAGAATGCTTCTGCTCCTCCGCCGGCACCGAAATCAATGAAAAAGCGCAAAGGCAAAAAGAATGCACCACCGCCGAAAAAATGATGATTATATTGAAAATTTGGATTGATTGGAAACTTATTAGGGGATTTTTTTTCACAAGGTTTCATGCGAGATTACATAGAAAAATTAAAAAAACAAGGACATCAATGCCAAAAAAATAAAGTTTTGGTCGCCTAACTTTTTAGTGATTTTATTGGATTTTGGCATCGACTATATGTAAATATCAAATCGGAGATATTTTTAGAGATATGTAATTTTTTATCTTTTTTAAGATGGATTTTCCAATATTTCGGTTCTTTCTCCAATTTTTCAACAATTTGGGTTTTTTCTCAAAAAATATTATTTTCTATTTATTCCATATTGAAATTACTCTATTTCTGATAAAGATTTATGTAATGCTGAATGTTTTACAAGTATTAAATTGGTTTAATTTAAAGTAAATATTGTTGTATAAACTTTTTAGTTGTAAATTGTTTTAATCGAATTTAAAGATCATTTTTTCCTGATATTTAATTTTTTATTGGTTTATTTAATTGATAATGAATTAGGTTCTGTTGCTATAACATAATTTGCTTTAACCATTTGTTATATCTGCTAGCTAAGAACAGATAAGAATTAAGACAATTAACTGATTCAGAATACCACATCTATTTATCCGAGATTGATCTAACTTTCTTTATGGTATAAAAATCTTTTTTATGCCTTTGACCTTTTAATGTAAAAGATAAAAAATTATTTTCCTCAACTTTTAGTATTCATAAGTCATAAGATTGCAATTCCATTTTTCTCATAAATTACCCAAAAAACTTGGGGAAGAATTATTTTTAGCAGAATAATATTTTTTCTCATGTTTTTAAAAATATAACCTGAAGTAAAATTATTATCATTTTCTGGTTCCTCGATAGCCCTGATGTTTATTTTTCATTTGTGCGTCTACTATAAGTCTGTCAATTGTATGTACATAAATCTAAGAAGAGGTTTATTAATTTAGGGAAAATATTAATCTTCTAAAATATAGCATGTTGAATTATGCTTATAGCCAAATACTAGCTGCCCATATATAGAAAAGTTTCGAGAAAAAATAATTTTTATTTTATTTTTTCGGTGTGCTTTAAGGGCGGGTAATCGGTGGATCAACCGCCACTATGATAAGTCAAATTTGAGAAACCATGCTAGAGTAAACTTGTAAAAACATATAAATATAGAAAATTAATCCTGATTTTTTGGCCGTTTATTTTTTTCGAATTTCCATCGAAAAATAGAGTTTTTCCATATTTTTCAAAAAGAAATCATTTATGCGATCTTTCAAAGATTTTGAAATTTTCAAGGAAATTTGAAAAACTAAAAAGGCCAAAAAATCAAGCTTATTTTTCTGCATATTTACACTTTTAAAGGTTTAACTTAACATGGTCTTTGAATTTTGGCTGAACATATGTTATATTTTATCGCATGAATGTTCTCTCGTTAAAAGCGCATCACTTTGTGAGTGTTCCTTGTTAGTAAAAGACTTACAAAGCTTAGTAAAAAATTAAAATATTGCAGAATTTTTGAAATAACAATGTAATAATCGTTATATTAATTGTTAGAGCAATCAATGTGCTAAAGAGTAATCAAAGTGCTTTTTCAAGATGGCCAAGTGATAGAAAATATGGCCTAAATATAAAAAAATGATCAAAAAGGATTAATTTGGCCATAACTTTTAGTTCAATGGTCAATTTAGAAATGGGACAATGGAATTTAAGCCTTTGTTCTTTGGTATTTCAATTGTTTTACTTCTTCAAAGCAGTTTATTTAGAAAAATTATATGTTATCTAAGTAGTTGAGTAGTGACTGATTGTGTCAATGATTGATTAGGTTTACTTGTTGTATCTTTAGCATTTTATTTTATTTCAATTTCAAATAATAAATAAATTGACAAAACAAATTCTTCTCGGTTTATTATCCATGGTTGGGAGGGGAGGTCTATAAAATCAGATGAATAAGGTGTGGATAGTTAAGCAAAGGCTTAAAATGCCTATTTTCCTGATATCAGAATATCTAAATAACTATGATAAAAAGCATTTTCCACATGCAAAAGATAAATCCTGAGGGCTTTAAATTTAGAGGAGATTTTAGTCAAAATACATCTGTGTGTCATTTTTGAGATGGTCAAATTGAATCAAGTTTTTTCAGTATTGGGATGGGATAGAGATCTAATTCAAATATTTAATTGATAGAGCAAAATTTTATGAATATTCAGAACAAAAATCAGCTCCTTAGATAATCTGGTTAATTAAAAAAACTCATTTTTAAGGGATTTCGCGCTAAAAATCAGATAAAATTTTGTTTGAGGAATAAATTAATTTTTACTCAGGTAAATGAAAAAGACATTTTGGCCTACAAAAAAAAGATTAAGTGGATTTATGGCGAAATAACAAAGTTATGAAGTTTTTAAAATGCATCAAGAGAGAGGGCTCAGAACTTAATTGACACCCGAAGTAACTTGTAAGTCTTCATCAGAGAAGAGGGTCCCTTCAATTAGAAAGACCCCTTCTATTTTTCAACCCCTCAATTGGGGCCCTTTCTATTGGAGAGGCACTTCAATTTGAAAGGCTCTTCTATTAGATATAATATGATATATTCTTATTTTCGCTGAAGAACATTTTTTCACATTCTGGTGAATATATTTTAAATTTTTTTATTAGAAAAATTCAAAAAATTTGAACGGTAACTGAAGAAGATTTATTACGGTAAATATGAAGGATAAAAAAAATAATTAAAAAATCAAAAATCATTTAGAGTTGAGTGTCATAGGATTATATAATCAGGGTTTTTAATCATATTTATTTTTGTGTCGTGATCTCATTGAAATTCATAAAAAAGTTGTGGTATTCCTCATCCTTGAAATCTTTATATACAAGAGTTGACTTTTTTTAATAGGCAGAAAGCGGACCTTCCTGAACCTATTATCTTTATAAAATCTTTAAAAAAATTTTTTTTAATTGTGTTGCATAAATAATTTATTGACAAAACGCTTTTTTGTTTTTATTTTTGCTTAATTTTATATAACTTTGTGTTTCCGAATTAATTGCAATTTATTTGTCATCTACTATAGAATCAAATTTTTTTAATAATTTTCATTAAATATTTAATTCGCACTAGAATATTATTGATTTCTATCCTTCTTTTTTATTAATGATTTGAACGATTAATTATGAGATCTCTAAAAAATAATTAATCATTTTCAAGAACACATTTCCGGCGATAAATTTCCGGCAATAGACATAATTACTCCCAAATGCTTATGTATCCAAAGCATTGATTTATTTTATTTATTATTGCTGATTAATAACAAATACATTATGATTTAAAAGAATTAATCTGACTGTGAATAATTTTTCAAAAAATTCTTTTTTAATTTTATATTAAATTTTTTTCGATATTTTACACTAAAATACAAATCTGCCGAATTATTGCAAATAAAATTTAAATGTATTTATTTTTAGAGTATAAAATGGATCTTTTAGTATTTTTGATAATGGCAACTCTTCCTTATTCTATTTTCGGAGCCTTCGGCACCGTCGACAAAAAACACAAAATTCTACCTGAAAAGGAATATAAAATTATTGCGATTTTTGGACATTTTTGTAAGATTAAAATTTATTTTTCATAATTTTCGCTTTTTACTGGAAAAAATTTTTGACGAATATATACCTAATTAGGATCTTATATTTAAAATTTAAGATCTATAGAAAATTTTTATTTTATAGAAAATTTTAATATTTTTATATATTTTTTAAAAAATCGCTTTAAATTCATTTAATAATTTTAAATATATTCTTTTAATTTAACAACCAATTTTATACTTCCAACTTTTTTATACAAGAAAACATAAAATCTGCCAGCAATTAAATAGGTATTTATGTATCATTATTATTCAAGTCTTTTTTAATTACAATAAAATTAAAAAATCTAACATTTGATTTAAAAATGTTTTTAGACTCTGTCGGAACTGTAAGAGATGAGAAAAAATACGAGCATGAAACCAATAGAAAGGGTGAATTCCGATGGGATTTCAAGTGGATTATTGAAAATAGAGAAATTCGAAAAAGGTCTGATGACAAAGTTACGATACTTGTATGCACAAATGATTATGAGGAAAATTGCCGAATTTTACGCGAGTGGGCAGGTAAAAAATAATAATTTTACTTGATTCTTAACAAAAGGCTTGAATTTTCTTTTAATTTTAAATGATTTAAAAATTAAATTTATTATGTATTTTGAAATTTACGGAATTTTTTTAAAAGATTATTCTACTCTGAAAAGTGAAGTGTTATCGGACCGTGGAAAAGTGAGAAACGATATAGCACTTTATGAATACCATCACATTATGTTTGAACAGCTGAACCGAGTGGAACAGGCGAAAACATAATAAAAATTGAAATAATAATAAAAAATAAAATTAAATCTAAAAAAATAAATTTCTAAATATTAAATAAATGAATAAAATAAGCAAACAATAACGAATTGTTAATTTCTATGAAGTTTAGCTTTTTGAGACGTATAAGATATTTATTTTAGGTTCATGCATGTAAAAAAAAGTTGAAATAATGAAAATCTGAATAGATAACCATCGAAAAATAATTGCAAAAAACAGAAATCTTATAGAATTAGAATAGATAAGTAATTGGGATTGATAAATAACAAGATCATTTTAGAACTATTTTAGCGCATATTTTATTTAAAAAATATTCATCCCTTATTTTGACCAAAAAAATTCGTTAAATAATAATTTATACAAATGAGTGATAAAAAATCTACTTAAAAAATTCTGTCGATTAATGCGGAAAAAAAACTAGATTCATATAAAAAAAATTCATGAATACACAAGTTATTATGAGATATAAAGTAGGTAAGGTGTCGTTTTAATCACCAAATGTCATATAGGACCGGCATAATGGAGCTGGCACATCGTCAGATTATCATGGAATACCTTACCAAGGGCAGCATCCAGCAGCTTACCCAGATGATCATCGAAGATATCCTTCTTACCAAGAACCACCCGTCATGGGCATTCCGGTGCATCCACCTCCAATATACCAAGGACATCATCCTGCTGGATATCCAGCTTATCCAAATTTTCAGGAACATCCAAGACATTCCTCTTATCAAGATCATAGATATGCAGAAAATCATGGATTTGTTCCAAGTGCACCACCGTATCATGAAAATGTGGAGGATGAGGATAAATCAAGTTGTTCAATACAATAAAAGTCAGGATTTGAAGCGAATCTTCATCCGGGCTCAAAAGGATGAATATAATGAAAAATTCCAATTATTTTATGAAGTACCAATAACGCATCATAAATGATTGCTAAATTTATATTTATATATGATGAAAATGAAAATTCCAGAAGAAAAATAAGAATCGAATTAAAAAATCAGCATAAAAATAAACATCTATGTATATGCATTGAATTATCGAATCTTAATATCTTATATATGTTGTAGCCGATTCTGCATTTTCAGCCGAATGCGCATTCGGCTAACCGATTCTGTATCGGTGAGCCGAACATTGCCAAACATGGGGGTCAAATGGTTTGAAACCCAAAACCAAATGCCAAAAACATTTGTTTGGGGGTCTTCAATATGTTCTGAAAGTTTCAACATATTTTATTCATCCGAACATGGTCAAAACATCATCCGAACATCAACACAACGATAAAAACATATATTTGATGTTTTGACCATGTTCGGATGAATAAAATATGTTGAAACTTTCAGAACATATTGAAGACCCCCAAACAAATGTTTTTGGCATTTGTTTTTGGGTTTCAAACCATTTGACCCCCATGTTTGGCAATGTTCGGCTCACCGATGCAGAATCGGCTGAAATGCAGAATCGGCTACAACATATATAACAGAAGGTTTTAGTTTTACTGTAATAGACGAAATAAACAAATGAAAATTCATGTCATGTTGAATAAAAAAACATGCGACTAAATAGCAGAGCTAGAAGAAAAATACATATTCATTTAACAAAAATAAAGCCATATTTTGTCAAATACGTGCTATTAACAAAGTAAAGATTAATGAGTAAAATCATGCGATTTTGGTGACTTTCATCCCTCTGAATCAGAATGCCAAAAGTTCGAATCGGTTTTGCGATTCCATCCGATGATGATAATGATGTTTTTCCATGCTTTTTCGTACCAATGCAAATTCGTTCTTCTTGTTTTTCTCCTCAAGTTTCCACTTTTCAAACATACTTTTATGGTCGTGATATTCCGTCTTCAGATTTTTCAAATAAGTATCGCATACGGAATTCCAAAGGTGTAATTTTTTATCCTATCGAAATACGAAAATTCACATTAGTAAATGGAGTTTTAATTATAAAATACCCTAAAAATAAATAGTTATTATATAACCCTATGTACTAAACTTTATCCACTTTTATTATTTTTTACATGGATATTTTATAAATAACCTCTATAGAAATGATATTTTGAAAAATGCTGTAATATGTCAAATTAGTTATCGTCTAAGCTATATTTTGAGATTAAGAACGGAAGTAACGGGTCGATAATGACCATTTTTCAAAAGTTCCATCTAAACATATGGCCGCCACTATATATAGGGTGCTATGTCGTTTTCTCGAAAAGGGTCAAAAAGAATTTCGAAAAGGGTCAAAAACAAAAAGTTTTTTAAACCTTGCTAGTCCAAAACTAACAAATTTATAAAGTTTCTATTTCCTGATTTTCTATTTCCTGATTTTTTATTTTTCGAATTTCGAACAAAAACTTGAAAATTTCATGAAAGAAATCTATTTTTCGATATTCAAAAAACGAACTTTTTGTTTGAATTTTCGACAAATAAAAATACAAGAAGATAGAGCATAAATTTGCTTTTATACTTTTGCTAGCTTAATTTTTTGAGTATACTCATTTTGACCCTTTTCGAGAAAATAATCCAGCACGTCCATATTGGCATTTCTGGCTTCTATTCCTTAATTCTAGTTATTGACATTTCTGAAGGTTCCAATTTTTTAAATTTTAAAATGAATTAGGTAATTACTCTTCACTTTACTTTACAAAAAGTGATTCGGGTCCATCAGCTGGCATCAAAAATTCACAAAACTGCTTCACCAACTCTGGCATTCCGTCAATTTGCGCCAATTTATTCGCCAAATTTAAATTTCCTTCCGGAAGGAATTGAACATTTTTGAATTCAACCGCGTAAAGGAACAAAAGTTCATTCTCGGTATTTCCGAGCAAAATATTATTTTTTAGTGAAAATTTGCACCATCTTTGAAGCCAAGCCATGAAGATAAGCCTTAATTTTTTTGAAAAATTGGTCATACAATAACCTATATATTTATTAAGAAAAAATATTTTCATGTTTTTTTCAGAGAGATAGCAATAAATCTAAAAAAAGTCTATTTATTTTTTGCATAACTGATGGGTCAAACAAGTTGAAATAGAGCATTTTTTATTAGATTACTTATATATTTTTAAATTGAAAATTTTATTTCGTATATTTTTAGATTTAATTAAGGAAGACGAATAATTAGTTTTAAATTTTTATTTACCTTGATGAAGGAATGTGAATTGGAATAACTATTGATCTTTTGCTATGATTTTAATTGCATTTTTGCTTCCTTATAAAGGATCTAACAGGAAACCCATATAAATTATATGTTCTATTATTTTATACATGCCCGGATAATTTGATGGACGGAAACCTCACGAAATCAATCATATTAAAAACATCCGTTTTATATGACCAATTCACATCTTTATTCATTTTAATTTGTTAAGAGATCAGAATCAAATACATGTATACCTAGTTATATACAAAACACGCTTTGGTACCAATTTTATGAAGAAAATGAAAATAAACAGTTTTAACTCTATCTTCTGGTATTTATTTATTCAAAATTTGAATAAAAAACCAAAATTTTCGTGAAACATTCCATTTTTCAATATTAAAAAAATTCGGAATTGTTAATCGAATTTGAAATAATGCCATAAGATAGAGTAGGTTAAAAAATCTTTCAAGTAGTAATTTTTAAGGGGCTAGAACAAATAAAAAAATTTTCGCTCACATCAAATTCCAATTTTGATAGGATTATTATTTTTCCTCACTTTTGACAAAGAAAATGAAAAAGAATAGTTTATAGAATTATTTAAGTTGAAAATAGTTAAAAAAAGTTTAATATTTTAGAAACTTTTATACGATGATCTATTAAGAACCACTTGATGATGTAAATAATAATAAGTAGATGATAATCTAATTAAAATTTCAATGGATGGACCTAATTTTAAATTAGAAACTATTTTATATGTAAAATTAAATCATCTTGTTTTCAAGGTAGAACCCAAAAAAAGCAATGAAAAATCTAAATTTTTCAAATAATTTTATTTTTTAACAGAAAAAAATTTTCAAACTTTTCATATCTCGTAAGACTATATAGGTAGTTTGACTTGCAAAAGGATTTTAAAATCTTTGCATTCAGCATTTGCTAAGACATTTGCACTAGTCAAAATTAAGTGCCAATAAAACCTTAAATAATTATTTCTTTAAAAATTTTGAATTTTTATTGCATAATTTTGAATATGTTCAAACAAAACTGGAATGACAAAAAAAGACATACTAAGTATCCATAAGATATTTAAAAAATCGAAAAATGCCAAAAATTGCCTGATTTTTAATTTATACATTAAAATCTTTTCCATTTTATTACAAAACACAGAAATCTACAACAATTGATTGCATGGAATATTATTAAAAATATTTTTTTGAGGAAAAACTCCAAATTTCAAGGGTGAATAAATTTGGAGGAAAAAACCTCGGTATTTATAATTAATAAAAATGAATAATATTAAAATTATCTCCAAATCCATAATCAAATCTCATTCATGATGGTGAGGATCCGGGCCACCGGGAGATGATCGCTTCGATGTGTTGAATGGCGTCGGTGGAATCGGGATGCCCATGGATTTGAATAGCTCAGTAGAATTCAACTAAAAATTTGTTTTCCGGAAAATGCCGAAAATTCTAGCAAAGAGCATTTTTAGAAATGACCTCGATGAAACAACTATTTAGCCCATTAAAATTAAATATTATGTAATTTTTTACCCAAAAAATAAATAACACCTCAATCTCCTTAAAATTTTAATATTTTATAAATTTTTGTCCAATTCACTTACCTGTTGAGTTATGTTCGAATTTTCGGCCATCAGTCTTCGGTTCTCGATTGGTTGGAATTCGGGTTTTGCGACGGCCATGGCCCCATTGGCCGGGGACAACAGAAGTGCCACCGTGGTCAACACTCGTGCCGCTTTCCCAATTCCGCCTATGACACCTCCGCCTTCTGATTTCTTCTTCGGCTGATCAGAATTTTCTAAAATTCTTAATTATAAATATTCATATTAATAATAATTCCGTGCTAAAATGACCATATCATCATAAAATTAATAATATTATTAATTTTTTCCTGTTTAAAGGTTTAGATTTGACTCTTTTTATAATTTTTTTCACGAATCTTATAACTATATTGAGAAAAAAATAACCCGAATTTTTCTTAAGTTTTCAAAAAAATTAAACTCCTGATTTAATTATTTATTAGTCATGCTTAATTTTAAAATAAATGATTTTTCGAATTTATGATAAAAGAAAAAACATTTAAAATGTTACTTTCACTTTCAACTTTTTTGTTCGAAACAATTTGATTAGTTTTATTTTGGTTTTTTGGAGCACCAACGACGACGACAAAGATGCCGATTAGAAGAATGAGAAATGCGAACAAAAAATTCATTTTCAAGGATGAATGGACAATGGATATTGATTAAAAGACCTTAATTTAGCTTTAATATATTAATATGTATTTAAATAAATTTATAAAATTATATGAAAATTGAATTCGAATTAAGTGATTTGTTAGGCTTTTTCGTTCTCTTTATAAAGGGATTCTGATTAACATTCACATGATTTTCAAATAATAAAAACTAATTGAAACCCTCAGAAAAATGTTCCGGAAAATAAATATTGATTAAATTTCTCCGGAAAATTTATAGAACATTCTTTAATTTTTCTTGAAATGGATGTCTGACATATCAGATGTCTTATTTTTTTCGAATCCTCTCAAAGGGTTATTTTAGAAGAGGGTCTTATTTTTTCGAATCCCCTCAATGGGGGTGTCTTATTTTAGAAGAGGGTCTTATTTTAGAAGAAATACGGAAAAAGTTTTTTTTCGATAATCTTATCACATCAAATTAATGAAATAATGAAATTTTCATACGTCTAGGATTTTAAGATTTAATAGATTTTTTAATTAAAAAGGTTTTAGTCAATGGAAAACTAATTTTAAACTTTATTAGAATTTTAAATAAATTTGATTTTTTATAACTGCCTATAAGCCTCGAAATTTTGTCGAAAATATTCATTATATAATTTCTAAATAATACCCCTCTCCAAAAATCAACAACAGAACACCTCTCAAATTATATATAAAAATATTCCTTTTCCAACATTTGATAAAAGCCATAAAACTCTGTTAAATAATAATAGAATTATTAACATGACTATTATTCCAATTATATATTTTTCTTTAACCCATCAAGGTTTAATCCACCCTTGAAAAAAGAATAGTAACAAAACAGTGAAGTTTTTTTTAAAATGGAATAGAATAGCTTTCTGTGAACATGAATCATGAACTAATAGATTAAAAAAATGAAATGGAAAAAAGCAACTTGAAAGCCAATTTTTATTACTTCAACTTTTCTCCAAAAACTTTCAAAATGAATTTTTTAAATGGATATTTTTTCAAATAGAGGTAGAAAAGCAGAAAAATTCTCCAAAAATACCATAGAAAATATACGTTGAAAAAACAAATTTTGCTTTGGCAAACCATTTTGGAAAAAATTAGACCCCTCTCCAAAATAAGGCCAATCTCTGGGAAGTTCGAAAAAATAAGAACATGTTTTTTAGAGAAAATACAGTATATAATATTTATAGTAGGAATAATTTTTTTATAATTATTTTTTAAAAGTTGAAGGAATTTAGACCCATCAGCAGGTGTAACCCCCAAAAAATCAACTAAATTTATTTTTATCGTAGAAATAAGATTTACTTATAAATAAATTTATGTATGTATTATGATATACTATAAGCTACATATAAGCCAAATCCGCTAAAGAACTATTCCATATTTTTTGGTATTTTGGTAAAAACTTTTTAATCAAGGGTTTTTCACAAGTGTTGAGTCCGAATCTGATATCGATTTTTTGGATGATTTCATCCAACCTATGATTTTGTCATTTTTTTTTTCGTTTTCATTCAATTTTAATAATTCTCTAATGTAAAAGATATTAATAGCATAGAATTTAGATTTGATGAATCTTTTTAGCAATGGCTTCATCTGGATTACATCTACACTCAACATGAGCACGATAAGAATGTTTCTGCTCCTGCGCCGGCACCGTCATCAATAAAAGAAGCAAAAGGCAAAAAGAAAGTATTCATTATTTAGAAACAAAAATATTATTTTCTTTATGCAGATGCTGAATCAAAGTCAAAAATCCGTCATCGGACCAGCAGATTGAATGTTGATGGTGGACCAAGCTTGACCAAGCGCATCTTGACCGGGGCACTAGTGGCTTCTTCGCTACTTTTTAGCGGTGTTGGAGCAGCACGGCCAGATCCGCCGGCTGGTTACCAATCAGCTCCTGCCCCTGCTTCAACAAACTTTATGGTCCCGAATGTTCCGGCAATGTCTCCAGCGGAATATGAAGTGAATTTGATTTGTATTTTGTTAATTTTTTAGCAATGGCTTCATCCGGATTACATCTACACCCAACATGAGCACGATAAGAATGCTTCTGCTCCTGCGCCGGCACCGACATCAATGAAAAAGTCCAAAGGCAAAAAGAAAGCACCGCCATCGAAAAAATAATTTTATCGAAATTTCGGTAAATCAGATTTTTGGGAGATTTTTCTATATTTTATATAAGGTTTATATTGAATTTTTTTAAATGAATAGCAAAAACCCAAATTAAAATTCCATTACCAAGTCCTTTATAGATTCATTGATAAATGAAACCACGCGTTTATATTATTTTTTGAGGCTTTTTCTCCAAATAATTTAAAAATTTGGAGTGTTTCCTCATAAAAATTATTGTTTTCTTATTGAATAAATGTAATTTGGTAAAAAATTATATGTAATCTTAAATTTTTACACATTTAATTGGCTTAATTTAAAGTTTATAATATATGGCGTCAACAATATCCCTCTACTAATGGATTTTGCCATAATATCAATGTGTATTTTATTTTTTTGCATCCTTCGAATTGAATCTTCTTCAACAATTGCGTCAATCACTTTTTCTGCGTCTTCTGCTACTGGCTCTTTCACGTAGTTTCTTTTTTGAACTTCTTTCCCACATCTGGTCTTCAATTTCTTCAAGTTTAGCGGAAAGCCACTTATGGCGTAATGCCAATTTCTGCGAAAGTAATTTTTAAACTCAACAACCAAAATTTTCTCAAAAAATTAGACCAATTTCTGAAACAAATTCATTTTTTTCTATTTTATTTATTTCGATGAAAAATTGCTATAATTACTAATTGAAAAAAGCGAAATTAAAAAAAATAATAATTAAAAACTCGAACGATATTTACCAATCTACTCGGCTGTTCATCATCCTGCGGGTCACATATAAATTTATCGTCAACCCTTTGCCTAGCTGCTACACATAATTTGCTACAACCATTTGCTACATCTGCTAGCTGAGCACACAATAACAAGCCGGCCAGTAATCGACCCAGAATTCCACATCCATGGTTCCTACCAGATCGATCTGGCCTTTCTTCAAGTTGATCTATAATTGTTGCAATTTATACTTTTGTTTTTTTTTCACTGTTTTAATAAATCTTATTTTCACTTAAGAATGGAATGTAAGCTATTCGACCTTTTTTGTAAGTAAAAATTATTATTTTTTAACGAATTCAATTCATCTAAAAAGAAAACTAAAGTATTATTACATATTATAGGATAATTAAATGATTTTAAGGAAAACTGTGAATTAAAAATTTTCAAAATAAAATTTACCATAATTTTCTGATTTCTCGGTAATTTCGATGTTCTTTTTCGTAGGTGCTCCTGTAATGACTATAACCAGAATAAAAATAATCAATGCAATAAATTGCAAGTCGATGTTCATTGGTAGTTAAATTTTAAATCTAAACAGGTTTATGAATTTCAAGACAGGATATCAAACATTATCTTCTATAGCCAAAAAATTACATGTTTGATCATGTATAATAAATGTATAATATGTCAATAATAAATAAAATAATTTATGATGTAAATTACATATTTATTTTATACATATTCTTTGCCAAATCATAATCTTGTAGAAATGAATAATTCATTTTTTCAATTGACGTCATAATCATCCATCGCAGTTGACCGTCACTAAGCAGCTAGAGCCAACACAATGGCACCCTAAAATATGTGTTTATTGTATATATTTATTATATTATAATGTGTAATTTCATCTATTATTTTTTAAGATTGCAAATGACAAAAAATGAAATAAAAACTTAAAGAAGAGTTAATGGTTTTAATAAAAAAAAATCATTTTTTACATATACCTCCCCAGCCGCCTCCACCTCCGCTCTGTCCCACAGATGTCCAACCGTTTACATAGCCCGCCGATCGGTGGGTTTGGCCCCAACCGCCACCACTGCTCCATCTACGTCTGGCCCATCGACTGTGTAAAAATGTCGTTGCTATGTCGTTAGGCCACTCGAATCAAAATGGGCGTTAGACAATTTTAGCCATAAAGCTTATAGATGCTTATTGGCAATTTTAATGAAAATTGCTTGGAAATGTTGAAATTATTCGAATTTTCCGTTTTCTAAAATTTCGAAAATTTTAAGGAATTTCGAAAAAACTTATATCAAAAACAAAGAAATTTTTTCGGCATATTTTTGCCTTTGGAAATTATGAAAAAGCTATGTTTTAAAAGTTTCCGATGCAAAATAAGAGTGGCCTAACGCGCACATTTTGGCTCGAGTGGCCTAACGACCCAGCATGTTAAAAAAATATTAAAGATAAAGATGAGAGAGTAAAGATAGTATTGATAGAGACCGTTAAAAAACAAAAGATGTATATTCAACAATCTTAATCTCGTCAATTTTTTTTTCTTCCTTTGAGAACTTTTAAGTCTGATATGAAATTTCAAATCTCAGGAATTGTGGCTATTCTGGAGTTTTAAATGGAAAAAATTATGTATAAGATATATAAATTTTATGCTTAATCTTGCGTAGACAACTTTTACGGAATATTAAATTACTTTTATTTATGATAACTTTCGCGTTTGATTATATAATTCATGAAATTTAGCATTACTTTATTACTTTATCATAAATTTTTAAACGGATGACTTTAACTAATATCGCAATACTTACCTGTATCTACCAGAGTAGGGTGACCAGTATCTTCTACCATAACCGTAGTAAGGGTTCCAACGTCTGCCATAATAAGGATAAGCATGGGCAGAGTCAACTGGAAAATTATTTTTCGGAGTGTCTTTGATGAAAGAAATGTGAATTTACATCAAAATCATAGTGTAAACATTTTCAAATTTTTATAGAATTTTTTCAACAGAACTTAGGATTAGAGAAGTAAGGAAATCTTTATCACTTACAGTTTACTATCAAGTAAATAAGCCCAATAAGCTGAACTTGTATAGAAAAATCCATGTAAAAGCATTTTAACGAATATTTCAATTTTTATCCCATAATGAAATCGTTCAATTCCGAGAATCTTTATCCAAACTAAAAAATTAAACTCACTTTTTGTGAATAAAATGATTATGTAAGGACAGATGAGCAGAACAAAAATGAATGATTTTGTACCAACCATTTCAAGATGTAAAATTCTGAAAAATCTGTAAAACGGCTAAATTTACCATAAAACTTATATTATAACTTCCCTGCAATTGAACCCCTGTAATAGACCACCCTCTGGAGGGGGTTGAAAAATATAACCCTATTGCATTAGAGCACCAGGGGGTTCTAGCCAAAATTTGAATTTTTATATATGGAAAAGTAAAAATTTCAAAATTCAATGGAATCATTATTTATTTTTATTTTTTTGCCCATGGCAGAAAAAAGAAAGTTTTGTGGCCCAATGATTTTGTTCAAATCTTCGAGACAAATTTTTTGGTCGAATTTCATATCCAGAATTCCATTTTTAGGGGGTCTATTATGGTTCAGAACCCCATTTTTAGGGGTGCATTTTGGTCCAGGACCTTATTTTTAGGGTGTAATTTATGGTATATTTCCCGAATACATATATTTTGAATGAAAAAAATTTAAATGATTCTAATGAAGTTTATCTGAAATTTTTATACCTAGGAAAAGGATGAGAATATTGTCTCGTTTATTTTCTTTAAAGGAGGACTTGTCAAGAAATATTTAGGAAAAGTAAAGTTGACATGAAAATCCACTTAAATCAGGTCACACATACAAATCGGAGGACCTTGAATGCATTTCATCTTTTACGAAAAAAAGCTCTGAAGATTTTGTAAAAATGATAATAACTAATTTATCATTTTATCAAACTATAAAACAATTTAGATTTGAAGAATAAAATGCATGGAGAAAAAAGACGAAAATTTATAAAGGTTTGAGGAATGAGAAATTTAGAATAAAATTAAGAAAAATTATTTATATACTTAAATTTACATAAGGTAGAAATTTCTGAATTAGATATATAATATTCAAGATTTAAATTATAATTATATAATAATTGCTTTATTTAGCACAATTACAAAATTAGAGTATAAAAATTAATTGGAATATTTTTCGAGTCAAAGTTTAGTATAATAAAAGTAGAACAAATAAGTAAATTATTTGTTGCAAATAAAATTTATAAGAGAAAAAAATTTATTTGCTAAATTTTAACAAAATTGAGGAATATTCTTATGCGTAAATCGATCGAAGATGGCGTCTACGGAGTGCTGTGGCATGTGCCAACTTGTTGTAGGAATAGTAGGACTGATACCCCTCCGACAACGGCACACCGGCAGCAACTGCACCGCCTTGGTACTGAGAGGCCGATGACGCGGATGGGGCTTAAGAAAAGAAGCAAAAATAATATTAATTTGAGGTTTTAATAAATGGCCTAACGACTTTTTGTCCATGAATTTCCATCCAAATATTTAAATTGATTTTCAAAAGAAATATTTTTAAACTTTTTTTTTGGTTTCCAAATAAGATCTTTTGTAGTTTGTATTTTTCTCCATTTTATAGAAGAAACCTAAGCCCTAATCAGTAGAATTTTTAAAACTAATTAAGAAGGCATGATAGTTCAAAGAATTATTAAAATGTTTAAATTACCCACTAATGAATAATGTAGAAATTAAACCCATAGAATTAACTCACCGTTCGCAGCTCCAGCTCCAGGAATAGAACCGGCACTACTCCCCGGAGCCGATTGTTCTCCCGGGACTTGGCCGTTAGAGCGCTCGGGACAGGGACAGTATTCCGCATCGGCCCCTATATTTATTGAAAAGTTTTGGAAGTAAAAAATTGTTTTTTTTAAATAAGAAAAAGTACTAATATTTAGGAGAAAAGCAAAAAAGATTTTATTATCCACAAAATTTAAGCGTCTGATTTAATCCTATTTTTAAAAAGCTTAAAATTATATTATATTTGTTTAATGTTTTTTGTATGTATAATTAAATTTAAAATATTTATTATTTTTGTAAATACCATGCCCTCCTGCAGGTCCAGGAGCTCCTGGAGTGCCATCTTTGCCTGGTTCTCCGGGTGGACCTTGAGGTCCGGGTTCTCCAGGAGGTCCTAAAAAATTATAAATAAACTTTAATATGTTAAAATATATTAAACTAAACATACTAATAAGGTTTTATGTTAGATAATAGTAAGTTTAGAATATTAATTTTACGTATATTGATTTTATGTGTAACATCTTTTAAAAAATGAATTTTTCTTTTAAATGTGCGGACCTGGCGGAGCGTCGTCGCCGCGTTCCCCCGGCGGTCCCTCGTCCCCAACGGATCCGGGAATGCCAGTCTCGCCCTTGGGTCCAGGCGCGCCTCGGGCGTATCCAATGCCATCCTCGCCGGGCAGTCCCCGGTGGCCGGGCTCACCCACATCCCCGGGGTAACCAATCTCGCCCTCGGGACCTTCGTCGCCTTAATTTTTAGATTTCATAAAAATTATTTTTTATAAAATCCCAATCCCAATTAAGATTTTATTTAACAGAAATTTTTGGAAAATTTTGATTTGGCATTTGGATTCTCTCTTTCCGAATTATTGAATACTGAATTTACTAACCAATTAGTCCATCACGGCCAGATGGGCCAGGTTGTCCTTTAAAAAATTAAAGTCCAATGCAAAAAAATAAATAATTAAGTAAATAAATCAACCAATTGGCCCCTTCTCGCCGCGTGGACCACGTTTGCCCTTGTAGCCCGGATTGCCAGCAGGCCCAGCTGGGCTACAAAATATAATAAAATTAAGCATTTTAATTAATCATTAATAAACTAATTTTGTTTAGTTCCTACACATTTTTTACTTAATATCCTTGAGTTCATATAAAAATTTTGGCTGCATTTTTTAAGCTCCTAACGAATTTCAATATTATAGCTGAATCTACCTTAAAAAGAAAAAAACAGAATTGTCTTTAGTGAAGGGTGCAACAAAATTTTGTAAATTTAATTAGAAGTCTGATCCACTTACAACAAATTATTTGGAATTTTACTAAAAATTCCCTGATAAATTTTAAAGTTAATTAATAAAGATAATTTTTTAAAGGGTTTGCGTTACTGTGATTGAAATTTTTTATCGTGAAATGAATTCTTGCCAAGCTCCGCAAACTGAAGCGACGTTCGGTACTGCATTTACGGATGCTTCGACGCCTGCACCAGCAGGATAGCCTGCTGCAGCTGCAGGTGCGAGTTCAGCAAAGGCTGCGCCTGGTTGACCTGGCACTCCTGGTTCTCCGTCCTGACCCTGCTCGCCCGGCAACCCAGGTAAGCCTATTGGACCTGCAGGGCACGAACTGCTGGTGCCGGCTCCAGAAACTGCAGAAGTTCCATCTGAAAAAATAAGAGAAATTCAATCAAAAAAGAAAAATGAATTTTTAACTGGTAACCGGGCAAAAACGAAAAATTAAACTAACAAATAAGCTAAACCATCGCCTAGACTTTAAGCAAATCGATACAATACAACGAAAGTTTTTTGAATCCTACATTGTCTCCTCTGGCGTGCCTTTGCATGTTCCGATCGGATCAAATCATTCTGCTCCATGATGTCTCGCCACATATAATTGCTCTAATATGTAAAATTAGAAAAAAAAATGCAAAAAATTCTTTGCAAAATTTTTTAAGCTTTTATTTAAAAAATTCTTAAAATAATTTTTTGTTTATTTTTTTAATTATCAATTTTGTTTTTTAATATTTCTTATAAATAAATCTTTTCAAATCTTGATATATATTTATGGTTTGAAATTCCTTTTGTATTCATGGATTTCTTTCAAAATTAGGGACAAATTTTCAAAATTTGGTAGTTTACCATCTCAAGATAGATTTTCTGCTGCTGTGCCAATTCTTGTTGCAAATTGGCAACGTCGTTGAGCATCATCGGAACTCCAATGAGCATTGCCGAAAAAGCAAAAATTGAAATTGAGGCGGCCGCCGTCAAGGAAAATTTTGGAAGCTTTTGATTATTCATCTTGAGAAAAAAAGAAAATACAAATTTTTTAACAATTTTTTTTGAAAAAAAATCATTAAAAATATTTACACTTGGCTTTTAATGTTAAATTAGGATAAAATATTTTATTACAAAATTATACTAAATAATTTATACGAATTATTTTAATGTTAAAGATTGTAACACATAAAATAAAATAAATATTTAAATATTTAATTGGTAACTTTTAGAAAAATAATTTTGTAGACAATAATATAACGAATAAAGCTTTCTTAAGTGTAAAAAATCTTCCCTCTCCTTGAAAATGAATAAAGGACCTCCAGACAAAATTTATATAGAAATAAATTTATGGTTGAAATCTTCCGGATTCAGAGAAGATTGTTATGGAGATTAAAATTTACATAGGAAAGCAGGAAAAGGAAAAGCATCCTGAGATCATGATCAAGGTCAGACACAGGGTGATCATGAACTTGCGCATGCCTCAGGGCACTAGAAAGCAGAGCATCAATCGTATACTAATCCTATGGATGCCCATGAACATAATATTCTGGAAGAAACCGGATCAGAAGTATCAAAAATCTGATGGCGCGGAACAGACGGAACTTGAAAAACTCGCATTTTTCTCATTTTATGCTCCAAATGTGGAATCTTTAAGAGAGAAAACATGTTTAGCTGAGATAGAATGAAATATTATTCAGATTAAAAATACTAAATAAAAGGTGCAATTTAGTTTGAACCATGAAATTAATAAATGTTAATCAAATTAATCAAATTTTATATTAAATGTATTTGACAATGAAAATCAAAATATTAATCTAGCATGATGCTTCACAACCTAAGAAAGAACCTCATTTACTTATTATTGGTAATTATTCGGCTTATTATTTTTTATAAAGACGTAACACCTTATTATAATTATATATTTATATTTGCGAATCATTTTATATATAGATATTTTTTGATAACGACATAGCACTTTTTAGATATTGAATATCAGTAGATCTTTTTCTCCTGCTCTCCTCTGTCATCGAAGCCTTTTATAATTTTTAAGGATGTTAGTCACATCATTCGATTTCGTCGATCCATTGATTCGATTGTTCGGGAATTTGCACCACCCCCTTTTTACGCAACAAATTCCCAATTTTTAACTTTATCTAACAACAAAATCATGGGTTTTTTTACATATAAACTGTGATATTCCATCCTATCATCTTGTTCATCTTCCTCTTCCTACAATAAGTTGTAGATGGTGTCAAAGTATTGGGATCGCGAGAAAGTTGCTGCGTTGGCCTGGTCGTTCCATGACGGTTGTGCCATGTTCATTCCGTAGGCCCCATCGCCGTTCCATGCCCATCCGAGCACGGTGTACCCCTGGGATTTGGCATAGGCCACGATGCCGGACCAGTCCGCATCTCCGGCTGGCAGACTGCCAAACTCGCCGATGATCAGCGATCGGTTAAGCAAAGAGTTCCCTCTATAAGAATATTCTGGGACAACTCACGACATTTTGCGAATATCTTTTTTCTTTGCAAGGAAAGAGGGTTCTAAAACTGAATGTTCACTCGGGCAAACTCATGATAGATATGTCTAAAAGAAATTTGGGTGCAATTACAGGTGAAAATCGGGAGAAAAAAATGCCGAAGTGTGCCCTCGCCTCTGACCATGGTGCACTAATTGGACCAAAACTCAATTTTTTGATCTGAAAACATACTTTGCTATAATAAAGAGGATAAAACTAGACACTTGGGGCTATCCAGCAAAAAAAAATTCAGGTCGATTGGTTCATTTTTAAGCGAGATATGAGTGGAACAAGCCCGAAATTTTTGGAAATTTTTGACCATTTTTTGTCTTTTGTTTTTTTGATGGCTTAGTGGTATTGTTGTGGGTTTGGATGGAGAATGGAGTGGATGGGGGTGTGGGTTCGAATCCCATAGCATGTAATAAGAAGAAAAAAAAGAGAAAAAGGGAAAAATAAAAAGGGTGAAGATAAAGAAGCGAAAAATAAAAGAAAAGAAAGAAGGGGAAAGGAGGGTAACGCAGAGGGAACGAAGGGAAAGAAAGAAAAAGCAGAGGGATAGTAGGGAAAAGCAAAGTTAAAGAGAGGAAAAGAGGTGAAAGAAGGAGAAAGGAAGGAAACGCAGAGGGAAAAAGGGGGAAAGGAAGGAAAAGTAGAGGGAAGAAGGGAAAAGCAAGGGGAAAAAAGGGGAGAGGAAGAAAAAGCAGAGGGAAAGAAGGGAAAAGGAAGGATATACAAGTGGAAAGGAGGGGAAAGGAAGGAAAAGCAGAGGAAAAGAAGGGAAAAGGAAGGCAAAGGGGTAAGGAAGGAAAAGCAAGGGGAAAGAAGCGGAAATAAAGGAAAAGCAGAGGGAAAGAAGGGGAGAGAAGGGAAGATGAGTGGGGACGAAGGGGAAAGGAAGGAAAAGTAGAGGGAAGAAGGGAAAAGCAAGGGGAAAGAAGGGGAGAGGAAGAAAAAGCAGAGGGAAAGAAGGGAATGGGAAGGAAAAGCAGAGGGAAAGGAGGGGAAAGAAAGTAAAGCAGAGAGAAAGAAGTGGAAAAGCAAAGGGGAAGATGGGGAAAGGAAGGGTAGGCAGAGGGAAAGGAAAGGACGAGTAAAGGAAAGAAAAGCAGAGAACAAGAAGCGGAAAGAAAGGGGAAGTAAGTTGGAAGGAAGGAAAAGCAGAGGGAAAGGAGGAATAGCAAGTGGAAAGAAAGGTGAGAGGAAGTAAGCAAGTCCATGAAGTTGGGTTTATAGTTAACTATGAAGTTGGGTTTATAGTTAACTATGAAGTTGGGTTTATAGTTAACATCTATAAAGTTGGGTTTATAGTTAACATCTATAAAGTTGGGTTTATAGTTAACATCTATAAAGTTTGGTTTATAGTTAACATCTATGGAGTTGGATTTATAGTTAACATCTATGGAGTTGGATTTATAGTAACATCTATAAAGTTTTAAATCGCTATAGAATGGCTCTTCGTGATAAGAAAACGCAATTCCATTGGCTATGGTTCGCTCGCAAATTAGCTGAATACTTTACAATTAGTGTTTTGAATCGTATTGAACGCAATGAGATGGATCATCAAAAACTTATACAAATCAAGAAAAATTATCGCAAAATACTTGCTCGTGAATATGTCGATGCACTTGAAAAGGGATTACAGAAATGGGGACAGAATGCCAAACTGGGGAAAATTTTCTTGATGCCTAAAACATTTGCTGGGTCAAAACAATATTACCAAGGAAAATATGCTGATCTGATGACAATTGTTCGCTATCTCGGGAATCCCACTTGGTAACAAAAAAAATTGATAAGGATTTTATGAAAAGCTTTAATTAAAGGTTTGTGACTTTTACTGGAAATCCAAAATGGCCTGAAATCCAGGAGGCTCTGAGGAATAAACAAGAATATGTTCACCGTCCGGATATTGTTTGCAGAATCTTTATGGATAAGGTTACCGAGTTCACCAAGGATGTGATCGAACGACAAGTGCTCGGCAAAATTGCAGGATGGTGTTATAGCGTGGAACATCAAAAAAGAGGTTTAAAACTTTATTTACATATCCACGAAAATTCCTGTTTCCATACTTTTCTTTGAAGTTTTACTTTATAGTTAACTTTATAGTTTAAAGTATGAAGTTAAGTATTCAATTTGTAGTTTTAATGTATGAAGTTAACTATTCAACTTTATAGTCTTAAAGTATAAAGTTAATGCTAAACTTTATAGTTTTAAAGTACGAAACTAGTATTATCTTTGTTTTAAAGTACGGAATTAAATGCTCAACTTTGTAGTTTTAAAGTATGAAGTTCTGTTCAACTTTAGTTTTAAAGTATGAAGTTCAGTATTAACTTTAGTTTTAAAGTACGAAATTAAATGCTCTACTTATGGCTAGATAATTTTTTCCAATTTTAGGAATGCCGCACATCCATTTACTTCTAATTCTTGAAAAAGATAACCGCGTCACTTCGCCAGAGCAGGTTGATGAATATGTTTGTGCTAGAATCCCAACACTTCCGCGCATCGATGATTTGACGCCTGAAGCCAACCAACAACGTAGACTTTGGTACTATGTTACCCATTTGATGCTACATGATTGCAATGACTTTTGTCTCGATGGAGCAACATGCAACAAACACTTCCCAAAACCTTTTTCCGACAGAACTGAACTAAGCGGTAATATATGTAAAATTTGCATTATTTATTCTAATTTATAGAGGTCCGCTACACAAACTACATTCGTTTACCACCTGAAGATGAGGATTCAGCATTTTTGCCGCGTAATGAAGATGAACACTTAGCATTGGATGAAGATCATCATTTGCCAGTGGATGATCCCGAGAGAGACATGAATGAAGTCCGCTATCAACGCTTTCCAAACGCCAATCGGCAACCGGCACGACTTTACGAAGAAATTGGAAACACCTACCACAAGAAAAAGAAGGGCGTTAATGTTGCATTACTTATGAATGACAGGCACGTTGTACCCTACAACCCTTTCCTTTTGCTGAAGTATGGATGTCACGTCAACGTGGAATATGTTTTCGGACAAAAGGCTTGTAAATATGTCTTCAAATACCTGTTGAAAGGTTTATCATTCGTTCCCTATTCAGATTTACTTAGATCTAATTTATATATTATAGGTTTCGAAAAGGGATATGTCAAAGTCACGCAGCCAAGAAAGGATCAGAAAGAATCAAGCAATGGCGAAGAGGTTTATGATTACGACGAAATAGCCGCCACCTTCAAGGTTCGTTACATGCCGACACTTGAGACATAGTTGCATTTTCATTCTTAAAAAATCGTTTACTTAGCATTATTTTTGACCATCTTATAAAAAAGTTGCACACATTTATATGTTGAAAGGTTAATCATTCGTTATACTTGTAATAGAATTTAAGATTATAGTTTTCAACTATGAAGTAGAATTGTTTAATAAAACTTTATAGATGTAACTATAAACCAAACTTTATAGATGTTAACTATAAATCAAACTTTATAGATATAAACGATACTATGCAACTATGAAGTAGAATATGTTTTGTAGCTACATAACATGTTTGTAGGTTCGCTACATGACTGCACTTGAGGCATACCTACGTTTACATTCTTACAAAATTGTCCAAATGTCGCACCAAATCTACACTCTGAGTGTTCACGACGAAGGGGGACAGACTATTGTTGTAGAAGAGGGTCATGAAGCCGAAGGCCAATGGAAAGTTAATGCCAATACGCGTTTAACGGCGTTCTTCAAATTATGTGGAGAGGACAAACAAGCAAAGGAACTGACCTACGACAGAGTGCCATATTATTATTCGTAAGATTTTCTTTGGGTTCTCCTAAAAATTTACGCTATTTAGTTGGAACGACAAAACTAGAGAATGGAAACAACGCAAATACCCATTGTCGGAGGACCCTGAAAAGGCGCGGATGTTTGTTCGAGTTTATACAGTTTCACCACGTAAACATGAACTATTTGCCATCAGGTAGTCGGTGCCCTTTTCTTTTTTGTCAATGCAATTCAATGCTTAGATTGTTGTTATTGAATCGGCCCGGTCCTACGTCATTCACTGACTTGAGAACTATCGCTAAAGTCACTCACCCCACATTTACAAAGGCTGCAGAAGAACTTGGACTGCTCGAATCTGATGAACTCTTCAAACGAGCGATGGAAGATGCGTCTGCCGAGAAAATGAATTTCAAACAGCTGCAGCACTATTTTGCAATGCTTATATATCACGCAAATCCATCCAATCCACAATCACTATTCAATGATTTTCTTGACCACATGAACCCACCAGTTGCTTTGAATGATCCACATGCACAACCCAAAACAACTACTATAAGAATAGGCGAAGTTATGCGGAACATAGAGTACTTTCTCAACTGTATGGGCGCTACTTGTGGGTATGTGGGATTCAGTTTTTTAATTTATATTTTCTTTTTTATTTTTAAGGGAAATGGGTCTAGAAGGACTGCCAGCCGACTACAATTTCGAATACCAGGAACAGGTGTTAGAAGAGCAAGGCATATGGGACATGTTTTACGGACAAGAAATTAACAAAAAATTGTCACCACAACAAATTGCATTGAAGGGTATATCACAATTGAACAAGGATCAGCGCGCAGCTTTTAACCGAATTTCCGATGCAACTTTACGTGAAGATGGAAGTCTATTTTTCCTTGAAGGAGCTGGAGGATGCGGTAAAAATATATTAAAAAATATTTCGTACCAATGGTTATTTAGGAAAAACATTCCTTTACAACACTTTGATTCGATGGTGCTTAGCCGGTAAACCGCGCGCTGACTCAGACATAACTGATGGAAACCATGGTCCAATGGTAAATAATTGATTTATAGACAAACTATAAAGTTGTTCTAATTTGGATTTAAACTATAAGGTATAACTTCATAGTTTAGACTATAAAGTTATAACTTCATAGTTCAACTATAAAGTTATAACTTCATAGTTTAACTATAAACCCAAAAAATTAGTTGTTAATACAAACTTTTATAGCCTTCATTGGAACGAGGAACTGTTATAGCAGCCGCTAGCACGGGTATAGCCGCTTTGCTACTGATTGGTGGCACAACCGCACATCGGCAATTTTTCATTCCAAACGACGTTGACAATGACACAACACCTTCAATCAATTTCGAATCAAAAAAGGCCGAACTATTACGGAAATCATCTCTCATCATTATTGACGTAATTTGTTTAGCTTCATTATTACCATTATTGTTGTTTTTTAAGGAGATTAGCATGCTCAGTTCAAAAGTACTCCGCTACATTGACCGACTTTTACGCGATGTTTGTGCCATTGATAAACCTTTTGGTGGAAAGACAATGATTCTTGGAGGTGACTGGAAACAATTGGCTCCGGTAGTTGAACATGGCACCAGAGAAGACCAAGTTAATGATAGTATCAAAATGGATCCATTGTTTCGAGACAATGCCATCAAACTTAGGTTTTTCACTTAATTATTTCATTTTCCATCTCATATCATTTAGTCTAACCATTAACATGCGCACTGCTGCTGGGGAGACAAAACTGCGCGAATGGCTTGCAATAATTGGCAACGGACTTCATCAAGATAAGGAAACTGACAATCAGCGACATTCGTTACTACACATACCGGAAGAAGTTTTGTCCCAAAATTTGGATGATGTGATTGATTTCTGTTTTCCGAGCGGTCTGTTTGATGATCCATTACATCACGCTAGTGCCATCGCTGATAACGCTATCCTGTGTCCGACTAATGCCGCTGTTCATGATATCAACCAAATGGCACTTGACCGCTTATGTGGAGACGCCAAATCCTACCCGTCACTAGATCAACCACTCGACCCAAAAGATGATGGCAGTGATTTTAGAACTGACTTCAATCTCGAAACCATTCATCAAGAGACGCCCTCAGGCTTGCCACCGCATGATTTAACGCTAAAGGTACTTATAATCGCTTTAAAAGTTCGATGCTTATGTTCCAATTTTAGGTCGGAACTCCACTCATGCTTATCCGAAATTTGGACGTATCACAAGGACTGTGCAACGGTACGCGTATGCAGATTGTTAAAATGACAGAAGAAAACCTCTATTGCCGCATACTGACTGGACCAAGAGCTGATGTCAAGCAGACTTATATCATTCCACGTGTGAAGTTTGAATATGGGAATGGCCGACACCATCGTGGCTTGCGTTTCCGACGCCTCCAATTCCCTGTTCGACCTTGCTTCGCTATGACCGTTAATAAGGTTTGAGGAGATAGCGGAATAAGGGACTATAAAGTGATGGTTTATAGTTATCAACTATAAAGTTGGGCTTATAGTTGTCCATTATAAAGTGATGGTTTATAGTTATCCACTATAAAGTATGATTTATAGTTGTCCACTATAAAGTGACGGTTCATAGATCAACTATAAAGTTGGGTTTATAGTTGAGTTTTATGATTTGCTATGAGCGTTACTAAGGTTTAGGATTACCCTAAATAAGATTTTAACATTTAATTTGTTGGATATTCATTATTTTTGTCTTTTAGGCACAAGGTCAGACTCTCAAGAAAATGGCGCTCGTCCTGGACCGGGGTCAATGCTTCTCACACGGACAAGTCTATGTTGCCATGTCCCGCGTCACCCACATGGAAGGCATCCGAGTTTACGCTCCATTCTCTAAGGTTGGCGCTGACACCTACATCGAAAACGTCGTTTGCCATGAACTGCTTGACGAAGTCAACGTTGCACCACGGCCGCAGATACCAACAAGAAAGGAAATCGAGGTAACCACAGAGGATATGGAGACAGATTCTGATGAAAATGTTGATGCGTATCCTTTTTAAGATGTGTCTATTTCTCTCTATTTCATTTTCCTCAATCACTATCAGCACTTTGCTTTAAAATTAAGCTGTAAATAACACGTGTCTATGCTTATGCGGTTTGTCGCAGCATTGCCCAAGGGATAGTGTTTATGCGGTTTGTCGCAGCATTACCCCTTCAAAAACAATTTGACTAGAGAGGTAGTGTTTATGCGGTTTGTCGCAGCATTACCCAAGGGATAGTGTTTATGCGGTTTGACGCAGCATTACCCCTTCAAAAACAATTTGACTAGAGAGGTAGTGTTTATGCGGTTTGTCGCAGCATTACCCCTTCAAAAAACAATTTGATTATAGAGGTAGTGTTTATGCGGTTAGACGCAGCCTTTCTCTTTCCAATTTATAATATTATTCTCCGAGCAATGTTTTGGCGGTTTGTCGCTGCATTGCTCTGCAAAGTGCTGTTTAGTTTGTCTATTTCACTTTTTTGAAATTGATTACTCTCCATTTTTTATTGTTTAATCTCATATTTCACTTCATTCAATTGTTTACTCCAAATCCATTTATTTGTTATGTTACACTTTTTGCAATGTGTTATCACTTTAGTTTCTGCATAGATAAAGATCGTTATTGTATTTATAAAAAATCTATAGAATTATAACTTTGTACTTTTTTTTTTACTTTAGCTTATAGAAGTAGCCAAAAAAACACTAAGGTTAATTAAAACTTTTTTTAATTAACTGTTAGTTTGTCTATTTCACTNACCCCTTCAAAAACAATTTGATTATAGAGGTGTAGTGTTTATGCGGTTAGACGCAACATTTCTCTTTCCAATTTATAATATTATTCTCCGAGCAATGTTTTGGCGGTTTGTCGCTGCATTGCTCTGCAAAGTGCTGTTTAGTTTGTCTATTTCACTTTTTTGAAATTGATTACTCTCCATTTTTTATTGTTTAATCTCATATTTCACTTCATTCAATTGTTTACTCCAAATCCATTTATTTGTTATGTTACACTTTTTGCAATGTGTTATCACTTTAGTTTCTGCATAGATAAAGATCGTTATTGTATTTATAAAAAATCTATAGAATTATAACTTTGTACTTTTTTTTTTACTTTAGCTTATAGAAGTAGCCAAAAAAACACTAAGGTTAATTAAAACTTTTTTTAATTAACTGTTAGTTTGTCTATTTCACTTTTTTGAAATTGATTACTCTCCATTTTTTATTGTTTAATCTCATATTTCACTTCATTCAATTGTTTACTCCAAATCCATTTATTTGTTATGTTACACTTTTTGCAATGTGTTATCACTTTAGTTTCTGCATAGATAAAGATCGTTATTGTATTTATAAAAAATCTATAGAATTATAACTTTGTACTTTTTTTTTACTTTAGCTTATAAAAGTAGCCAAAAAAACACTAAGGTTAATTAAAACTTTATAGATGTACACTATAAACTGCTGCTTGATAGTTTCCACTATAAAGTGCTGCTTTATAGTTTCCACTATAAAGTGCTGCTTTATAATTTACCACTGCGGTGTTGCTGTATTGCTGTACTTTATATTTGTTTGCTTTACTATAAGGCTCTACTCCTTCTAGAGACAGTGTTCAAAGCGCCTTTGGCGCTTTCTCCCGAACATTCGGCGATACAGAGCCCGTAGGGCTCTGGTTCCCCCTATAAGAGGATTCCGTAAGAACTCAGACATTCGGTGCTATATCTCGGTTGGGAGTAGGGAAACAGGTTGTTTTGATGTTTCTAACCCCAGGGGGAAATTTTGATGCGCATCTTTTGAGCCCAAAACATTTGGTGGTTGTCCGGTCGGAAAGGGTCGAAAAGTCGAAAAAGTGGTCTAAAAATTTTGACCTTGCTCCAGTAATTGGACCATAACTTTGTTTTTTGATCAGAGTACATGGTTTGTTATAATAAAAAGGGAGAATCTAGACATTCAGGGCCATCCAATAAAAAAAATTTCAGGTCTTTAGGTTGGGTCTTAAGCGAGTTATGCGAATAACAAACTCGAAATTTTTGGAAATTTTTGACTACTTTTGCAATTGTGCTTTTGTCTGAAAGAAACGAGCTGAAAAATGGTACTCGGGGGTTTTCGGTGACGAGGAACACGATGGAAAGGTCTACAGATCGCGATTCTGCCGTTGTACTGCTCGAAATTGATGGGTGTGCATGCATGAGAAAAAAGAAAACCTAAATATTAGGGACCAGTCAGCTGGCCCCTGTAAGGTTAAATATAGTTTACCGTGTAGGGACCAGCCAACTGGCCCTTATTCCACCAAAAATCCACCAAAAATTTTTCTCACCCACCACTCACAAGAATGATTGTAGGGACCAGTCAGCTGGCCCCTGTATGGTTAAATATAGTTTACCGTGTAGGGACCAGCCAGCTGGCCCTTATTCCACCAAAAATCCACCAAAATTTTTTCTCATCAACCACTCAAAAGAATGTTTATAGGGACCAGTCAGCTGGCCCCTGTAAGGTTAATATAGTTTCCCGTGTAGGGATCAGCAAACTGGCCCTTATTCCACCAAAAATCCACCAAAAATTTTTTCTTTAATATTTTTGACTAATATTAACTAAGGGACCAGTCAGCTGGCCCTTATTCCACCAAAAATCCACCAAAAATTTTTTCTCACCCACCACTCACAAGAATGTTTATAGGGACCAGTCAGCTGGCCCCTGTATGGTTAAATATAGTTTACCGTGTAGGGACCAGCCAGCTGGCCCTTATTCCACCAAAAATCCACCAAAAATTTTTTCTCACCCACCACTCACAAGAATGTTTATAGGGACCAGTCAGCTGGCCCCTGTATGGTTAAATATAGTTTACCGTGTAGGGACCAGCCAACTGGCCCTTATTTCACCAAAAATCCACCAAAAATTTTTTCTCATCAACCATTCAAAAGAATGTTTATAGGGACCAGTCTGCTGGCCCCTGTAAGGTAAAATGTAGTTTACCGTGTAAGGACCAGCAAACTGGCCCCTGGAAGGTTAAATATAGTCCTCAAAGATCCATTTTCGAATTTGAATTAACGCCAAATATACATTATGCCAACAAAGTATAGTATCCTTATTTTATGTTCTCTAACCACATTGTCCCATATACAATTTCCTTTCTCTAGCATGGCCATGTTCAGCACATTTCTTTTTTATTTTTCTTTACGAAACCATTGACTTTCTGATCGTTACCAGAAACTTGTCTCTTCTTTTATGCCTTTCCTTTTTTAAATTACATTGTAACATTGCAGACTTTTATAGTTCAATATATAGCATTTACTTACATTTAGTAACTGCAGTTTTTTAATCAGGTTTGACTTGTAATCCTTTTTTAGCATTTCAAGGTTCTTTAATTTATTATTTGACATAAATGCATTTAGATAATCTTGCAATAATTAATTGAATTCTATTAAAATGCCAAGCAAAGAATACAGAAAGCGAGTGAAACAGAGAGAATTAATGAGAAATCGGCGTTCTGATTCCGATGTGGGTAACATTAATAATGATCAGGCGACAACAGACGAAACCCAACGTAAGTAAAAAACCTTATACATGTATTTTTATTCAATATTAAATTATGAAGCCCCCGCTACGCCAACAACACCGGCGCCATATCCTAAGAAAAGTCGTGCTTCTGATGCTTCGGCGGGGGCCTTCTGCTTCCCCTCAACCTCGACTGCTCCATTGGCATCCGTAGAGAATACACCTACACCGGCTAGAGGAATGAGAATATTAACTTTGACTGATGACCCGGATTCTACGCCGCGTAATTTTATTTATTTATTATTTAAATTATTTACACTTTAGGGGGGAGACGTACTTCATCACGAAACTTACCGACGCAAGCAGGTTTGTGAATTTGTTTTCTGCTTTATACCACCAAATAATTTGGCTTTAGATTTGCGAACTCGATCATTAAGCAGCCGTGGTGTGCGGATGACTCCAATAGCTTCTCAATCTCTAGGCGGGGGCCACGATGCTCGAAGCAATTCCGCGCGTCGTTCTGTTAGATTAGCTGATGTAAGTTTTTTTAGTAATAAGGACAACCCGGGTTGTCCATTTCTGCCAATATATAGTTTCTCTTAAATGGACTACCCGGCTTGTCCATTTTCCTCCAAAATTTTTTTAGCGTAATGAACAATCTCTACGCGAGTATGAACAATTTCTCCGTGAGCTGCCAGCAAACATGGAGCTATTGAAGACGGCCTATTTGCAGCGGCCTTGGCAAAGGCGGAAGGGATCTAAGCAACCCCATCGTCGCAGCTCTTCAAGTTAATCGAACATCTTCTATTTATTTAACCTAACTTCTTGCAGGAACACTTCCAAGTTGCGGGGGCAATTGCGATTGCACTTCTTATGCACAATGTCATCAAAATGCTACAGCATTTCTTACAGCACACCAATATATGCAGACTCATGATCCCGATCAGAAGAATGCCAAATCTCCTCCAAAATTCGCACAGGAATCAAGTCGTATCAAAGGGGGGCGCCCTACTGAAAGATGTCACAAAAGCAAGGCACTCAAATGCGCATCAGCAACTGCCGCGCATAGGGTAAAGATCTATTTATAATTATTCTATCTCTTATTAAATAGATTGATTACTATGATAGTGGCCAGTTTGGCGGTAAATTGGGCGAAGACTTGTGTCCCCATTGTGATGCGGTATTGTTGCCAGGAGAATCAGAACTAATTAAGCGGGGGCGTCGCCAAACTCCATGTTGTGCAAACGGGGAGTGTGCCACGGAACAAATGAAGGAAGAATTTGATGAACTACAACAACCACCGGTTTTATACACGCGAGATTTGATTGATTCACCGAATGAGAAAGTGCGGGAGGCATTTCTTAGCAATACTATGCCGCTGAACAACTGCTTTGGATTTGCTTCTATTTCTTCGGAAAAGGCGCCAGATGATCAAATGGGAGGCCGCAAAGACACCTGCAAATACAATGGTATATGGTTTCTAACTTTTCGTTTTTATTGAGTTGTTTGTAGGTGAATTTTCGTTCCAATTCAGCGATCTGATCGCTCCAGAAGGTCGACGCCCTACTTTTGCACAAGTTTATACGCTTGATCCTGATACAGCGTTGAATTTACGAAAGGAAAATCTTTCTTCTAATATACCATCAAATATCAAGGAATACATTCTTTACAAACTACAACAATTGATGCATGAGAATCCGTTCGGAAAGACATTTCAGTCTGCGGGGGCCCATATCAAAAATGCAGAGGAACAAGGACAACCAATTCCGCATTTTCAAGTAGGGATTATTTTTTATTTTTTTTTATCAACTTTTCTAAGATCGTTTTGCTCACCAATCGCGAATTAAAAGATGAAGCTATAAAGAATCGTCGGGACACTGTTGTCATCGAACGAACCGATGCTCCAACAGCTAAGCAGGTGGCAGTAATATGGGTCCAAGATGAAGGCTTTGCACCGGAAATAAGAGGTATTTATTGCTTTTCTTCTATAATAGCTATCTTTCCTTATAAGGGTTCTGGCTTTCGGATAAGGCAGGCAAGATGAGCGAACTCAAAAACCAGAATCCCCAACTTGACCCATGCTGCTTCCCTTTATTACATCCGCGAGGCACGCAGGGCTGGAGATGGAACATAAAAAAGAGGGGTTACAAGGTGGGTTTTTTTTGTGTCACCGACAAACCTTTTAAGTTATGGGAAGAAAGTTTGGGTTCGGATCTCTTCTACGTACTATTTTATTTTTTGGATTGCTAGATGCAGAATAAGAAATATGAATAAAAAGTAAAAACAAAGGTGAGACTGAAAATCTCGCAGGGACAACCCTGGGGTTTACCTACATTCAATGCAGTTTGTGAGATGGGACAACCCTGGATTGTCTCAAATAAAACTTGTAATAAATTATATCTAATATTATTTTTAGCCCAATCGTGAGGAAACTGAACAGTTAACTATGCATCAGGCGCTTGACGATGCAATGGATCAAGAGCTTTACGAAGGATTCGACGAGAATCTAGAAAATCAGGCGGGGGCTGCCAGTGATATGCAGGAAGATATGCCTGAAGTGGAAAACGATCTGGACACCGACCAAACTCCAGAGGAAAATGTTGACTTGAATCAGGAAGCTGGCCATTCGATAGTAATATTATTAAAAATTTTATACAATAATTTCCTGTTTTTAAAGGATTTAATCGACACAGAAAATTCCATCGTAGACCGTACAAATGTTGAGGATATTGCACCGATTAGCTCAAAAAAACACACCAATATCTCAGAAAGGCAATTTTATTGTTATCGAGATGCGATTCGCGGGGGCAAAGATGATTTTCATTGGCTGTGGTTTGCCAGAAAACTTGCCGAATACTTCATAATAACTGTACTAAATCGTATCGAACGCAACGAGATGGATCACCTAAAGAAGATCCAGATCAAGAAAAATTATCGCAAGATAATGGCACGTGAGTACATCGATGCTCTTGAGAAAGGATTGCAGAAGATTGGGCCAACTGCCAAACTTGGAAAGATTTTTCTGATGCCAGAAACTTTTGCCGGATCCAAGAAGTACTACTTGGAGAAGTACGCAGATCTGATGACTATCGTTCGATTCTTGGGGAATCCAACATGGTTAACTTTAATAGAATAAAACTTATTAATAATTAATTTATAGGTTTGTGACTTTCACCGGTAATCCGAAATGGCCTGAGATCCAAGAAGCATTGCGGGGGCAGCAGGAGTTTGTGCATAGACCTGACATCGTCTGCAGGATCTTCATGGACAAAATTAGGGAATTTATGAAGGATATCCTTGAACGGCAAGTGCTTGGCAATGTTGCCGGATGGTGTTATAGTGTTGAACATCAGAAGAGAGGTAAATAATGGAATTCTTATTGATTTCATACTTACTCCTCTCAGGAATGCCGCACATACATCTACTTTTGATTCTTGAAAAGGAAAGCCGGATCACGTCGCCTGAAATGGTCGACGAATACATCTCCGCCAGAATTCCAACTCTTCCTCGCATTGAGGATCTCTCTCCAGAGGCCAATCAGCAGAGGAGATTATGGTTCTATGTCACTCACATGATGTTGCATGATTGCAATGATGCTTGCTTAGAGGGGTCAACATGCAAGAAACACTTCCCCAAACCATATTCTGACAGAACAGAATTATCAGGTAATACTATGTTCACTTTTTGGTTTATAGTATGATAAAAGTTACACAGGGAAGTGCATGTGTCATCCGTCCTTATAAATTGTAAAACTGTAAAATTAAAATAATGCCCAATTTAGAAAAAAAATGTTATGGACAACCATGTTTGTCCATCCTTATGATACTATAGATTCCTTTAAATGGACAACCCGAGTTGTTCATTTTTGTGCAAAATATAGCATACTGGCCCTTATTCCACCAAAAATTTACAAAAAAAATTTTCTTCGTCCACCACTCAAAAGAATGTTTATAGGGACCAGTCAGCTGGCCCCTGTAAGGTTAAATATAGTTTACCCTGTAGGGACCAGCAAACTGACCCTTATTCCACCAAAAATTGTTTGCTGTGTAGGGGCCAGTCAGCTGGCCCCTGTAAGGTTAAATATAGTTTACCGTGCAGGGACCAGCAAACTGGCCCTTATTCCGCCAAAATAGTTTGCTGTGTAGGGACCAGTCAGCTGGCCCCTGTAAGGTTAAATATAGTTTACCGTGTAGGGACCAGCATACTGGCCCTTATTCCGTCAAAAATAGTTTGCTGTGTAGGGACCAGCACATTGGCCCTAATGCCATCTAAAATCCTTTTGGGCAACCCGGGTTGTCCATCCTTAGAAACTGTACAAGGGATTTGTAGTTCGTTCCCGACTATTAAGAAGAGTTCATCCAACACATACCTGTTAATTTCATATTCAGAGGTACGCTACACGAACTATGTTCGAATAGCACCTGATCGGGAGGACTCAACTCTACTGCCACGAAGCGGGGGCGAACAGCCATCGTTGGATGAAGACAACCATCTTCCGATGGACGATCCGGAGCGAGACATGAATGAGGTCCGATACCAACGCTTTCCGCAGCCAAATCGTCAGCCTCCACGAGTTCACGAAGAATTGGGCAATACATACCGCAAGAAAAAACGGGGGTCCAATGTTGAGCTGCTTATGGGTGACAACCGAGTCATCCCCTACAACCCGTTCCTTTTGTTGAAATATGGATGTCATATCAATTTGGAATATGTGTTTGGACAAAAGGCCTGCAAATATATTTTTAAATATTTGCTTAAAGGTGCCAAAATTTATTAATAAGTAAATTGTTTATATAATTTTAGGCTTTGAGAAGGGATATGTCAAGGTCATTCAGCCGAGAAAAGGCCAGACAAATCCAAGCGGGGGCAAAGATGATGATACATATGACTACGATGAGATTGCCGCCACGTTCAAAGTGCGCTACATGACAGCGCTAGAGGCTTACTTACGACTTCACTCGTACAAGATCGTCCAAATGTCCCACCAAATATACACATTGAGTGTTCACGATGAAGGTGGACAAACAATTGTTGTGGAGGAGGGACATGAGTCGGAAGGAAAATGGAAGGTTGATGCCAACACGAGGTTGACGGCATGTTTCACTTTATGCGGGGGCGATCCTGATGCACGGAAGTTGACATATGATCGTGTACCGTACTTTTATTCGTAAGTTTTTCATATCGCATTTTCATATAGTTAACTCCATTATTGCCGTAGATGGGATAAAACCTCGCGTGAATGGAAGAAACGGGTGCATCCACTCGATGAAGATCCGGAGAAAGCACGCATGTTTGTGCGTGTTTACACAGTCTCCCCCCGAAAGCATGAACTTTACGCCATTAGGTAATATAATTTTTTATTACAACTTCAGCATCTCTACTAATCATTTTAACGAAGGAGTCTCTCTTTATTCGCATCTTTTATTAGAAAAACCCGGGTTTATCTCTATCGCTTCAGAAAAACCAGAATTGTCCTGATGTTTCTCCTTATTTCTTATTGAATGGTTACCATATCTTTTCAGGTTGCTGTTACTCAGCCGACCAGGCCCGACCTCTTTCATTGACCTAAGAACAGTGGATGGTGTGATACACCCCACATTCACATTGGCCGCCCAAAAACTTGGACTCTTGGAATCTGATGATCTTTTCAGACGCGCGATGACTGACGCCTGTGTTGAGAAAATGAACTTTAAGCGATTGCAGCATTATTTTGCCATGCTGATATACCATGCGAATCCCGCCAATCCTCAAGCCCTATTTAATGAATTTTTGGACGAGATGAATCCAGCGTTGGTCTTGAATGACCCGAACGCCATACCAAAAACAACCAATATGCGGGTGGCCGAAGTGATGCGGAATGTTGAGTATTTTCTGAACAGTATGGGTTCTTCTTCTAAGTGAGCCTATTAGGTTATTTCTCCTCTGTTACCTTTTAATTTAGGGAGATGGGACTAAAGGGACTTCCTGCGGATTATGATTTCCTATTTCAAGAGAAAATCTTAGAAGAAGAGGGCGTATGGGACATGTTTTATGGTCAGGAACCGAAAGGCAAATTGACACCGCAGCAAGTTGCACTGAAAGGAATATCTCAATTAAACAGTGATCAGCGGGCGGCATTTGACCGCATTTCTGAAGCAGTTCTTCAGGGTAACGGGTCTTTGTTCTTCCTGGAAGGTGCCGGAGGATGCGGTAAACTTTGATAAAATTCTCTCTTACCATATATTTTTATAGGGAAGACCTTCCTTTACAATACCTTGATCCGGTGGTGTTTGGCCGGGAAACCGACCCAAGATTTCGATCAAAATGTCACATCTACCGATTCGCCGGTAGAAATACTCACAAATAATGTTAATCAGGCATCTTTTACAGCCTGCATTGGAGAGGGGTTCTGTTCTTGCCGCTGCCAGTACAGGCATAGCTGCTTTGTTGCTGATTGGTGGCGCAACTGCACATCGCCAATTCTTTATTCCGAATGATGTGGATGATGAAACAACTCCATCAATTAATTTCGAATCCACCAAAGCAGAGAAGTTGCGGGAGGCCAATCTCATAATTATTGATGTAAATGTTGCTTAAGGTCTCTTAAATTTAATAACTTTCGCAGGAGATCAGCATGCTCAGCTCCAGAGTTCTTCGATATATTGATCGGCTTCTGCGGGATGTTTGCGCCAATGAAAGGCCATTTGGTGGGAAAACAATGATTCTTGGTGGGGACTGGAAGCAGTTGGCACCTGTCGTCGAACACGGAACCCGAGAAGACCAGGTCAACGATAGCATTAGGATGGAACCTTTATTCCGTGACAATGCTGTCAAGCTCAGGTGTTTCACCCAGTTTTTTCTTCTTCAAGTTAATCCTTTAGCTTAACTATAAACATGCGGACAGCAGCCGGAGAGACCAAACTACGTGAATGGCTGACCATCATTGGTAATGGTCTTCACCAGGCGGGGGCCGAGAATCCACGCCAACAGCTGCTCAAAATACCCGATGAACTTGTGGCCGAGAATCTTGACGAAGTCATCAATTTTTGCTTTCCGACTGGACTCTTCGACGATCCACTTCAAAATGCGGGGGCAATCGCAGACAATGCAATTTTATGCCCAACAAATGCTGCAGTTGACGATATCAATCGAATGGCCCTCGGTCGTTTGTGTGGAGAAGCAAAGTCGTTCCCTTCTCTCGACCAACCACTTGAGCCTCGAGAGGATTTGAGCGACTATAGAACCGACTTCAACCTTGAAACCATCCACAAAGAAACACCTTCCGGCATGCCACCGCACGATTTGACGTTAAAAGTATTTATTTTATTTATTTGTTTTTGTTTGATAACATTTATATTTAATTTATTTAGGTGGGGACACCTCTGATGCTCATCAGGAACTTGGATGTGTCACAAGGATTGTGTAACGGCACGCGCATGCAAATCGTGAAAATGACAGAAGAAAACCTGCATTGCCGAATACTCACTGGACCACGGGCGGCTTTGAAGCAAACATTCATCATTCCGCGGGTGAAATTTGAATATGGAAATGGGAAACATCATCGCGGGCTGCGTTTCCGCCGTCTGCAATTCCCTGTCCGGTTATGTTTCGCCATGACGGTTAATAAGGTATAATTAGTTTGTTATTTCAACGCTTGGTAATTGTTTATTATTCCAATGTTTTAGGCGCAAGGTCAAACACTGAAGAAGATGGCACTTGTCCTGGACAGAGGACAGTGTTTCGCTCATGGCCAGGTATACGTCGCCATGTCCCGCGTCACCCACATGGATGGCATCCGGGTCTACGCTCCTTTTTCTAAAGACGAAAACGGCACCTTCATCGAAAACGTCGCTTGTCATGAACTGCTCGACGGAGTCAATGTCAAGCCACGACCACAGATTCTGATTAGAGAAACGGAAGCGGGGGCTGATGGAATTGATGATGAAACCGATGAGAACATGGACGCCTATCCCGTTTAGAAATATGATTACGCCATTTTATCATCTTATTATGATTACGTCTGCTTTTAGAATTATCCCAGAAACTCACTGATTGTTATTTTACCTTTATTTTATCTTTTGATTGTTATAGTAATTCTCTTTATTTCAGTTTAATTTATTACCATTTATTTTATTTCTTCTATATTTTTGTTATACTTATTTTAAATTGTATTGAATATTGGATATATCTTTTATAACTATAGTAGTCCCAGTTTTATCACAGTATCTGTAGTTGAGCTTGTATTTAGTTTTCACTATTTTAATTTTTCAAAGAGAAAATCCGTGGCTGTCTCTACTGTACAGGGTAGTGTCAATCCCAAGAAATAAGATAGGAACCATAGTTGTCCTTCTTTGTGAAAATGTAGTTTCCCTTGTAATTACTACTTATTCCATCAAAAATCTGCCAAAAATTTTTTTCCTTTCACCACTCAAAAGAATGTTTGTAGGGACCAGTCAGCTGGCCCCTGTAAGGTTAAATATAGTTTACCGTGTAGGGACCAGCCAACTGGCCCTTATTAAACCAAAAACCCACCCAAAATTTTTTCTCATCCACCACTCAACTGAATTTATCGGGACCATCATAGTGGTCCCTGTAAGGATAAATATAGCTTAGTTAAATATAGTGCGCTCCCATAGTGCAGATAAGGCTCTTCCCACACGCTACCGGCTATCCAATACTCCGCTGGCCTGCCTGTTCAAAGCGCCTTTGGCGCTTTCCCTCAACGCAGGGCCCGGCGCAACCAGAGCCCGTAGGGCTCTGGTTGGTAGATTAGAAAATTAAGGATTAATTTGATCATTGTTAGTTAAAAAAGCAAAATCAAGTACTAGTGATGATTATAGTTAGACATTCTGAGAAAAAACACATCTCACATATGACATAACACACGTACCAATTTCACGTATATCATAATTACGACTAAAAACATGTGTGAAGTACGGTACGTGAGTTGGCACATGTCATTAGAGACCAGTATAAGGTTTATGGTAAGCTATTTCATTCATGCAAGTGCTATGGTACGATATAAAGGTTGAGTAAAATTTTTTTTAAAATCGTTCTAAGAATAACTAAAAATCATCTACCGGCATCGTTGGATCCAAGCACAGTGTATTTATGGTAGGTGGCGATCACAGAGAATCCATTGCTGACGGCATCCTGGATCCAAGACTTTGCCAAATCGATGGGCACAGACGGTTCGATTTCGATACGGACAGTTTGGATTTTGAAGGCCGACTTCATCAGGGACCAGCCCACGGTGACATTGCCCCCGTTGTAATAGCTTGGTTGCAAGTTCACTACGTTACCAAGACTGGCAGTCAGGGCCCATGACTGGGTTAGACATTTGGCCAAAAGGAAGAAAATTGCGAGTTTGGAAAGCATTTCTTTTCTGAGGATAATGGATGGGATGGGATTTTACTTTAAGACCGTTTGGAGTGGAATTTCGCATCCCTTCCCTTTTATATACATAAATGCACATGAAACAATGTGTCTGGCTGGGTGAGTACTGTTTGCGCATCTGCTTGTTCATGAATATTTGTCACTTAACTTTAACCTTCGCCATCCCCATTTGGATTTTTGGATTTTTATTTTATGAATAAATTCTACTACATTTTCTTCACTTTCATATAGTGTTTGTTCATCTGCTTGATCATGAAAAATTTCCAGCTAAACTTTAATCTTCAACTTTCAGCCTCATTATGATTTTATTTCTGAATAAATTTTAGGTACATGTGTAGTTTGTAACCGATGGGGGAGGATAGAGTCATTTTCGAAAAAAAAATCATTCCAAAATGAGTGTCAGGGGATTTTGAAAGGTGCTCAGCATGGTAGCATAGCTAACTTTCGAAATTTGAAAGTTAGTTTTTAGACCCAAAGTCGGAAAGCTGAATAATTTTTTCTACTCAAACACAGTCTGTATCCTTGAATTTGCAAAAGAATGAATAAATGAATTGAATTTGGCCACCATCACTTTTTTTGTGACTCCTTTTAAAGAGTGATTTCTGTCGACCAAAAATTATCAACTTATTTTTGCGAAATATGGCACTAAAAAGGCACCAAAAATGGAAAGTGCAGGAGATAGAACCAGTGGCCATTTTCCATTATGGATTTTTTTGTAATCTTTCAATTTAAAAGATACCCAAAATGGAAAGTGCAAAACATGGTGAAGCCAGCTATTTTTGGAAATTTGGTTTCACCGAAATGGAAAGTGCAAAACATGGCGAAGCCAGCCATTTTTGGAAATTTGGGTTTCACCAAAATGGAAAGCTTCAGCATCTGCTCACATCAGACAGGAAAATTAGAAACTAAAAAAAGATTGATATTATTTGAAAAATAATTTTTGCGACGTGATTTTGCTCTTGTGAAACTCATCTCAAAATGGTGATACTCAAATCTGGCGTTTTATATAATCACCAATTATTTTAGGGGTTTTAGCAACTATTTCGGCAATTTTTTAGTCAAATTTTAAGAAAAAATGGAAAATTAATAATTATTTGAAAATTTCCAAGACTAAATGAAAAAAGTGAAGATTTAATGAAAATCCTCCAAAATTTGATAGCAGCTAACAATTCACTTTATTTTTATTGAATTCGATCAAAAAATGAGGAGAGAAAGCAAAATGATCGACGCCAAAGTATACGCAGCAAAAACCAGCCGACGCAGTACGCAGAATTCGTGTTCCAACGCAGAACGATCTTTGGTCTTTGTCTTTCGAACTTTGGTCGTTGGAATTTGATCTTTGGTCGTTGGAATTTCCTCGTTGCATTGCTTGGCATCATCCTTTTCGGTGCTCTCTTGGACGGCCAAGGAACCTAAGAATTTGCAGTTGGAAATATATTAAAGATCAGATATTCGAAGCGGAGGATTGAAACGGATCTGATCGGAATATATCTTCGAAATCTAGATTTGATGTTGATCGGATCCTATTGTGGCTACATTAAATACTTTAGGCCGCCCCAGTGTTTTGTCGAAAATTGTATGTAAAAGAAAGTATTAGAGTCATAATAAAATCTATAGATTTTATCATTATAATTTGCCATAATTATATATTTTTATTTTGGAATTGGTATTTAGCCATATTTATATATTATATTACTCACTAATTCCTTCAGATTTTTGGTCCGCTTTTTTCGCTTCGCCTCCATTCCCTTCAAATAGCAATAATTTTGAAGTACTACTCGAAGGACTCTTCTGCTGTGGGGTTTGTTGTTTTTCATCGCTAATCTAAATAAATATTTTTTCTTGATTTTAATTTCCCGAGATCAATGTTTAAATTATATTTTTAGTTATTAGTAATGATTCAATTAATTAATTTTTGATTGTTCTGCATTTGAATAAAATCTTCTGGTTTTTGCATTTTGATTATGATTAAAATTTCTTCTATTTTTTGCCCACCAGTTCTCTACTTCCGAATAGTTCTGATCCGCTTGCGAATGGACCGCTGATGGATGGCGATTTGGATTTGGGCTCATCTTTGGCCCCTCCGAAAATGCCAAAATTCAATGAAAATGGCTTTTTGGATGCAGTCTGGGGAGTATTAGACAAGGTTGAAGATGTACTTTGGGTTTGATCGAGTTCTGAAAATAAAGAATTACCAAAAATAAAATTTCTAATTTAGGCATAATTAAATTTCATTTAAATATTAGGTGAGAATTCATTTTTTAGAAGATTATCGAGGATAATGAATTCGAAAATTCGAACAATTATTGAAATGCTGCATTAGGAATCAAAAAAATATATTTGGTTTGGAATCTGGGGAACTTAGAATCAATTCTTTTATTATTAATACGATTGATCAGAGATCAGTTTAACACATCTAAAACAATTGAGATTCAAAATTTCTTAAGGGGGATCATGGACTCTTGGATCAATTTACACAAGCAATGTACAAGTCCCTAAAAATATCATCTTAATTAATTTTTCCAATTATTATTAATTCGTATTTATCGTAGCAAAACCAGAAAAAATAGGTTTGATTGCTAAAATTTGTCAGGATCTATTCCGATATACTTATATTTTACCCTCCAATTTGATGGGGCTGAACTGCGGTTTGGGCTCCTCCATTAGCACCGGATCCATTTCTATGATCATTGCGTCAAAAGGCACCAGTGGGGACTGATCGGACTCGAAAAGTACATCGCCCCCGATCGCGCGACTGTCCTCGCCCACATGGTTTTCGATCAGAGGCGTGAATCCCATTCTTTGGAAATATTATATGATATATCCGAAAAATATGTAAAAATTGAAAAATATGTAAAAAATTTTCCATTTTAATCGATTTTGGATGCCATAATAAATTCTTATAAATTTAAAATTCCATAGTTGAGATTTTAAAAATATTTTTAAAAAGGTGCAGAATAAAGTTATGTAATGGATCAAATGGTTAAAAATATTATTTTCTTTTGAATTTAAGATTTAAAAATGTTAGTTCCGCTGAATAATTTCAATAATTAAAAATATGGAATAAAAAATAAGCAAAAATGGAGGAAAATTGGTTTTTGATTAAGAGAAGTAAAATTTTTACATTGTTTGAGGGTCGAAAGAGAAGCCCTCCGCTCGGAAAAATTTGTAGCGGTCGAGAAGAGCAGTGAAATTAATTAGCTGAAAATTTAAAATAGAAAAATTTGAGCATTTTTTGAACCTTTTCAGGAAGAAATTTGATATCTGGAGGTAAAATCGCAAGAAGTAAATGGAGCACACAATGGAAAGCCAGGGCGAGCAGAGTCAGCAACACAACCCAAATGTGAACAACTCCTTAAAAGAGAGGAAATCGATTAAAAATTTTTATTCATAAATAAAAAAGAAAAAATCTTTAAAAAATTAATGTATTGGGGTGGGGAATAACTTCGTCATAGTGGATGAAAAATTTTTATAATTCAATCTTTCATTTAACAACTCTATTTGAATTTGGTGTCAAATAATAGGTTAAGGTACTATGCTTCTATGAAAATTTTAATAATCTTCTAACTTCCTGTTTCATGTCGAAAAGTGGTCTGTAAGCAGATCAATTCGATTTAAAGGAAAATGAAAACTACCTAGAAAAGTATCGAAAACGATGGAAAAATAAAATTGGTATCAGACATAGGTAATCAAATGTGGGGAACATGATCCGCTTATTCAAAATCGAACAACCCTGATTTCCAGCGTGTTTCGACACAATGTTCGAATTTTGTCCCTTGTATTAAAAATCGATTTTTTCTCATTAACCTTTGGATATCTCATTTTACTCAGCTCGATGAGCTCTATCGATTGGTATATAAAGAAATTTTTTCTTTGTTGCTTTTTCTAAAAAATTGATTTTTTAAATTTAATGATCATTAAATCCATTATTGTCTAAATTACCTTTACTGTATTCTTTATGAAAATCATGGTAGATTATTTTTTAAATAATGGAAAATGTTCTCCACTTTAATTACTTAATGCTCATTATCGAATTTCGTTTTCCCTTTGCTTTATTTTTTAAATTTAATTATTTTTTAATTTAAAAAAAATTGAATTATTTTTTAAATTTATCCATACATTGAGTTGATCTGCTTACAGACCATTTTTCGATATAAAAAAAAGAAGTTAGAAAATTATTAAAATTTTCATAGAAGCCCAGTATCTTAACCTGTTATTTGACACCAAATTCAAATAGGGTTGATAAATGAAAGATTGAGTAAATAATTTTTTTCCATCCACTATGACAGAACTTACATATTCCCCACCCCAATATATTAAGCCAGAAAAATTTAATAATTAAAATAATAACAACAATAATTCTTTATAATTATTTTTATGAAAATTAAATTTTATATAAATTACCTATGGTTGGCATTACACCATCTCCAGGCGGTATTTGTTGTGACAAAGTCCAGCCTCAAAAAATTTTTGTTTGAATTTTTTAGCTGAAAGTATACCAGAAAATGCCTCCAGTAACAAATTGAGTGCCGTAAGGAAAATGGCCAAAGTCAAATTGTCGATCCAAAAAATGAGGAGCATCATGAAGGTGGTGACAAACTTAAAGATAGATGATATAAAATCAATTAGTAGAAAATTATAATTTTATTAAAATCGATTTTCCCGTTTTAAATAATCTAAATATACTTATTTGTTTAAAATACTTAAATAAAAAATACCAACAATTACCGTGGGCCAAACAAGGATGAGTCCATAATAAGGGGCATGCCGTTTGATGCGAACTCCAAATTCGATCAGGGACCAATAGTTATCAAGCTAAATGCATTATATATAGTAATCTATAATTTAACATATTGTGCAGTACCGGTCCTATCGGAGATTGGTCGATACAATAACCGTTGGGCCCTGAAATTCTTCATTTTATTATTTTATTCATATTTTTCTAAAAATTTACCCCAATAACATTGGCGTTGCCATGTATCGATTATCTCCCAGCCTTAAAATTTAATTATATATTTTTACATTATTATGCAATAATATGCAAAAAAAATTCCTAAAAAATCACCGGCCACATGCTTTTTGGTATTTTCGGACAACGGATCAAAGCTGAGACGAATCGCGGGTTTTGACATAGATGATCCAGAGGTGCCAGCTCGAAAATTTTTGACTCCGGACAAATTCACTTTGGAAAGGTCATATCTGAAATCTTTTTTGTGTAAAATTTGAAAAAAAGGATCATAATTTGGTTAATTTAAGTAATTTAATTCGTAAGAAATGTAAAAATCCATTTTTCAAAAATTTTATATTTAGAAATTTACATCCAATCTGCGAGCACAATGGGACATTCCTGGACATCGTAAGGAAAGGCACTGAAATCGAATTGGCACGTCACTTGGAAGGTGAAGGTGCCGGCCGCGAAAACTCTGCCTTCATAAGATATTGTAGCAGGGACCTTGAAAAAATTTTCAAATCACATTACTTTGACCATAATTTTTTATAATTTCAAAATAATTTTAAATCTATACCCCATTCATGTAGACGAACCAACTGTTGCTGTTGGCCGAGTTGTACAAGGCAAAGGTGGGTTGCCAAATTTTCCAAGTTTCCAGCGAAATTGCCTGCGTATTGTTGTGTTGGGACGGCGTCCATTTCAGGTACTCGTCATACCACGAAACCCTGAGATCGTGACAAGAAAGATTTTGTATCCGATTTTTCTAAGCAATCTTAGGGTGTTGAGTGATTCTTCTTTCTTAATTTTATAAGGAAATTTTAATTTTCTATGAATAAAATTCTACACATTGTCATTTTAAATTAATAGGCTATTTTATTGGTTAATCAAAATATTTATGAGTATTGAAAAAAAATTCATAGGAATTGGTTCTTGTTAATATAATTGCTAATACCGAGAAAATTAAGTAAGAGAAAAAACATTTAAACTTATTTGGTAAGCTATGAAAAATTACATAGATTGAAAAATTACCAAATGATCCCATGTAACAACATGGTGCCTTCTTGTTGATCCTTAATGATATTTTTTTAATGCCATTTTATTTATTTATTTCTGATTATCCACTTACCACATTCTCAATGTGGTTGATGGTCAAGAAAAGTTGGACCTGGATTGCAGTTGATTCTTTCTTTACAGGCCTGTAAAATTAGATTTAATTAAATTATTCGTTTGATTATTTCAATAAAAATTTTAAAAAGGTAAATTGCTAAAATACATTTTCAATACATACCTGGTTTTTTTGTTTTGTCTTATAAATAAATCACGGAAAAATTGTGAAGTGTAAAAAATTGATGAATAATTTTCGAAAATTTTTTTTTTGGAAAATTCATTGATAAAATAAAAAAGAATTTAAAACTCGAATAATTATAAAATGAACCTATGTCTTCGGTCGTAATTTCGCAAAATTTCCTCCTCAATTTTTCGATTTTCATTGACCCACGCAATAACATGGGACAGAACAGCGAATAAAAGGAATAAATGCAATAATTGAAGTAATTTACCCATAAATAACTTAAGAAACAACAAAATTTAATTATTAAAAATTGTGACAAAATTATATTGGACGCAAAAAAAATTATTTATTCAATTAAATAGGGAAACAATTAAATAGGGAAGATCGAAGAGAACAAAGTTCTTCAAATTTTATTTTACCAAAAAGACCGAATAATTTTTTTTTAATTTTAGATTTGATTATTTCCTTTATAATATTGATGTTAATTTAATTAAAAACTCTTTTAATTTGAATAAAAATGTCATTAATATATAAATTGATTAAAAAAATATTTTGGTGAGAAAAATATTTAAAAATGTTAAACCAGTTACATATTTTTGGTAAGAATATAGCTAAATATCATTAAGAAAATGTGTTTATTAATTTGAAAATTGATGAGAAGTAAGTTAATAAGAAAAGTAATAATTGAAAGGGTTAAAAGATCCAAATTCCTCCAATTTACAATACCATTTATGACATAGACATGAATGTGTTTATTGGCTAAACGCTAAATTATGGAAATCCGATCTCACGGACCTCATCGTCAAATCATCCGATAGTCCGTTGATAAAGTACTATAAACAAAGGGGGTTAATAGGTCGCCAAAGATCCGTTAGTTGACGTTAAGAGAAAACAAAAGGGCAAAATATATATTAAAAAATATTGCGAATAAAATAAATTTATTCCCGAAAATTGTATTCTCCAAAAATATTTTAAGAGAATTGATTTATTTTTTGATTTTTTGTATTTTATCTACCGAATTAAACAATTATTCAAATAACATTGGTTGGGAATCTTTGTGAATTATCAGTTTTTTCGAAACTTATCCGGACTAAATAGGCTTCAATAGAAGTATTTAATGTGCATATTCATAAATATTCATTGATATTTTTGAATAATGATTTTTATAAGCATATTCAATACCCTGATCATTTTTATCCAATAATATATATTAGGATAATTAAAATCCTTTATATACATCTCATATCATATATTACAAATCTCGATTATCGGGATCTATGATGTTGATGTTTCCTCTTCCTTCTTCTCTTTTTCATAAACAAACATGATTGTGAATAGTGGCAATTGATCCCATTGAATGATCTCTGCCGATTGGTACGGAGTGCCAACAAATCTGTCCGATACATAAATCCGACCCTCCAACTTGGCCATTTGTTTTGGCGAATAAAACACTGCCAACCTTCGTCGTTGGAAACCGCCGATCTTGACGATGGACCAATTAATCTGGCAAAAAATATATTAAATTCATTTAATAAATTTATGTTTTATCATAATTAATTGCTAATATCTTCTAAACAATAATTTATAATGATCCGGTGTATTCCTTGCAGCAGGTTGAAAATAAAATATGAAAATATAAAAAATCACCGACCATATCCGACTCTTTTGGCAGCACCATAAATTCACTTGGAATTTCAAAATAGCCTTGTTCGTCACTTTTGATGAATACATCATTAAAATTACCTATTAATTTATTTGTTTGTCACAGAATTTTTTTTATAGTTTTTATTACAATCTCAAAAATCTTAAGAATAATACATAAAATATTCATCATATACAAATAATAACAATAATTTGTAATAACAATAATTGGTAATTTTACCTGGTCTTCCATAAAGAAATTTAATCAGATAAGGGCCTGGCTGATCCATTTTATATAACCATCCATAGCATAGATAAACAACATTGGTGAACAAAATAACAACAATTGAAAATTTTAAATTGAACATCACTTTTTTCCTTTCAAACGCAAATCCAAATTTATTATTTATTAATATAATATTTTAATATCAATAGAGAGAAAATAAAAATTTAGCTAACATTATTCAATAAAAATCGATTCATATTGATATATGTTTAGATAGGTCCAAGCATTTACGAATCTTTTTAAATTTAAATTATTGATTAAATGTATAATTAATAGTATGTCATATTCAAAATTATTAGCAAATACATCCAAAACTTGGATATTCAATAATGAAAATATGGATTTGATATATTGAAAAATAAGCAATATCAATTGGTATTAATATGTAAAAGTTGGATTTTTATAATATAAGTTTTTTTAATAAATAACTTTATATAAGAAATAATAATAATTATATGAATTCTCAAATGATCGGCGGAATTTTATAATCATTTTCGAAGATGGTCAAACCGATCAAATCCATCCGTAGGGTGATAGATCTTTGGCCTAATAAGCCAAAGTGTTATGCTAAATATAAATAATATGATGATTGCAAATTGCAACTGATTGTTTGTTGATATTGCGGCTTTAGATAATTGATCGAAAAAATAATACTTTATTATGATCTAATTTTTTTCTTGTATTTTTTCTATTTTTTACATTACATATTAATAGGTTAGCCATGTAATTTTTTTTTAATTTTTTATCTGGTCTCAGACTGCAATAGTGAGATCGGATTTGGATTGATTTTCTTCCTCTTCTCTTCCGAATTCTTCTTCTACCAGTGTTTGCCTTATTAAAGTTCCACGTCGCTGTCCGTCTGCTAAACATTAAGTACTCTTTTTGCTTACCAATAGTTCTTGAATTGATTTATATAATTTAAATTGAGGGAATTTCGCTAAAAATTCCTTTTATGGGATCAATAAGTTTTGGACGTTTTTCTATTTCTTAATAATTGACTATTGAATCAATTCTAGCACCAAAATTTTATTGATACCAATCACTTAATTTTTAATTTTATATAATTATTAAAGTTACCCATAATTTAATAAGTTGAGCAAAAAGAAACATTTTTCATAAAAATAAATTTAGGTATTATAATATTTTTACCATTATCCTGCGTAGAAATCTTATGCGGTATAATTTTTTCACGACAATTATCATGGTGTTCTCGGAGCGACAAATCTGATAGAGACCAATCGCTGAATGAATTGCTCTGCAAACATAATTGAATTTTTTATATAAAATGTAAGCTTTGTATAATGAAAATTTTTTATTATAAATCATGATGATTAATATAACTATAGTTTTTTGTTTTAATCATTTGCTAAAAAATTCAACGAAATTTTAAAAGATCTCAGATGATCAAATTAATGCACTTCGAAAATAATATCGCTAATTATCATTATAGCTTTTTATAGTATATTAGTAATAATTCTTATTTCATTTATTAATCAATATAGAATTTTAATCATTGATTTTCACCGTATTGCTGTGCGCCATCGTGGAATTTGTCACCATTTTATTGCTCATTTCATATTCATCAGAACATTTATTGTTGGCCCGATTTTGTGTTTTTGCGGATTGGGCATTGATCTCCAGGGATTGGCTTGTTAACAATACATTACGCCCCCTAAAAAGTCAAAATATGTGCATGTAATTTAATTTTTATTAATTCCAAAAGAATGCTAATGGTTTTTTACATTTCTCATTTTTTGATATAAGAAAAACATTATACAACACATCAAATGAAAATAATATTGAGCATTGACTTTCCCTTCTTTGATTACGATTTTTTATTTTTTTAATAATTTTCCAACGAATTTCCTCTAATTACCTCCCTACAAAAATGATGGTCGGCTTTCGACAGGGTCTATAATAAAGGTATAGTACAGCAACAACAATAATCAGAATGATCAATAATGAAAGCACAGGCAAGTGATCGGAGCGCAACAGGGATTCCATCAAGTCCAAATCTGAAAAATATCATTAATTAATAATTTATAGACAAGCAAATAAAATTAATTAATAAAAAAGATTATCTAAATTAAATTCCGGCCTAGAATTTTATATTAATTAGCATTTTGGAATGAAATTTAGTACAGATTATTTACATTTTTAATTTTTAAGCAATAAAAATATAATTTAAATTAATTATTATAAATAAATTTGATTACTCCAATTGCACTCAAATTCATCCCTTCGATACAGGCAATTTGGGCGATTGTTACAAATTAAAGCTAAATTTTTGTTTAATTACTCCTAATAATTTGTTTTCAACTTTCTTACATTTTGGAATGCAAATTTCGTCGCCGCAATCATATAAATTTTGATCAGAGCAATTGAATACTGAAATTTTTTTTATATAATATTAATTTATATATGGAAGTTTTCTTGATGACAAAGATAACCAAAAAGGAGAAATTTTTCAATAAATAATTTTTTAAAAGTGACTAAAAAAGATATTTTTGTGTAAATTTCGAAGAAATAGAATTGTTATTTAATTTTAATAAATATATTTTACTCGTAATTTTTTGTATTAATTTACATCGCATATAAGTTGAGAACAAAATTCGAAATCGAGAGGCTAACAAATGGGCTTCGTCCATCATGAACAGACGGAGATATATAAGAGACTGAAAAAATTGTATTCGAGTCATTTAAATTCATTATTCATTATTTTAAATTAAAATAATAAATTTGGTGCTAAACATTAAAAAACCGCCACTTTGGCCAATTAAATTTTTTTAAATTTTTTTTAGACCATAATGAAAAATTATAAGCTCTTTTATTTATATTTTTTAGATTTACAAAATTCGATTAAAAATTTCAAAATTTTTCTTGAAGAACCTTATTTTTTGATATTTTTGAAAAAAAAATTTTTGAACTTCTTTCTAGCCGGATGGCCAATTGGCGTTTTTTTAATGCCCCAGGATAATAATTTTTAAGCTAACAGTTGTAGCATTTTTTGTCCCAAGAATTTTTTTCTTTGTTCTGTTATTTTTTTAAACTTTTTTTATCAATAAATTTTAAATATACATGCCCAAAATATGTTTTATTTTCATTAAATTAAAATATTTTGCTTATTTCCAAAATAATACTTCGCCCGTGTAGATATGTGTCGTAGTTAGTCCACAAAATTTTCGGAACGGTATTGAAGCGAATGGACCAGTGTAGAGTTCCATGGAATTTTCGGCACAATGATTGGGGGCGCCGAGTTCGAACTGTTCAATGAATAGAGCTATTCGGAACCGTTTTGGCACCTAAATAAAATATACACAAATAAAAAAGGATAAATCTATTAATAAATAAACATTTTTTAGAAGTAAATATTTACATCCTATTCTGACAAAAAAAATATAGGAAAAAGGTTTTTGATTTTTTTGAGAAAAATATTTTAATTAAATTAATGTTTCATTAATAAATATTAATATTTATCTAATTGTATTAGAAGGTCATAAAATAATTTATAGCACCTGGATAGTCCAAATACATTCCAATTCGTCCTCTGGGTTTCTATCCTAAATATTGCTTTCTCGTGATTTCAAATTTTATAAGCTAATTTTTTAAATTATTATTGACCTGATATAATCGATGTAATCCATTTGAGTCGATATAACCATCAATATGATTTGTGAAAGCAAAATGACAAACTAAAAGGTATTAATTTTTAATATTAAAATTATAAATTAAATTCATTTTTAATTTTAAATTTTATTGCCTTAACATGTACCTTTAGCATGTCTCGTCAAATTTTTGGTACCGAGTTCTTTACGGATAAATGTATAATCCGCCACAAATCCGCGATGTTCAAACAGCGCATCGCTGTAAAAAAAAAGAAAAATTAGTAATAAAATACAATATAAAACTTCTAAAAATGTAATTTAAAGATGAGAAAAATACAAAAGTGTGATGTTCGTTTGGAATATAAAAATGTGAAAAAATAAAAAATTAAAAGTAATAGTGTTCGTTTGGAATCTATGTTTTCATGGATCTACATATAATATTCATTAATTATATAGTATTCGAATGATTTTATGTTATTAGAAATAGTAAAAAAATAGACCGCACCTGTGGAACCAAGTCCAGAGATGTCCAGAATGGGCATGTATGTCCATGGAAGGCACGTGCATGCCGCAGAATCGTGCTAATAATGGCGAGAAGGGGAAAAGTCCATCTCGGAGTTCCTTATAAATAAATTTAAATAGATATATGCAAAATTCTGATGGATAAAGATTACATAAAATAAGAGGATATTTTATAATATAGATCTAAAAACAATAAATATTGTAAAATATATTTTTATAAAAATTTGTAAGATGGTTTAAAAAACCAAAGTGTTTTTTTTAAATAGATTAATACAAATTTTTTAACAATTAATTATTTACCAAAAAATCGCTAGGACAATTGTAAGAACTGAAAGAATCCAACTGCTGGCGCCGATCAGAAAGGCCATAAGCGGATTCAATCTTTTAAATATTTAAAAATTAATTTAAATGCAATAATTTTAACCTGGAAAATATCGCGAAATTGTAGTAAAATATCATAACCACTGGGTGCTAAAAAAGCGAAATTAATTTTTAATAAGGTAAAGCTTGTATAAATGCGGTTTATTTATTATTATCTAGAATTGTATATTCAGCAAAATATGATTAAAGATAACTCAAAAGTTTACCAAAAAAAACACTAAAAACATTTCAGAATTTTATAGGTTAAAAAATATAGAAATTTTAAACAAAAATTTTTTAACGACGATGGAATTAACAAATTTAAATGGATAAAAAAAAAATTAATGTTTTATATTTACCAGCAATAATGTGAATACAATCGGAATTTGGTGGATATTTGGCAGGGTAATTTGGACTTGCGAATTCATTGAGTTTAAAATGCCCGTGCTCTGAACATGATGTTGGATCGCTGGAAGAAGGCGCTAAAAATAAAATTCATAAAAGAATTCAAAAAAAACAATTTAATTTCTACTAAATTTTATGCTAATGGTCATGAAATAAATCAAACTTTAAAGCGTAATTATTCTTTACCTTGTATGATATTGCTGAATATTATCATTATAATCAATATATTGAAGAATAAAAAATACATAAAAAAGCTAAAAAACAATTAAGTTCTCATCTTTTTTAAAATCAATTTTTCAAAGAAATAATATAATTTTAAATTTATTTTCTCGAATTTTATTGTTAGAGGATACTTAGGAGTCAAATCTCATTTGTCAAAAATTGAGCTTGGTTGGATGGAAGGGTCTTGCTACTTCCCTTCTCGGCACTCCCACTAATGAGGAGGTCCCTCTCGTTCAAGTGAAAGGGAGAGAAAAAAAGAAAAAGAAAACTAAAATTCAATTTGCTTCTATTCAGCTTAAAAAAATAAAAATTGCCATAAAAATTTTTGGCGAAACAAGTTTTTTTATTAACAAATTTGAAAGATGTTATAAAAAATAAGAATGGATTAGTGTTTGATATTACATGAAGTTTACGATTATTTTTCAATTACAATATTTTTTATTTCATCATAATATATCGAAATTGATTTTCAGACAGCGATTTTAGTTTCAGAGCTAATTGGTCATTTTATTCTTCATGATTTTATTATTAATAAGTAGGATGGCGGAATTCCCCGCGGGGACAGGTCACCGCGGGGACGGGGACTGGCGACCCTCGCGGGGACGGGGACGGGGACAGATTTTCACGGGGTCTCCGCGGGGTCCCCGCGGGGACAAGAATTTTTCTAAAAGTCTTTTAATTAATGAAAAAAATTTCGAAAAAAATTTCCTTCAATGAAAATTCATTTTAAATCTATTAAATATTATTATTTTCAAATTATTTTTAAGCATTTTCAACCTAGAAAAATTGTTTCAAGAAATCTTATGTCTATAAAAAATTTAAAAAATTCTCATAAAATTAAAAATTTTAAAAAATTTTCGAAATTTTTTTTTCAACAATCGGAGGCCTATAACAAAAAAATGAAATAATTTCTTATTTAAGATGGGAGTACGGATCACTTTGGTGCCGACCGGTTTGGCGCAAGTGTTAATAAATTGATTATAAATATTTATATATCAAGCGACAAATTCGAACGAACTTTTTATTCTCCGGCGGCCCCGATAGGGGCCGCCCGAGAAAAATTTTCAAAATTTTCGAAGATTTCTTAAGAAAAATTGGTTTAAAAATTTTATTTTTCCGTCATTTTTCCCATTCAACTAAAAAATAATGATCAATTTTGACTGATTTCCCCATTCTTAGGGTGCATTTTGTCCCCGTGTCCCCGCGGGGACAGGCCGCGGGTCGCCACCCTATTAATAAGTAAGTATTATATAATCTTTTTTTTGATAAGTATAATTTTTGGATAAAATTTCATAATATATTTTTTCAATCATTTATTAAACATTTATACGATACTTCAATTCTTCTAATTATGAATAAAATATCATTTAAATATATGGCTACTCTATAAGAATATATTATCATTATTTTCACATCGAATTCTACATCTTTTCAGCCAGCACAACAAGTGGTTCTGTTGGACGTAAAAAATCCGCGGAAGACAATTTAAGGGGAAATTTCTTAAAAATTTGGATTTAATAATTTTATTATATTTTTTTCTAATAATTATAGATGCTAACTTTCTAGAAAAACAGACGATATAATAACTTTTATATAGTAAAAAAATAATAAATAAAATGGAATTCAAAACAAATATTAATAAAAGAATTTAGGGGGAAAGATTATAATAATAAAATAATACTTAGAAATAAAATTCATAAAATAAAAAATAAATATTTTGAAACATATTTATGTAGTTTTTTTATGTATCGCATATTTTGCGAAGTATTTTAGCACATTTAATATGTTATGTTTCTTTTAAAATATTTAATCAGGTGCTTTACTTCTCCAAAAATTGCAATATATGGCTTTTTGGAAACTTACTGGTGTGTTCGGTCCAGGGATCAGGCGAAAGCGACGAATAATAAGTGCGATTGCAATGTGCATTTGGAACTCCGCCAAACGCATTCCAATGCAATTTCGAGGACCCAAGCCGAAGGTCAGAAAAGTGAACGGATCACGCGATGCTCTTGGATCAGGCATAAAGCTGAAATTTATTTTTTTATATATTTATCAAATTATTATTAATTAAGTATACCGTTCTGGGTCGAACTTCTCCGGCTCCGAATAATAATTATCGTCATGTTGAATATTGTATATTGGCAAAGTAACTATATCACCCTTCTGCAATGGAATTCCATTGATCACGCAGTCAGCAGAGCACTCGCGATTCAATCTGGAAGAAAAATAAATAATAATAAAAAAAATTATTAATGATTTATTATTTTTTGCTCAAAACTTGGAGATATTCATAATTAGGGTCTTGATTTTTATGCAAATACATTTTTTGCGGGCTCAGAACAGCTTGAAAATCACATAAAACATGTTTTTAGCGTGTTTTGAACTCTCTAGCATGGATTTCTAACTGCATATTTTTGCATATTTTTGACTTTTATGTATATTTTGCATATTTCACATTTTTGCGCAAATTTGAGCATATTTTGGTCATGTTGGGGCAAATTAGGCGCATATTTTGGAATTTTTGAGCATTATTTGGAAAGTTTTTTGAATTTTTTGAAATTTGGGATTTTTTTTTGTTTTTTTTTGGAGTTCTTAGGAAATTCCAAAATAGTTAAATATTTATAATTTTCAAAGAAAAATGAACAAATTTTTCAATAAAATCCAATATTTTTTCAAAAAGTCTTCATAAAAGCAAGAAAAACGTCAAAAGTGTAAAAAGTCATCAAACTTTAATTTTAATATTTTAATGCCTTGAATATTAAATTCGCTTTAAAAATAGTTTATTACGATTTTTTGAGCATATTTAGTCAAAATTTTGAGCATATTTTGCGCATATTTTGGAATTTTTGAGCATATAAATCCGGACCCTATTCATAATATATTGAATTTTTTGTTGAAAATCATTATTACTTAATTATAAATCTTTTTAAATAATATGTAGAAAATAAAAATTAGCAATTGTTATAAAGCTCATTTATTGATTATATGCACAAAAATTGAAGTAAAAATAAAACTTTCAACATTGTGTATAACATTTTATATTTTATAATTTTGAGCAGAAATTTATTAAAAATATTTATGTTCACTTCGGTGCCACTGGGTACATGCGCGACGTTTCCTGCAACACAGCTTGCAAATAGCGCATCTGTCTCAAGTGTTCATAGGTCATTATTTCCTGAAATTATTTATATAACACAAAAAAATAAATATGTAGTTGTGATTTTTAAATTTTATGCAAATAATTTTAATGGGGAATGAAAATTAAAAAATTTTACGTCCTCTCCAAGCACGCCAACTATTTCCTCTCGCAATTTTTCCTGAATTTCCGCATGTACTGCTAGAGAATAAGCTGCGTATGCTAGAGTCGATCCGGTAGTATCGTATCTGAATCAAGCCGATAAATTATTTAGCATGGATTAATATGTTTATGTATCATTTTAAAAATCTCATTTAATTTATATTTTCCCCTTTGCTTTAAAAAATATTTATTTAAATTTATTAGTTAAATTCAATTTTCTGAATAATATCTGACCATTAGATCTGTTCTTTATATGTTTTTAAAAAAATCATCATATGCATAAAATTTATATATTTTTTAAAATTGCATGTCATCTTGAATAATTCAAAGAGGAAGAAAAGAAAAAAAGAGAAAAATACTCATTTTTCTCCATTCCTTCATTAATGCATTTTATTATATTCTTATTCAGTTTAAAAATTAGTTTAAAAATTATTATTATTATTATTGTATTAATAATAAAAATAATAATAAATAATTTTACCCCGCCACGAATAATAAGAAGCCTTGCGCGAATAATTCAATGGGAGTCAAATGTTTGCCGTAGTTTCCGACCGCCAACTCCTTGTGCACAATGTCGGCATCCTCGGCAGGTACAGTAGTTGTTGAAGCAATGTCATTTACAGTATTTTCTTGTTCCTCTTCCACAGCATTCAACAAAAGTTGAAATACGTCCGCATATTTCTAGCAAAAAATAATTTAAAGAATTTGAAATATTTGGTCTTATTTTTATTTTCTTATATTAAGAAGTAGAAGTTCAAAAATGGTAATTAAAATAATTTTAAAATAAGCCAATTCTTGATTTTATTAAATTGTTTTTTATGAAATTAATTGCTAAAACACTAATAACATACAAGCATTCATTCATCAATCGATATTAGAATTTTTTATTAAATTATAATTATAAAATCTTGACTTCTATTAGAATTTATACTTATACCTCCTTGGCATCGGGATCGGCTCGGCGCTTTTCATAAAGTTGCTTCATCATGGTTTCGAAGAATTGGGCGGCAGTAGAAGAGAACGGATCTTGTCCGGTGAAATATTGGTAAAAATGTGAAATAAAAGGGCAGGCTACTAAAAAATATGCAACTAATTATTAGAAGTTTTATTCTATTTAATTCGAAAAATTGAAATAATTTTAATCCATTTAATTTTTTTATTTTTTATTACCATGGTTAATGGAATTTTAAATTGTATTATAAATGTTTATCAAATTTTATTAATAAACAAAATTGTAATTATAAGTAAATTAAGTAAATAACATACTGCGATTTTTGAAAAATCCATTATTTTAATTATAATTCCATTTTTTAAATAATTATTAAAGTTAATATTTTCTCCTTTTTATACTTTTATCCTTTGAAAATAATTTACCGATTATCATAATCCTGTTACGAAATCCCTTTGAGTTAAAAAGTGCCTTTGTGTGCTTTACAAAATCATTTTGCTCATCTTCAAAGGTGTTCAAATCCAGCGAAAACCCTGCATGGCCAATTTCGTCCAAAACTAATCGGCCAAATAGGCTAAAACATAAGTGGGAGATTAAATAGGCTAGGACACTCCCGTACAAATAAGAATATTTGGAAGAAAAATGATACAATCAATGAATCGAATGATTATAGAGTTGAATAAATTAGCTAAAAAATTAACCAAAAATAATAAGGAATAATTAATCTAAAATAATATTTTTAAAAAATTTATATTTAAAAAACTTTAACCATGAGATAAATATATTTTAAAATTTTATATGATATAATTATGATACGTATATTGTGTTAGTCTCATATTGATATGGCATATAATAAAAATTGAAATCTATTATATCGAAAAAAAATTATAATAAATAATTAATAAAAGACAGGCAAAAATGGATAATAATGAAAGTTTCTAAATTATAAAAATAAAAACTTTACTCTTTCAGAATTAATTCCTTTTTTGACGAGACGAATTTTTGTTCAATCATATTGCAAAGTCGATCAGTACTTCCACAAAGTATTGGTATTAACTTAAATAAGAATTAATGACTATGATTTATTTATTTTTGTTTGAACATGGATCCTTCAGTTATTTATAATTTTTCCATTAAAAGGAATTTTAATATAAAAATATTTAATAAAAAATTTATCAGCAGATTTTATGAATAATTTTATGAGGTTCCCAAACTTCCATATCCTAATTGCTTGGGCCCATTCAAAAATATAGAACAACAATTGCGAACATGGCATTATCAATGTGCGAAATTTTTTTTTATAAAATTTTGTAATTAACAATAGTTATTTTGTACTCAAAGCATACCGAAAAAATATTTAGAAAAAGCTCTTTTGACATTATAAATTTGGTAATGCCGTGGTTAGTGCGGGTATTTTACACGGTCCTCAAGCATTTGAAGTGTGACAGCTTAAGAATCTCCCTGTTAATCTTTCTTTAAAATACATTAAAAAAATTCAAAACATTCTAAGTCATTTTCAATTATTTTCGCTAAAACTGGTAAGCTTTAAATCGATAAAATCTATTAATAATTTTTTCTCAGATAAAAAATATGATAAATATAAAATAAAATAGGACCTTTTTAAGCTTTCCTGTTGTGAAGGCAGGAGTCACGCGATTTCGTACGCGTTTCCAATCGTCGTCCTGCAAATTACTGATCGAACTTGTGAACACATTTTTTGGAGCTTTCTTTGGATTTGAAAGAAATGTCTAAATAAAAAAATTTTATAATATAATTATTTTTATTGTATTTTACCATTCGATTCTGAAAATATGGAAAATCCTTGATAAACACACGACGAATCATTTCCGGGTCCTTGGTGCAAAATTCACGGCGACCGAACATGTATGAACTTAAAAGCTAATCTCAATTATTTTAAATATTTGAATGTTTACAGTGCTATACACATCAATTCTAAAATTATCTTTTTACATTTTGTTATAGCTGAAAATATCACAAATTGATATAAAATAAGACCAATAACGATATATATTAAAAAAATAAAAAATTTTATTCATTATAAAAATCTTTGATGTTATATTTAATAAATTATTTATCAAATCAAAAAAAAATTATAAAATAATTAAAATATATGTAATTTACCCATATGAATTGCCATATTTTTCAAACATTTCTCGGTCTATATCAACTACACCACGACGGAACTGATTCAGAGTTGCACCAAAGAAAATATTCACTTTCGGACCTGGTACTCCGAGTTGGTGCCAATGCTGCTTAGCGCGATATTGGAAGCTAAAAATTACAAAAATATGTTTCTATTTAACAAATAATTATGAAAAAATTATTTTATTGGGGTGGTGCATAAGTTCTGTCATAGTAGAAGGATCTTTTGAAAATCTTAATTTTTCACTTTTCAACCCTATATGAATTTGGTGTTAAATGAAAGCTTGAAGTCTCTTACTACTAATAAAATTTTTAAAAAAAATTTAGCTTCTATTTTTGTTGTCGAAAAATGGTCTGTAAACTGTCTGCCCCCATGTGTGGGGAAAATTAACTTTGATTTCAGAAAGTTGAATTTTTGCCAATTAAAAATGCATGTATATATCGTATTTTATTCAGCTCACTGAGCTCTTTCGAATAGAAAATAAAGGATTCATTAAAAATCAAAAACATCGTTGAAAAATCCATTTTTCTAAAAAATTGCTTTGGCTGAATGAGGTCGAAAAAATGAATTTTGCGCAAAATGAATTTTGTCGATTACTTTATTTATCATTCGATAGAGCTCGACGAGCTGAGTAAAATAAGTATGCATCTTCATGCTTTATTTATAAAAAATACCATTTTTAGGGCAAATAATGAAATTTGACCATTTTTTGAAAGCCTCGAAACACCTTAAAATTTATGGCCGATCGATTTTTTAAAAATAGATTTAAATTCTACACATTCTATTGTCTATTCTGATATCGATTTTCTTTTTTTCTCAACGATTTCAATAATTTTTAAGATGAACAAATTTTCTGCATATTGTGTCGACTTGTTTACAGACCATTTTTCGACAACAAAAATAGAAGCTAATTTTTTTTTAAAATTTTATTAGTAGTAAGAGACTTCAAGCTTTCATTTAACACCAAATTCATATAGGGTTGAAAAGTGAAAAATTAAGATTTTCAAAATTTCCTTCTACTATGACAGAACTTATGCACCACCCCAATATTAGTTTATAAAATATATTTTATAATCTGACTAGCTCCATGCCGAGATGAACACCAATAAAATGCCAATAAACGCAATAAATGGTAGAATCTTGTAAGCGAACAAAGATCCGATTAGAATGGCTATTATCCAATCACCAATGCCAACCGGGATGTCCAAAATAGAAATACTCATATTCGTATTTGGCTAAAAATTGGTTAAAACGATATTCTTTTTAATTTTATGATTAAAATTTATTTTTTATATTAGAATTTAAAAATACTTTAAAAAGAAGAATGATGAAAAATAATGGAAAAATATTTAGATATATTATAACTTAAAATTAATAAATAACAATATAATCCTATAAATAGATATTTTCTCATAAGAATGTTAATCAATAATCCAAAAAATATAAAAACTTATTTTACTCAACAAAAGGTGAATTGATTGAGCAGTTAACGAATAGAGAGAAATTTTCGAAAACAACAAATTATCCACTTATTTGTGTGCATTTGACAAGATTGTTGTTGACTGATTGAGTGAATTCCTTTATTTAACAATTCGTTGAATCGGCAAAGAAAAAACATTGATTATGTTGAATTTTCAGTATTGTGACGTTAAATTCTTCTGGAATCTGGGCATTAAAAAGTACCAATTTGGTTTATAACCGGGAATTTTTTTACTGCATAAATGAAAATATTAGAAGCTCAGCTCTATATTTGATAAAAAAATTTCTAAGATTTTCGAACAATTTCCGCTGATATTAAATAAACACAACAAAAAATGCTAATTAGAGAATCTATCATATTTTATGATAGGAAGTATTATATTATATCTTTTTTATTGATTAATTTTTTAATGATTGGAAAATTAAATCTCCACTTTTGCCCAGCACTGATTATGCAAAAATTAAAAAAGATTAATGCTATAAATTAAAATTATATTTTCATAATATGTATCAATTAAAATTGATAAGGTTATGATTAAAATTGAGCAAATATTTAAATTTAATAGAAAAAATTTTTTAGTTTAATTTTTTTTAAATCATAACATATATAATTATAGCAAATTCGTGCATTGTATGTAAACAACTATTTTTCCTAAAATAAAATCTGCAAAAAAAAGATAATGATTCACAACACCTGTCATGTAATGATTGGGATAAAGGAATAAATCACTCGCCCCCTCCAATGAGAGATTCAGAGCATTCTAGTTCTACTGCCGATGATTCTCAAAAACAAGAGCAATTATAAAAGATTGTGAAGTCCCATTTCGTCCAATTTCATTATTTTTTTCCAGGGAACAATTTTTCAATTTGCATCAGTTCTCATTTTCTTTTTAGGAATTTATAGGAAATCCTAACAATTTCTATCATAAAATCTTTTGGTATGCTAATTAAGAACTAGTTAAGTGGTATATGAAAAGTTGTGTTTTTTAAATGCCATATTTAATCACTTTAAATCAAATATATATTTTTTAAATTATTAGCTAGATCATAACACGAATAGCAAAAAACCTATGTAGAAATCTATGGCAGTTGTTAATTATTTTTTTCCATAATTCTAAAAATTTTCTCTGAAATATCTAACAATTTTCTATCTAAAATATTGATCATACCTAGATAGTGTTTTTATTGGCCTATTTTCATTTTTAACGGATTAGCCCTTTTTAATGCCCCAACAGTTTCGTCTATAGTAATTCTTGACAAGCCGAATCATATGCTTAAAATCTTTACAATAATAGGCATATCAAAATGTCAAATTAAAGTTTTTTTGTTTGTATATGTATATATTAACTTAAAAATATTAATTAAATTAAAAAATATTTTAATTTAGATTTAAAACTAATAGAGCTTAAGGAAAAATTCGAGGGTCGCCTCAAAATAAATAATAAAATATAATAATGCAAACCGATTTTATTCAGGATTCCACAATAATTACAAATCAATGCGCTTGATCATTGCCCTGATTTTCTTTTTGATTGTTGTCATGATCCTGCCAGAGAAATCTATGGTAAATAATAATATTATTATTATTATTTTAATTTCGATCATTCTTTTATAATATTTAATAATAAGATTTTAAAATAAAAATAAACAAATAATTTTTAGGCACTTTTCCACCAATGTTCCACGGCTTGCGACAAAAAGGGCCTGAAATGCTTAAAGGACTGCGAACGATGCGTCAAAAACGCGTGCAAAAGTGCGTGCGACGTTAATTTGTCGGATCCAAAATGCATTGAATGCTTCGAGAAGGAACACTCGGGATGTTCGAAGTCGAAATGAACATTTTTTGCATTTTTTGCGTTCAATGTAATTCAGATCGAATAATGAATGATTACAAGTGCATAAATAAATGAATATTTTTATAACTTTATTAAAAATATAATACATCAAATTTTTTTATAATTCTATCAATTTACCAGGTAATTTAAAAAAAAGTAACAATTGTTAATCTTGAATTTTAACTTTTATTATTAAAAAGGTCTTATATCGCACATATAAATAATAACGAACAAATACCATTCAGATTGTTGGTTATTTGGCAGTTTATAATTATATTATAATCGTTGTTCAAATTTCAAATTAAAATAGTTTTTGAATAAACTTATTTCCGTTCCAATCTAGTATAAAAATAGTTGTTTTCAAAATTTATTTGCCGAATTATTTCCAACTTTATTCATTCGATCATTGTAAACAATCATTTTTCCTAAAATAAAATCTGAGAAAAATAATGATTTACAATAAAACAAACATTTATCATATACACCAATTGGAAAAAGAGAATACTAAATTACTTACTCATGAGAAATTCATAGCATTCGGTTCTACTTCCGATGATTCTCGGAAACAAGAGCAATTATAACATTTTAAGTTATATTTATGTCAATTTCCGCCTTTAATTCTTGTGCTTTTTATTCCGGTATCAATTTTTTAGAATCTGAATAAGTTCATTTGATTTTTTCTTTATTATTATTTTGTAATCATTTTTATATGTTAAAGTTTTCAATATAATAGTGTTTTCAATTCTTTGCTCCAATATCGAATCATTTTTATAATAATGATTAATATTATTATTATTATTATTTTATTATTATTGTTATTTGGACATCTTTCTTCAGAACAAATCTAATTTCTCAGCTAATACAATAAGCGGCTCTTCTGGTCGTAAAAAATCCGTAGAAGTCAATTTGAGTGGAAAGTTCTAAAGAATTTGATATTATATACATAAAGTTTCTATAATCTTGGAGCATATATTAAAGATACTTTATTAGAATTTATTAACACCAATCAAATTGAATAGATTAATAAAAAATTTAAAAAGATTTTTGATGAACATCTAGTAAAATTAGCTCTTTGAGTGTACATATGATTATTGGAGAATAAGTTTTAAAATTAAATTTTAAAAATAAATGCAATGTCTTGTGTGAGAATTGTTTACAAAAAATATTGACTCACAGGTGTGTTTGGGCCAGGAATGAGGCGAAAGCGACGAATAATGAGTGCGATTGCAATGTGCATTTGGAACTCCGCCAAACGCATTCCAATGCAATTTCGAGGGCCCAAACCGAAGGTCAGAAATGTAAATGGGTCACGTGATGCTCTTGGATCAGGCATAAAGCTGAAAAATATTATTTTTAAATTTTAAGAAATTATAGCTTAATTGTTTTTACCGATCTGGATCAAACTTTTCCGGGTCCGAATAATAATTCTCATCATGTTGAATATTGTAGATGGGCAAAGTAACTAAATCACCCTTCTGAAAGGGAATCCCGTTGATCACACAGTCAGCATTGCACTCGCGATTCGTTCTGAAGAACATAAGTATAATATTTCAAAAATTATTTCGCGCGTGAGTCTAAGCAAATATCCAAATAAAATTATATTTTATCGAACAATCATAATGTTTTAATTATAAATTTATTTTTCAGCAATTTGACTTTCAAGAATTTATAGCTATTGTGTTTTTATTTTTTAACCAATGTGTTTTGTCCATTATAAATATTAATAGTTCATCTTAATTTATAAAACAAAAAAAATTACGAAAAAATTACTTTGGTGCCAACGGGTACATGCGCGATGTTTCCTGCACAACTGCCTGCAGATAATGCATTTGTTTCAGCTGCTCATAGGTCATATTTTCCTAAATTAATAGACTTAATAGAAAAAATTATTTGAAAAAATTTTACGTCCTCTCCAAGCACGCCAACTATTTCGTCTCTCAATTTTTCTTGAATTTCTGGATGCACTGCTAGAGAATAAGCCGCGAATGCTAGGGTCGATCCGGTGGTATCATATCTGAATCAAACCAAAACTTATTAAGCAAAGAATAAAAACAATTTTTTTAAAAATTGGGTTTTTAAAATTGTTGTCCGGAATTTTTAAGAATTTTTTTTTATCTTGATTTATTTTAAACGTACCAAATGCTTAAAAATTATCGAAGATCGTTGCCTTAAAAAATTTTACCCTGCAATAAAGAGAATGAAGCTTTGAGCGAACAATTCAATGCGAGTCAAAAGTTTGCCGTAGGTTCCGATGGTCAATTCCTTATGCACAATGTCGGCATCCTCTGCTGATACCGTAGCTGTTGAAGCAGTGTCATTTACAGTATTTTCTTGTTCCTCTTCCACAGCATTCAACAAAAGTTGGAAAATGTCCGCATATTTCTGGTAAAAATTAAAAAACGGCAGAAGTGGAATTATATTTTAAAATTTTATATTAAAATATTGAAAAAGGATTTTAATACTTTGATACATAAGATTTATTTTATTTTAGGATTTATAATCGCCTAATTATAATATATATTTTAGGTATTTATAATAACTATTGTGTTATATAAATTTTAAAAGCTTCTGCCCTTAATTAGTTATATGTATTTTAATTTTTAAAAAAGTTTAAAATTGTAAATTAAACAAAATTTGGTTAAACTATGAATTTTAATATAAATGACTAATGTTTCATAATTTTGAAGTAAATTACCATAAAATTTATGAATCAGTCTCTCTCCATACCTCCTTGGCATCAGGATCTGCTCGGCGCTTTTCATAGAGATGCTTCATCATGGATTCGAAAAAGCGGACGGAAGGAGAAGAGAACAGATCTCGCCCGGTTAAATATTGGTACCAATGTGAAATGAATGGGAAAAATACTAAAAACATTTTGATTAATCATTCTAATCCTAAAATTAATTGATCGAATTACTAAAAATATTTTAGGCACTAATTGGTAAGAAATTTTATTATTATTTTTTGACTTATTCGCATAATAATAAACATTTTTTCTAAACATATCTCAAGATGAGTCAATTAGTGTATAAGTAAAAATTGACTCAAATTTGTTTGTTAATTTAAAATTTAAGGAAACAAAATTTAAAAATAAAAATTATAGTCGAAATATATATATATTAATATTATTTAAATTTTACCCATCAACATCATCTTTAGACGAAATCCCTTCAGGTTGAAAATTGCCTTTGTGTGCTTTACAAAATCGTTTTGCTCATCCTCAAAGGTATTCAAATCGAGCGAAAATCCGGCATGTCCAATTTCGTCCAAAACCAATTGGCCAAATAGGCTAAAAATAAATGGTATTTTAGCTACAATAGAAATGATATTAGTATGCATAATAATTGATATAAAAATAGATTCAATAGATTTTAAAGAGTCCGAAAAACGTTACTCTTTAAGCGGTAATTCCTTATTTGATGAGACGAAATTCTGTTCAATGATATTGCAAAGCCGCTCCGTACTTGCACAGAGAATTGGAATTAACTACAAAATATAAAATGGTTATTATTATATTAGTTAGCTTTTATGTTTACGGTACTTTAATAGAAATCCTATATCTAAGGAATTTATCACAACTAATACAGAATAATCATCACTTTATGTTAATGCTTATATATTATTGGGTTATTAGTATATATAGTAGGGTAGCGTGGGATCTGGATCCCGGCCGATTTTCGGGAACGGGATTTGCCGGAGTCGATCCCGATCCCGGATCCCGTTTTTCAAAATTCGGGATCGGGATCAGAATATCCCCGATTGCAAATTTGGGATTGGGATTATCCCGAAATCCCGATATTTTTTCGGGATTTTCAAAAAATGTCTTAAAAATTTAAAATTTTTTAAAGAAAAATTCGAAAAATCTTCGAAAGAACGTTATCATTATATAAAAAAGCACTCATTATCATCTTCTTCATCGTCTTTCTCTTCCTTTTCTAATAGTGCGGAAGGACCCATCGGTGCTAGGACGTTAAAAAAAGGCCCAATGTGGCTTTTATGTTAGACCATTTAGAGCAGAGCAGCACTTTTATGTTAGACCAGTTAGAGCAAAAGAAAGACAAAATTGTTCAGAATTTTATGCTGATTCGACTGGTATTTTTTATTTTTCGAAATTCGCCAAAAAGTTTGAAATATCCACTAAACCAGATTTTTCGGTATTTCGGGATAATTTCGAACTTTTTGGCTGAATTTCGAATTTTTCAAGCCATTTTGGGGGTACCTGGATCTCTATGAAGAAGAAGAACCCAATTGAGTGGGGTATTTTTATAGCACTAAATAAATTGATCATCTGTTCATAAGAGATTGCATGATTTTTTTCAGATTTTTCCTTTTATAAAATTTGGGTCTTTTGGGTCGCTTGAAAAAGTGACATTATAATTATACAACCCTAATTTTTTTGGTAATTCGACCATAAATTTTTTCCCAGACAGGGAAATTCCCTGAAATTTTCAGGGCTTATGCAAAATACCAGCCTCATCAGCTTGTGGGAAGGTGGCGAATCATTCAAAATTTGGGTGATTTTATAATTTTGCAACAGAATATAGTCAAACTTGGGAGAACAAAAAATGGAGAGTAAGGAAAGAAAAAGATGAATTTTGCATTGTGAAAATAAAATATTCAACTAGAAGATGATCGATAAAATTAAAAAGTAGCAAAATATATGATAAAAAAATCAAAAAAATTTCGGGATCCCGGCTGGGATTGAAATCCTGAATTACGGGATTCGGGATCCCGCGTTCGGGATCGGGATTGGCCATTTCTGGATCAAAATCCCGATCCCGAAACATCGGGATCCCGGCCGGGATCCCGATCCCGCGCTACCCTAGTGTATAGATTGAATTGATGAAAGGTTATAATGAATATATAATTACTTCTATGTCTATTATTGACATTAATCTCTATGATAGTATATAATGTTCTATATTTTTGTAAATAAATTATATATTCTCACCTTTTTGAGCTTTCCCGTCGTGAAGGCAGGAGTCACGCGATTTCGAACGCGTTTCCAATCGTCGTCCCGCAAGTTACTTATGGAAGTTGAGAATAAATTTTGCGAATCCTTCTTAGGATTTGGCAATAAATTCTGAAATCAAAAAAAAAGATTATATATTTTTTAATTTTATTTTACCATTCGATTCTGAAAGTGTGGAAAGTCCTTGATGAACACCTGACGAATCATTTCCGGGTCCTTGGTGCAAAATTCACGGCGACCGAACAGATATGAACTTAAAAAATGATTTAAATTACTGTATAGCATATAAAAAAGAATTTTCTAATTCTCATCTTCTAATTATAAATTTATTTTTTTTTAATTTTTTGGTTAAATAAAAATTATTAGGGCAGATAATTTCAATAAAAAAATATGCCTATCTATTTAAAACTTTAATTCAAGGCATAAGAGAATAAAAAATTATAGAAGAAAGAATAATATATTTATCAAATTAAGCAAAAGATTGCTATTTTATTAATTATAAAATAATTTAAAAATGTGTTAAATTACCCATACGAATTGCCATATTTTCCAAACATTTCTCGGTCGACATTGACTACGCCATGTCGGAATTGCTTCAGAGTGGACCCGAAGAAAATGTTTACATTGGGACCAGGAACTCCATGCTGGTGCCAATGTTGTTTTTCACGATAAAGAAAACTAAAACATTGAGGAAAAATATATAAAAAAAGGATTATATTAAAATTAATTTTGAAATTAATGATTTTTCTTGGATATCTCTCAATAAGTTTTTATAACTGACTAGATCCATGCCGACATGAACACCAATAAAATGCCAATAAACGCAATAAATGGTAGAATCTTATAAGCGAACAAAGATCCGATCAGGATGGCCATTATCCAATCACCAATGCCAAATGGGATGTCCAAAATAGAAATATTCATGTTTGTAACTTTGTTGGCTAAAAATAAGCTAAAACGAAATAATATTTTAATTATTAAATATGACAATCTTTGTATGAACTTTTTCGTAAAAAATAAGTTAACCTTTTATGTATTATAAATATTAAAAATAATATTTTATAATTAAATTTATTATAAAAGAGAAAAATGAGGAAATTAACTTTTTAAAATTAGTAAATTGACGTTAAATATTATCAATAAATATATTATTATTATTGTAATTTTTATAAAAAAGTAAATAAAATAATTTTTTACTAATATTTTTTGTAATTTTTTTTATTGTAATTATTATAAAAAAGTAAATAAATAATTTTTACTAATATTTTTTGTAACAAATTGAAAAAAATAAGATTTTATATGTATATAATATAAAAAATAAGTAAATACAGCATAAAAAATGTAACAAATAAATATATAATTAATTTTTATAATCTCTAAAACAAACCATTTACCAAATAAGGTAAAGATTTTTATTGAATCATTGAATTTTCTTAATTCACTAAAAATGAGATTGGAAGTTCATTTAAGACACAGAGAGTAAATGCAAACACAAAAATCTCTCTAGTTGTGTATTTGACTATTGATCGCGAGATTCGATTGTGTTCATTTAATCAAAAATGAAAATTGATTAAAGTGGTAGAATTTCATCAGTGGTGATATTTCAAAATCGGCAAAGTGTCATTCATTCTGGCTTACATTGTATTTTCTCTAATTTAAGGTATCTTTCGGTGGAAAAATTACCTTTATTTTAAAGATAACCTCCGATTCTCTGATTTAAGGATAATTCGGAAGACAAAATGGCTACTAAACCTTTTTATCAAAATTTTTTATGAATTTATTTTTTACAAATTTTTTAATGAAAATGATGTTTTTATTTTTTTATTTTTTACGAATAATGAACGAACAAATAAAAATTATTGATGTTAATGAAGAATCAGAAATACCTAATAGAAATGAAAATGAGGGGTGATATGTCGTTTCGGCGAAAACCACCAAAATGGATATTTGGAGGAAAATATCAAAATGGGCGTTTCGGCGAAAACCGCCTTAATGGGAGTTTCAGCCAAAAGCGCCAAAATGCATATCTTTGGAGTTTTTTAACTTATGATTTTTCAGCGTGCTGGGGCGAAAGTAAAAAAGTGCAAATACGGTAATCAAAGGAGAAGGATGGGATATGAGTGGATACTACGAAATGAATAAAGGGCAAAATGACTAAATTATAATAAAATAACAAAAACATAAAAGCCTGGTTTGTTTAAATTAAAAGCCTGGTTTGAAAATTTTTCTAAAAAATAGATTTATTATATTAAGAATTTTAAAGAATTTAGAACCAGAGAACCACCGATTATGGCGTCGGAATTGATCTATCGTCTATCTTTAAAATAATCTAATTTTTTTAAATCAAATTATTAATTTTTTAACAAAAAAATTAATTAATTATATGTCAAATTTGACACCATAATTTACGGAACAAATTTTAAACCAGGCAGAAAGCTGGTCAAAAAGCTGGATATCCTGCATTTACCGCCTAGAATTCAAAATTCATATGCAATCAAAAAAAGTTGGATGAGCTATGTATGTATACCTATATATTTTAATTTCGGATGATAACTTTTTTAAAAAAAAACATCATTCTGCTTGTTTAAAATAAATTGGACCCCTAAAAATTTGATTGGACCCCTAAAGTTTGATTGGACCCTTAAAACTTGATTGGACCCTTAAAAGTCGATTGGACCCCTAAAAGTCGATTGGACCCCTAAACTGGAGTAGAACCGAAAAATCTATATGCTTGAAGATTTTCGAATCTTAAAAATATACATTAACGAAAAAGGAATCATAATTGTGAATTTTTTTGAAAAAATGAAAATTTGCTCTTTTTCCTCAAACATCCGGATCCTTACTATTATTTACACATAATTATGAGGTCTAAATTCATTTAAAAATTTCCCAATGAAGCTTCCTTGAGAAAAATGTAAATTTTTTATTCAGGTCCTCGTATCACACTTTGCGAACCTAATTCTAATCTTAATAAACTTTTTTTTTTTATTTCTTACAACCACAAGGGCACTTGCACATCTTTGTGCTTCTGCGCCACTAACAGTGGAGGGGGTACAATACAACATTAGGGATTGTTAGTGAGTCTTTTCGTTGTTAGAGATGATTGGTAGTAGTGTGGCCTTGCTCAAGGGCCGTTGCTGGCCGCTTTGCCGCGCAGTCGGCGTGAGAGAGAGAGAACACTGTCGACGGCTAAGGGCACTGGAGTGAAGGGATGTGCTCCCAACGGGCTTGAGTATATGGCGGATTTTTTGAATCTATATTTGATTTTACTGAAAAAAATAAACCTCAGGAGTCTGTGGATATAGAAAAAGCTTGAAAATCTGGTAAATTTTATTTGTCTTGTGTTTTTTTGTTAGATTTTTTGAGGACTCCCTTTTTCATTCATCAGATAGTTTCCTGGTTTGAAGATTTTCCAAAAAATTTTTTACCCGATTTTCGTACCTCTTATTACATAAGAATCGTGAACAAGATCCTGAAGGCGGTTTTATTTTTTCATTTCTTGTTCATTCTTTTTTCTTCTCATTAATTCTCAATTTTTCGTCTTTTTCACTCCTTCAACTCTTTTTTTCACTCCTTCAAACTCTTTCCTTTAATCTCCATTTCCTTCATTTCCCCCTTTTTCTTCCTTTTCTGTCCTTCATCTTCTCTTCTATCATCATTTCTTCTTTTCTTTTCCCTCCTTTCCTAATCCCTCCTCCTTTTTAGTTCCTTTTTCTTCTACTTTCCATTCCTTTTCCATCCTCATACTTTGGTGCTATGTCGTTAGTAAAAAAGTGCCAATGTGGGCGTTAGTAAAAAAGTGCCAATGTGGGCGTTAGTAAAAAAGTGCCAATGTGGGCGAACAAAAGGGAAGGTCAGCTATAAGTGGATACTACGAAATGACTAAAGGACAAAACGACTATGTAATGACTAAAATAACAATAAAAAATAAAAATAATTAATAATAATAAAATTAAAAAAGTAAATGAAATAATTACAAATTTGTAAAAAATATTTGAAATAAATTTTGTTGGGTACTTGGGTAGGATCCAAAATGTCCCTTGGCTTATTGAATGTTTGTTCCCTCCCATATGATCTTTGATCCCAAGCCATCCATCCTTCCTCCCATTGATCATTCCCCACAATCACTTTCAATATTCCCTTCTTAAAGATATTCCTGACCGATTTCCTCGCAAATATAGTTATTAAATATTCTGATAAATATTTTTTTATTTATTCGATTCTAAATTGTGATTGGTCTCCGAATCAGTTAGGTTCAGCACAGCTGCTGCAGCTCATCGATAGCTTCCAGCAGCTAGCGCAGCAACTCGGCAATGCGAATATTTCGCAAGGTTCCGCGCTTGCCAGTGCCACCACGCTCACGACCTGTCTGGATGCACGCCTCGGGAAATTCTTCTACGACCCGGAGGCCGGCCAAACATTCGACTAGTGGCACCAGCAATATGGCTCGCTCATTGAGGTCGATGGCAAAGACCTTGCAGAATCGACCAAGGTCCGCCTCCTCATCGGCAAACTCGGCGACACCGAATATTCACGTTTTCGCGACAGGATCCTGCCGTCCTCGCCTGATCAAATGGCGTACAAGTACGTGCTCATCAAACTAAAAGCGCTCTTTGGCGAAACGCGCTCGCTCTTTGTGCGTCTCTATGAGTTTGAGGCTCAAGCAGCATGGAATTCGGCACACTTTCACGCCTCCATATCACCCGCAGAGCAATGGACAGGCCCAAAGATTTGTGGACACCTTCAAGAGGGTCATGAAGAAGTGCAGCACGGAAGGCAAGAACTGGGCTGAGAAGGCAATTCTCGCCTACAGGACGATATCAAATGCCGCACTCGACGGACATTCACCCAATGAATTGTTCCTGGGTCGCCGTCTTCGCACGAAGCTATCGCTCGTCCATCCTTCCACTGATCAGTTTACGAACACCCATGATTCTGCGAGGAAGTCGTACATCCAGGCGATGTCACGACAATGATAAGAAGCACAGTGCAATGCCGGTGGTGTTCAACACGGGAGAGTCGGTCTACCTACTGAACTATCGCTTCAACAAGATGCCTGGTTGCCTGACACCATCATCGAGCGAGTAGGTAAGTCGCCGACCTATGGGGTCTCGGTTCCTCGCTTGGACGAGATGTCCATCATCATGCCAATCAGCTTAGGAAGCGCCTTCCGATCGAGTACGATGAGCAGTGTGCTCCGCGTGTTCAGCCATGTCCGGAAATACATCACCAACCACCGCCAAACCGACCTAAGCGTGATTGTGATAGTGGGGAATGATCAATGGGAGGAAGGATGGATGGCTTGGGATCAAAGATCATATGGGAGGGAACAAACATTCAATAAGCCAAGGGACATTTTGGATCCTACCCAAGTACCCAACAAAATTTATTTCAAATATTTTTTACAAATTTGTAATTATTTCATTTACTTTTTTAATTTTATTATTATTAATTATTTTTATTTTTTATTGTTATTTTAGTCATTACATAGTCGTTTTGTCCTTTAGTCATTTCGTAGTATCCACTTATAGCTGACCTTCCCTTTTGTTCGCCCACATTGGCACTTTTTTACTAACGCCCACATTGGCATTTTTTTACTAACGCCCACATTGGCACTTTTTTACTAACGCCCACATTGGCACTTTTTTACTAACGTCCATATTGGCACTTTTTTACTAACGACTCAGCACGGGGGAAAAACACCAACTACGAAGCCGCAGGCGCTGCCATCAGCAAATATCTCAACAACAGCGTGGTCCCGTGGTTAGAGGCCCGACGACTCCGTCTGTCCGCGCCAAAAACAACGGCAACAGTCCACGACTGCCACAATTGGACATCGCGCCAACCCCAAAGTCACCATTGCCAACGTCGCCATCGAAATCGAAAAATTAACCAAGCATCCGAAGATACTCGGTGTCACTGCACACTGATGTCACCGATCGACCATCTACACAATGAAAGGCTGATGCTACCAGTCAAGGACCACAACTACATGCTCTGCAAGCAGTTTCTTGTCAAGTGCCGAAAACCGTCCCATCCCAACTACCTCGCCTCAAACAACGTTCCAGCCAGGCAGATGAAACAGACGCTTCCTTCCCGATTTTGGAAGTAAGTCAATCAGGCCCTGCAAGCCTCGGACAACGACCATGGCAAGTGCAGCACCGCCATCCATACAACCACAGTCCAATCGGCCAAGCAGCGACAACGGAGCACGCCTAGAGTCGTCCGCACCAAGCTGGCGCAACTCAGGTCTGGCTACTCACCGCTGCTCAACAGCTACATGAGGAGACTTGACAAATCAGTCCGTGATGCCTGCCCACTCTGCAACCGATCCCCACACAACGTTGACCATCTCTTCAAGTGCCGAGCCAAACCTACAACTTTGACAACAACAGACCTTCCCTTTTGTTCGCCCACATTGGCACTTTTTTACTAACGCCCACATTGGCATTTTTTACTAACGCCCACATTGGCACTTTTTTACTAACGCCCACATTGGCACTTTTTTACTAACGTCCATATTGGCACTTTTTTACTAACGACTCAGCACGCATACTTTTACCCCATTTTTCTTCCCTTCTTATTCTAATCTCTCCTACCATAACCCTTTCCTTTTATCTCTTTTTTACTCCTCCATTTCTCTCTCCATGAATTTTTAAAACCAAAAATTTTTTATTTTTACTATGTAGGTTCTTTTTTTTAATTTGCTGCGTTATATTTTGCACTTTCCGATGTTTCGTTGAGTCTGGTTTATTAGCCATTCAGATTCATCAGAGATAGCAAACTCATTGTCTGTTCCTCACCTATTTCCTTTTTTCCTTATCCTTTTTTATCTTCTCTCATCTTTTCCATTACTAACAATCAAATATAAGAGACAAATGATCCTATAAAAACAAAAAGTATTTTAGGACATTTCGCCAAACGATGCGCCAAGTTTAACTGGCTGAGGAAACTCTGACTTAATATACTTAAGGGATATTTTCGGCAAAAAAATTATTGGCTAAAGTCGATGAAAAATTTAGTATGGTCCCTCAAATTGAATTTATTAGATAATTTGCATTTTGTGAATTTGAATCTCTTGGTGACCGATTGTTTTATTGTGCATTTACCTGGTAATATCCATTGTTCATCGTGATTTTCATTATTCAGACTTTAATTTAAATTTTCAATTTTGATATAAATTTTGATTTTACAGGGTTTATTAACTTAAATATAGTTTATACTTGGTAGGAAATTCAAAAATTTAAGAGTATACCCCTTATTTCGTGGAAATACAGTAGTACGAGAATCTTTTTATACTTACATAGACCATAATAACAAAAAGTAAAATATGTAGAAAATCATACTAGAATAGTCGGAGAAAAAAACGGAATTTTTCGACCAAACTTAATGTTTGGAAGTAAGATTTATACAATGATAAATCAACTAATAAAAAAGTTGTTTCTATTTTTTATTTACAGGGTACTAAGTTATTACTTAAAAAGTATCAAAAAGGGCGAAACATAAAGAGTATCAAATGGGCGAAACTTAAAAAGTATCAAAATGGACTCTAACTTAAAAATTAGATTTTAAACAAGTACCGTAGTACATATACGATCTTCATGAACCTGATGCGTTCTGTACTTTTCACGTGTTTTTAATACGTGAGTACACTATATCCACATTGGTAAGTGTTCTCAAATTTTGCCTGCTCTAAATACATACAGCAAATTATGGAGCAGGTTATATCTGTTTTCTGATTAAAATTTTTAGTAATTTCCTTAAAAAATCTTCGGGCAAATATTAGAGGACTTCCCAAATATTTTTTAGCATCTGAAACAAGATTTTAAAGGGCAAAGATTTTTGTGTAAAAAATTTTCGCCTTAAAATAATGATATCAAAAAAATTGAACCTTATACATTTTTTAAAAAATTTTTAAGGAAATTCAAAAATTTTAAGCATATAACCAGAAAAAAAACAGGAAATTTTCTTCATCCTATACACTATTCCATGCTTGTCTGTGTGCGTGCGTGCGTGTTCCGATCTTCTCGGAGAGTCACATTCGTGTTTCGGAAGTGGCATCACTTGGGGGTTTTCGGGGTCGCTGATCATCAGATTTGTACTGTTGATCTACCGTAACCTCGGAAACGGTATACCGTAACCCAAAAATTGGGATTTTCTTATCCGCTCGAGAAATTGTTCTGATTAAAACATTCCGGGGGTTTTCGAGGTCGCTGATCACGAATCCGCAATCAGATTTGTACTGTTGATCTACTGTAACCCCGGAAACGGTATACCGTAACCCAAAAATTGGGATTTGCTTATCCGCTCGAGAAATTGTTCTGATTAAAACATTCCGGGGGTTTTAGGGGTCGCTGATTACGAATCCGCAATCAGATTTGTACTGTTGATCTACCGTAACCCCGGAAACGGTATACCGTAACCCAAAAAGTGGGATTTGCTTGTCCGCCGAGAAATTGTTCTGATTATTGGTAATATTTTGAATAAAAAATTAATATTAATTTTAAGCTAATGATAAAAATTGGAAAAAATTTAATAAAAATCAGTTTATCTCAATTTTTCTTCTCAGAAGTTAAGAATATTCAATTTAAAAATTTGATTTAAACTCGTATAAATCAATTCTTCTTGATCATATATTTAAAACATTAAAAAAACTCATATAGATATCAGAAAAAGAAAAATATACCATCATGTTGCTAATTTTCATATTTTTCTCAAAAAATCATAATTTTCTCGATTTAATGCATTTTTCGGCCTCAATTCTTGATTTCATATACACAAATGCCATAGGGACGGATGGCATCGCTGTCAGGCAACAGCCAATATTCCGCATGGTTCGGGTTCGAATCTCCCGTCTTCATCACCTTCAACTTCGACGGGTCTACTCGAGTCTGCATGATCAGCTTGAACTTTTTGCCCTGTAAAAAAATCCTTAAAATTTAGGAGAATTAATCATATCTTTCCAGGTTATAAGGATTATCTCTTATTTCACAAAATCAGATAAGTAACAGTATTCCTTTTATCTAAACTTTTGACGAGAATGATAATTTTTACAAAATTAATGAGTAGTTATTCTTGAAAAAAGTCCGAAAATATGCTCCAGATTCCACATTATAGTAATAAGTAGTTTATACTTGCTAATCAAAATTATCATTATGCACATTTGAATGACTAAAAAGTTCTGATTAATCAAATATTTAATTATTTAATAAATAATTCCGAATAGTTACATACATCTTACAAGTTAGTTAGTAGTATTTTTTTAATAATCAGGCTTGATTGTCCAAAATCTTCATTTTTTAACAATTTCCAATTTTTTCTAGAAAATTTAACTAAAAAGACCAAACTAGTTACAAAATAAAACTCCAGAATAGTTGACGATAAAACTATTACATAATTGCTAAAACCCGAGAATAGTTTAAAAATATGTAGTTGATAAAAACTCACTCGAAAATGAAGTAAACAACTTTAGAAACATGCTCCCACACTATTTTGCTATAAATTATACGATAAAAAAAGTTTACAAACTAAAAATCCGATCCCTACTGATTATGAGCTATCCTACTATTTAAATACTGGGTACTATAACTTCTCTTGATTTTGAAAAGGAATAGAACTTAACTCTCGACTAATACCAATTATTCCAAATTTACTCGAAATAGATTGAAATCATAAACTGTATAATAGCCAAATATTGTTTACATTTTTCCAATTTAAGAGATACCTAAACCTGCTGAAATATACATATTTTCTCAAAAATACCTTGAAGTTGTAGACCGCGGAATAGTCCAGTGCGGTTTGCGGGTTCGGTGTGGCGTAGATGCCCTTACCGTACAGAAATCGTCTACCCTTGTCAATACAGAATCCCTCGTGCACAATGCCGATGGCATTCATTTCCAGGGTACCATGGTAGGCCACTGGCCATTCCCGTGGATCCGCACCAGTGCGGTTGCCCTGACTGCCAAGCCACACATCGTCCGGATACTTGCCCAGGACCTGTGTAAATAATTTAACATATTACAATTATCCATGAACTATCCCACAGTTCCACTCCAAATTTTTATACCAAAATAATAACTTAAAAAATCACTAAAAATTTATTCCCTAGCTGAGATTTTTTTTCTGGAACTTTTATTTGGTGAAATCAATATTTACAAAAAAAAACAAACAAACAAATATTTTTAACTATTTTTACAAGATTATTTCGTTAGTAAATATGTAATGATATAAATATAAGATAATTTTTTGCATTTTTCTCCAAAGAAAATTAGTTCCGAATTCCAGCCACTCTCTGAATTTTTGATCATTTTACTTATTAGTTTCCGTTTCGCAAAAATGCCAGTTCCATAAATTTTCAATCCGGATATAACAATCATTACATACCTTTATTGCATAACGCATGGAACCATATGGGCGCTTGTAGATATGTGTGCTGCGATAATACTTGGTGCCATCATCCTTAAAATATCAAAATAAGTGAAAATAATAAATCTTATAAAGCAATTAAAACATTTATTTAATTGTATGGTTTTTCTCACTTTTTAATACCACAAAAATTCATTTTCCCATTAGATCTTGAAAAATTCTAAACTACATATTTTTTCATTCGCTAATGCTACAAGCCATTTTCAAATGTTTGACTTTAAAGCTTTCATTTTTCTATCTTGTGGATTAATCCCAGAAATTTATAACGCACAATCCAATTATAAATTAAAAATAATACTTTCATAAATTTTTCATTTTTGAGCTTGATGCTCAAAACTTTGTTAGGTTATGATAAAATATGGATCTTCCAATGATCATCAAAAAAATTACCTTTATTTGTTGAAAATCGTAATTGAATTGAGGGTCAAAATAGTCCGGACTCATGTAGTAATGGGCAAATCCCCCGCCTCGTAGCCGAAGTACCAGATGAAGTGTCGGGATTACGACATCGTCCCCTTTAATTCCATACTCGGCCATTGTTCCCTGATCCTCAAGTTGTTTCTTAATTCGAGAACCAATTTAATGTTTTTTTAAATTAGCATACTATAAATCATTTTTTATATAATACTTAATTATCATCATCAGCGAAGTCAAATTCTGAAAAATACCAAAATCCCCATATTTTTTCTATACCACTGAAATAGAAAATTAGCCAATTTTGATTAATTCCAAATATTAAAATTCTAAATAACCTTGAAATACATAGGATGAAATACCGAAATTTCGAATTTTATATTATTGCCAGTTTTATTTGTTGAAAAATTGCATTTTAATTGATCTAAATTTTTTATACACAATTTAGAATTCATTGTAATTTTTGATATTCTTTTATACGATCATTTATCTATTAATTTAATTATGAAAGAACATTCGTTTCAAATTATTATTTTATTTTTTTTATTTTTCTTTACTCCTTGGAAATTCAATCTTTGTTGGTCCACAGGTATTTGAGTCTCATTCAGAATCTTCGATTTCAATGTCTCTACCGTTGTGTCACTGTTCACCCACATTGCTAATTCTTTGCCATTCAATGTGTTGATACTATAAAATATTATTGGATTAAATTGCCAAAAAATAGTGTAAAATATTTTTTTATTAATAATTCATCGATATTTTTAATGTATTTTTCGAAATGAAAATAGTAACAAGTAAATTATTTTCCCTATATTTAATGGATTACCTATTTATGTATTTTTGATGAAAAGATATTTATTTTTCAAAAAAAATTTAATTGATTTATGGTGGTTTATAATAAAATAGAGAAATTATAATAAAATAGAGTAAAGTTAATTGATAAATAAAAATTTATTTTTCTAATCAAAAATGATTTTAATTTGCTACGCATAGATGTATTGATATTTATTAAAATTTAGAAATTTCAGAGATAATTACGATATTTCGAATTGATCTCCGAGCTCTCCATCAAATCCCTCGGATTTGGAACAAATGCGTTGGTAGAATTGTTTGAAAATATTGTCAATATTCAATTCCTCAACAAATAATCCTTGATTTTTGGAAATTTCAATTTCAGCCTATAATGCAAAAAGATTCTTAGAATTAATGTAATAAATTTTATAGAAAAATTAATATTGAGTTTTTATTGGGTTTTAAAATAAATTTAATTTCGTTAACTGTGTTATATTGTTCTTTGCTTTTAAGAGATCCAATAAAATAATTTTTGGGTGAAAGTTAAAATTTTTTAATATTTTTTTTTGTATATTTATCCTCAAAAATGACCGTTGGAATGACTTTTCTCTCCCCCAACATTTCATTCAGGGCTTGAACCAATCCTTCTTCCAAAGTTGGGTCCCAGGTAAGTTGATTTGTACATGAAAAATTATGAAAAATTTAGTTAATATTAAAAATTTTTAAATTTAATCAAAAAGTAATTTAAGGCTAATCATTATCATTAAAGCAATCTCAAGCTTGTTGTGAAAAATAATATAAATTTATTAAAAATAATATGAAACATTTTTAACATTTTTCCCCAGTCCACCTATTTTCCATTATTATTTTCTGATCAAATCAAAAGAAATCTATAAATAGCTCAATCCTTTGCTAGGATTTTTACTTGCTGCTCCATGGCCAAGAACGATGTTTATTCCGCTGAGAATCAAAATGGAAATAAAATGTTGCACTTCCATATTTGTGATTTTTTAAAAAAACTTCAAACAATTTTATGCAAAGAACAGAAATTTTGATAGTTTTTACTTACAAGTTAGTATAATAAATAAAGGTTGAATTTAAGTTAATCATTATTTAGTGATATAATGAACATAAATAATAAATAAATATACCTATATACGAGGGAAGTATTGCATGAAAGCGTTTAAATAGTAAAATGATACAGAAGCAAATTGGTTTTTATGTTATAAATACCATCATAATACGTGGTTCCACGTATTAATGTAAATAATAGAAACCATTTCTAATATAAATTATATTACTTAAGTATGTTATGGTTCAAATAACATGATTTGGATTTCATTACACATACCTATGTAATATTTATTGTACGTGGATTTGTAATGAAATATTTTTCAGGTGAATTTTCATCAAAGCGTTGTCGTCATAAAATGCTAATCAGAGAATATTTTTCTTTATTATACTTACAACTTAGATTTGTAGGGAAAGCAAGTATGTATATTGGTTTGTTATACGGCAACATTGATTTTTTTATTTTGATTATGAATATGAGAAAAATTATTTAAATTTATACTTGTCTTTTGAAATACATATAATATTCATTATTTTATCAAAATGAAGCTGCATACCTTTTGATCCTTTTCTACCGTATTTCTAAAAAAATTCCTTAACATTTTCAAGAGATAAAATATTTATTAGAAAATATACTCGATTGATATTTTTTAATCTGCTGGATGTACTCAAATGAAAAAGGAAAATTTTAAAATCAATCAGGATTATTGATTAGTTAAATTATTAAATTAATTTTATCAAGATGATTAGAATATTTTATCAAGATAACTATACAATATGCAAATATTAAAATTAAATAAAATTTGGAATTCTAAAACATTTATTCAAAGCCAGAGATTTTTCCCAAATCCTCGCCACGCATCAGTAACTTAACCTTCTTACCATGCTCCTTCCATTGCTTTAGCCGTGATATCGTATTATTCAACATATTATTATTAATTTTTCAATTATTATTTTGATGAGTTGGTTTAAATTAAAACTACAGAATTGTACTTGTTCAATTTCATTCATTTATTTTTCGAAATTGTATATTTTTATGTTTTCCAATATTACTCATCAGGAATCCATTTGGAGTTGTTCATGTTCTTCTTCATCTCCAACATCATCAAATTTCTTTCCGATAATGAAAAATGTTAATTTGAACCTTTAATAATTTAAAATAACTATAAAATTTGCTATTTCTTTACCGTATCAACACTTCAATCCAACAAAGAGCACATGTAAAGGTGTAAAGGTAGTTGGCGGTGTCCAAAATTCGCCCAATCACTCCGATCAGTACGAAAAATTCACTAGACTCTAGACTGACAATTACTTCCTATAAAATTGATTTTAAGTCGTATAAACAAAACCTTGCATTTTTAATGCTATTTTTTATTGTTTAACTTCTATTATTTATTATATCTTACAATTATTTCCAAAAATCATTACCTTCAAATGGTGTTTTTCGGTTTCAATGTAGAAAAAAGTCATGGCAAAATCGGCCAAATTGTAGAGAGTTGATCCAATAGCGATAAATGGCAGAATGTTGCGAAGTTGGCGCAGCTGTTTTCCCCGAAGTGCGATTACTTTGGTCAAGCACAGCCCTTCAAGCCAATTTGAGATCTAAAATTTCTGTAAATTATTTGTTTAATTTTTTGGCGAATTTTACCATGGAGCATGTGCTGACCAAGATGTCCATCACTTTGAACACGATTCGAGCCCTTTTGTGGAAGGAGAAGAACAACAGTTCGAGAATCTCGCTGACCCATTCGAAGGTGAGGAAAATGGCCGATCCGAAGATCAGCACCCGATCGGCTCGAGACTCGGCACGCCGATGCAGATCAAGACTCTCCATGGGTATTTTACGGGCCCAGAGAAAAAGCTGGAAATATTAAACAAACAGTGGCAACGCTTACCAAAATGAAGTAGGTGAGTTGTACGAATGCTACTGCCAGTTCTACTCCATCTTGCACAAAGACCAGTGTCGACTCCTCGCGATCATTGATGAAGTTGTAGAAGCACAAAAGCCACAGAATGAAGCCCCCGATACTCAGGAGAATGGCACAGCTCTTGACAACCAATTGGACACGTCGAGAGTGGATCAAGTCCCGGCGGGGAGCAGGATCGATGGGAAGCTTGGGGACATCTGCTAAAATCAACTTTTTGCTTAAAAAGCTTTAAAATTTTATAAAAAATGTTAAAGTAACTTTATAAAAAATTTTAAATGTAAGCTAATGAGAATTATATTTTTAATTTAGGTAATAGCACCAATTTTAATTATTTAAAATTGATATTGCACTTGTTAATTTAATAAAAAAAATTTCATAAAGAATTAAAATGTTTGTAGTGCATCTAAACTATTTTTAGCCTGTAAACTTCGAGAGAGTCAATTACCTGAAAGTGAAAGTTTATGAAGTCCGGAGAGCTTTTTGATGGTTTGAATTGCCTGGAAGATAAACAACCAAATATTTAATCTTTATTTTTGCAAAATGATGAACTCACATTCATTTTGGTGGTCATTTTCCTCACAATCAGTTGTGCTCTTCCACAAGCTATCCTAAATTGGAAAATGAATGTTTTATTAGAAATGGATATATTTTTGAATAAAGATGATTCTTAAAAAATTAATTAAAAAATTTTTCAAAAATTGAAATTTTAAAAAGATGAATATGTTTTTTGACCTAATCAAATAAAAGTTCATTAATCATTTCATACTAAATCAATTTGATAAAATAATTAATTATTGCAGGGATAAAAATTGATTTTCAAAAAAATAATTTACCAATGACCGACAAGAAGAACCGGGATCAGTTCCGATGCCGATGTGACAATGATGAATTTGAGTAGCCCATAATGCAATCGATACCACATCAACTGCTCCTTTCGCAGCTCGAATTGATCGCAATGGAAACCATTTTTACTGTAAAAGGACGAAAATCACAAAAAATTTATTGAAAACGGAAATAAAGAAATAGAGTTTTTAAATTTTAAAAATAAATGATGTGATAATTAATGTAATGTTTAATTATTTTTTTGTTAAATATTTTTTATTAAAATAACTGCCAACATACTTAATTTAAATAAAATCATCGGTACAATTAGGGCTGGGATTTTTAATTTATATATTTTTTCCAGTTATTTTGCGAATATGCACGAAAAGCATGTTTTTTAATAGTCTTGTAGCATTTTAATGATTATTTAAAAACTATCAAGCCATTTTTAGGCAAAAATTCCTTCACAAAAATCTAATAAAAATGGATAAAGAAATTATTTTGGCCTTTTTTGTCGATAGCAACTATTTTGGGATAAAAATTAAATAGTTATTATCCTGAAGTTTTTTAGGAACTAAAAATCCTAGCCCTAGTTATAATCACGTAATTTTTTAAAATTTTATAATGATTTTCATAATCAACATAATGCGAATACATGTATGGTGGACAAAAATCCTTGACGACCGAATGCATATCTATCTGATCCCTACAAAATTGCTGAAAAGTTGTATTAAGAAGTTAAATTATTTAACCAATTTTTACTTCCACAGTATACAGAGCTTTTAGCAGAATGAAACGGAGCCAAACAATGCCGAAAACACAGTTAATTACATTCCTTGTCAGAAAGTCGAACTTGGTGTTCACCGTGCCAATTTGGGCTCTAAATAAATTTTGAACCCTGGTGGAAATCCTAAAATTTCACCGTTGTATAATGTAGATAAATGAGACAAATGAGAATAGCGCAATTGATAGCCTTAACACAGAATCAATGATCATGTGGAATCCATCTCGGGCCTCCACAGCCCGATCACACCCATAAAGGGCCAGTTTGTAGATCTGAAAACTGTAACTGTATACTTATATAAAATTCAGTTAATTGTTTAAAATATAAAACATTTTCACAAAATAAAATAAATATTGTATATTTCCAATATTATATATATTTTTAGTACAATTTTTTATACTTTTTTTAGTGGCAATTTCCCGAAAAATGCAAAAATAATGGAAATCAAAAGCAAAAATAAGGTTCCAATAAGTATTCAAAATTAAATTAAAAGGAAATTTAAAATAATAAATTGACTTTTTTATATTATATCTTTCCGTTTCATATTTCCTTTTATTTGGTACTTTAGGAAAAAAATTGTATTTCCACTAATTCTTTTCAACATATAACTTTTTAGTTAAAAAATGAGCATTCAATCATTTATTTTTTCATGTTTTATCTTTTTTTGTAATATTCCAAAGATAGCATAGAGCTAAAGATTTTAATTATTTATATTTTTTGTGCAAAAAATAAACTGACAAATATGTAACAATATCCCAACGTAACACCAATGGTGAGCACCAGTGAGCAAATAAATGTTGGATGCGGAATAACAATTGGGTCCTAAAATAATATTGGCGGAATAAATGAATAGAGTTATTTAATGGGGATCAAAGACCACCAATTCGATCAAAAATCACTAAACAAAATTTTTTTACAAAATAAATATTTCGAAAAACCAGTATCAACAATAAAATTTAATTTTCCTTAATTTTATTTTTAATTTTTTATTATGCTAATCAAAAAATATTATTCTAATTTGGATTTTGAAGCACATTTAATAATATTTAATAATATTTAAGGGACTTATTTAATTTTGAAAACAAAAATAATATTGATATTCATCATACAATTTAATGATTTAATACCATTAAATGGGTCAAATTGTTGCGCATTTGCCAAAGGAATGTCAGCATAAAGGCAACAGAGAGAAGCATCAGAAAAATTATCGACTAAAAAAATTTTTGGAGAAAATATTACGATAATATTATTATATGTTTAAAAAAAATAATTATATATTATTTTCTACCACATCATAGAAAATTATAGAGGCAAAGTCGGTCTTCAAGAAGAGTACAACATGGATGGAGGTGAACAGTACACTGATCATCAGGTTGAAGAACCAGGGTCCCAAAATTTTGAACATTTTTGTTCTAAAAATGCATATTTATTAAAATAAATAGATTTTTTAGATTTCAATTTTTGTTTGTAGATTTGAGAATATTATAACTATTAAGATAAATAAAATATCAAAATTAGTAATGTCAAAAAATAACATTTTTAATGCTTAAAAAGTTTGAACTGCTATAAATGTTTTCGCAACCTGGATAAAAAAAATAAAAGAAAAATAAAATGAATCGCTAACACTTGAAGGACTGATCGAATTTTTATCGCACTCATTGAAAAGATAAAAAAAGCCCAAGAAATTCAAATAGACTATCGAAGAATTTTTTGAAAAGAATAAACTCTCAAATAATAATACATATGTATGTACATACGGTGATTCAGAAAATGAATGAATTTCAGAAAATACATTCTTAGCATAATAATTAATTTGAAAGTGATTCGACGGCATGAACTATTCCTAAAATAAAAAAATTGATCCAAAAAGCAAAAATGTATTAATAAATTAATTAATTAAATCTAATTAAAAATATAAAAATCAGAAGCCTATCTGTGAATGAATTTTTTTTTTGGAATTCTGCCCAATATCTTAATCAGCTTTTCAAACTACCTATGTCATGAACTAAAAAATGGAATAAATTGTCAAAATATTGAAGGAAACATAATCTAAGGACATAATTTTCAAGTGGACAAGGTTGGCCGCAAAGCTATTGTGTTTGCAAAACAGCTTTTCAACATCACAAGAACTCGTGAATATGAAATAATTGGTAAGGGAGGCGGTTGTTTGTTTATAATCAATCAAATTGGCAAGAAAACTTTAAACTTTATTGTGAACAAAATAAAATAAATGTTTGTTTTTTATGTTTTAAAATTTTAAAACTTCCTGTAAAGACGTTATACTTTTGTTTTAACCATTATTAGAAAAAATGAGTCTACGGACAATAAAGCAAATTTAAATTAATTTTTTATTAATAATTTCTTTAGAAGAACTAACAGATATTTGAAAATTACATAAAAAATAAAAAATATTTTTATTCTTTTTATGGTGCTCTTAGGTGCTATATAATAAATCATTTTATGTTTCTTTTTCTGGGAAAATTTTGATTAAAAACTAACAAATTCCAGAAGAAATTTAATAAAATGACCAATTAATCATCATATAAAATGCGAGATGAGACCAAAGTTGTCCGTAAAACTCGATTTTTGCAATTTTTCGAAGTTTAAATTCAGAAGTTATGATTTTATTAATACTCTTACCTTTTCTAACTTTTCCTTCATTTCATCAGAAATTTTCCAAAAATATAAAATATTTACAATGTTATAGAGTTCCAGCAAAGTATTAGTAGACTAATTTACAATTATTCAGAAAAATGCAAAATATTTTGTATTCAATGATATTTGTTCTGATATTTATTATATTATTATTCAATGAGGGAGCAGCTGTGGTAAAATTCTATTGATAATATTTATCCTAATAATGTTAAAAAAATCTAACCAAAATAAATAATTAATGATCAATATTTCCTCTTTAGAAAGACAAATTTACATTTGTTTATATTATAATATTAGATTTAAAAGTCTTTAAAATTTCAGATTTTCCTTCTAAATTTTTCAAAATCTTTACAATTATAGTAATTTTTATTGATTTTCAATCATTTTTATTTGCAAGAAATTATCAAAACTCTGAATTAGATTTGTGAAGAATAAAATTCAAATTCTCTTAGGTTTAAATTTGTTTTAATAAATTTGAAATAAAATTAATGTTTTTCCTTTTTTAGTCTCAGGCGCTTCCCGGCCAATGTATTTTTGAGTGCTTGAACCAGCACAATTTCTCGGAATGTGCCAGAAAATGCGAAGAATGCATCAGCAAAAAGTGCAAAAGACCCAAGTGCAAGAAAGCCAAAGATCGTGGTTTTGCATGTGAAATATGCCGGAAATGTTTGCAGTAATCGTGATAATGAAGCAGAAATAATAGAAAGTGATACTTGGTAGGATCAAATAATTGCTTTTATTTTTTATAATAATTTAATCGTAAGATTATTATGAAACATTTATAAATATAGTTAGAAAAATAAAAAAACTCTATTTAATTAAAATTAAAGGCAAAACAATTTCAAATATTTCACCATTATTTTTTCATAATCTATTTCCTATTCTTCTTTACTATATTTTTAAAATAAACTTATTACTATTTTTCAGCTTATTTATTATATTTTCAAAATTGAGAAATTACATAAAATATACAATATAAATTCAAATGAATTTTTTTTCGTGTGACGGAGCAATCGATGACAATTTTTACGATGGCCTCTTTACTTAGTTATAAATCGATCTTTTCGATTGATGACATCCATCGTGTATTTATAGAGCAAATTCAACTATTTAATTCGACGTTTTTAATGAATTATAAAATTTTATTTTTATATGTGCAAAATTTAAAAAATTCAGTAAAACTATTTAAATTTATTTACATAAATTTCATCCGTCATAATTTTCTAATGAAAAAGAATTTTATTTTTTAAGCTTTGAACTCATGCTATCTTTAATTTTATATTCATTTAATTTTTATTTATGTATTTAGCTCGATTTTTAATTCAATTTTTCACTTAAATTATTAATATCTTTCGAAGTTATTTATGGACTCGAAGAGGGAAGTACGCATTTTATTATTTGCGAAGGCACGGGAATTGGCAAATTGCCAGGAAATCAAAGCCCATTTACCTTCCTCCATTACCATCAAGGAATTGTACGACCGCATTTTTGAAGAGGTAATTACCGTATTTCCTCTAAAATAAGCAAGTGCTCTAAAATAAGCAAGACCATAGAGGGACATTGAAAAAATAAGCAAATGCTCTTAAATAAGCAAGTGCTCTAAAATAAGTATGTGTTTTCCAAACAAAATTTTTACTCATACCTATATGTTTTTTCTTTTTTTCTTTTCTGTTCTATTAATCTCGTTTCCTTTTTTCGCACTCTTGCTAGTTTTTAGCATTTTTGGTGCGTTATTTTTATTTTATTATAGTTCATTAGCTTACAAAATATTAAATAGTATAATCCAGTGTTTTAGCTTACTATGAATAATAAAAACGAAGATATTGATGTTATTGGAAGCGACGGCGAAAATTCGGAAAACATCGAAAATTAAGGTCCTTCACACCCAAAAAAGAGCCATACTTCCTTTACGATAAAGAAGAAGATCCCAGAAGGACTTCAATTGCTGCAAAATGTCCAAAATAGGATGTTGGAGGAATTCTACGAGTTATTCAATGAAATTTGAGTGACGACTCACTTGAATTTTGAAAAAATTTTCGATTTGCCTTTTTGGACACATTTTTCAAGAAAGAATATTTATTAATTTGACCTTTGAAAAAATAAGCAAGTGCTCTAAAATAAGCAAGACCTTAGAGGGACATTGAAAAAAAGCATCATGCTTATTTTAGAGGAAATACGGTATTACAAATTGCCAATTATTAATGTTTGTGGATTTACACTCATTGCCAAAGAAATGTATCAGCATTTTTCAAATTATATTTTGAAACGAAATTTTTTATGTACTATTTTCTTATCCTTTCTTTCTTTTTCACACGTTATTTTCTTTTTCGTTCAGAATTTATTATAAAAATTGGAACATTTTTTTGGAAATGAGTTTAACATTGTTGTTAAGGGATTATATTAAAAGCTATTATTAATTTTTTAAATTATTTAATACATTATAGTTGAATTTCAAAATTTAAAGCTTTAATATCTTTAAAACTTATTAGGCCTATCTTTCATCAACGATTTTCAAAAAAAATTTTTTTTCAAAATTATAATTCTTATTAGTAAAAATATTGCCAAGTCATTTAAAATTTAATTGTCAGACATTTCCATTTCATTTTTTAGTTATTTCAGCTCAATAATGTGATTTAAATTTAAATGTTGCAATTCATTTTATCTAATTAATGAGTTGATTTGCATTTGACGTAGTTTCTGCGATAAAATTCATTTATCTAGGCGAATAAGCGTTTGAAATTTATTGAATGTTTTTTCGATCAGACTCATCAAACCGTATCTTTTGTGAAAAATGTAATTTTCGATTATTATTTTTTAGGACAAATGAATCTAGATTTGAATCTACGGTTAAAATAAACAAAAAAAATATATTTGAATTGATAGTGTGATTAAAATCAATTTTAATAGAATTATCCCCTTAACTTTTTTTATAGATTCTTCCAAGTCTAAAGTCCATTCGGAGTTCAACCATTTTGGCGGTCAATCACCGATATTGTTTTCAATCGGAAGAAAGGACGATCACGATTGATCCGAAGACAGAAATCGCTGTGATTCCTCCGCTTTCGGGTGGATAAATTTTTGTTTTGCTACGATTTGTTTGCACAATAAATGAAAGTTAAATAATTACATTATGAGAAAATATATCAAAATTAATTCAACATTCAATTGAGCTCACTTTAGTCCAAATGTCTAATTTTTGACGCATTAGTTGAAATGATATACATATAATATTAGACATAGACTTTTTAGTTTAATGCAAGGTAAACTTTTTTGACAACCTATTACTTAGTACTATATAACTCTAGAAAAAAAATTTAAACTTGCTACTTCAGATTGTACAATGTTTAGATAATATTCTTAATTTGTAAATATAAATTGTTAGCTCTAAAATCGAAAATTAAGTAAAATATTATTAAACCAGATACAAGGTATATGCACTCTATATGGCATAATTTAAAGTAGTGATTTATATATTTTTAGTTTTAAAATAAATATGTTATCGTGGTTAAATAGAAGAAAATAATTCATTGTTGATCAGATGATCATGGTCATAAGAAGATCGTAGCTCATTTCTTCCACCACCATGCTGTATTTCCGGCACCAGTGCCATGGGCCCCAATCCCGGCTGGTGAGTTGCCCCAGGAATCAACTGAAAATTCAATGTCAAAAAATAATTTTCCTCAATACGTCCTTTCATACGTTGTGGGAATGCCAAAAGAGTTGTGATGAAAAGTAATAGAAGTAAGACCAAAATTTGGTGGATAAAGTGTTGCATTTTTAAAATATTCTAAATTAAATCATTTTTTAATTTGGTTTTTTGGGAAAACCCATAATTTTTTCTAAAAAAATTAATAAGAAAATATCGGTTAATGAATTTATTACTATAAATCGTATTTTTTCAATATTAAGACTGGTATTTATTTGTTTATGAATAAATTTATCTAATTATAGCTTTCAATCGATTAAATAATTTGTTTTTTAATAAATTTTCTGTGATATAGATGCTCTGCTCAGGAGAATGGATATCTGAATGAAAGATGCTCAAAGGAGATACTCTAGATTCTGCCCTTTTATGCCAAGATGTTTACCATGAAAAACCCATTTCTCATGATGGAAGATTCGGGTTTGTGAGTTTTTGAAGGGCAATAATATTATTATTTTGCATTGGCAAATTGCGTCAAAACAACAAATGAACTCCCATCACATGATGACGCGCAGAAAAATATTTTCATCAAAACAATAATAGCTGATCAGCAAATAATGATCTGAAATAATTTGGAAGCAATTTCTCTGGAAATATATAAGCAAAAGATTTTTTATCAAAATTGTAACCATTACTCTAGAGCTATCAGCTAGTATGCCATGATAGATGATATACAAAAATTCTAAGGCAATGAAGGACATAAAAACTTTGACAATAAATTATATTTTTAATTTGGTTGATTTATTTTTTACAAACGACCCACAAAGTGAAGCATTTAGTTTATTTTAAACTGAAATATTCGAATTAGTATAAATTTTATAGAAATTTAAAAGAAATTGAATTTTTAAACTAATTTATAGATAAATTTTAGGATAATCATTGCAGCATAAATATTAATTTTATAAATTTTACAAAATAGGATAAAATTCAGTTTCCAACCATTATAATATGTCTTTTTTAATGGAATTCTGTTGGTGGTTCAACTCTCATTCAAACATCATTTTGCGCCATGTTTGACGGTGGACTCTGCCACTTTGCCGTAGATGCTCATCGCTTGGGTGACCATGTTGCTCACGTCCATGGTGTTGGATGGGATGATAAGGGTGTTGGACTGCTTGGCAAGGTTGGCGAATGCCTGAAAATGTCAGTGGTGCCGATATCCCGTGATATAATCGTTGGTTGAACATTACCTCGATAATAATAATAATAATAGTGAAGATATCAATGATTGTTTAGGGTTTTGATTTTTAAAAATATATTTAATTCGAAAAAATAAAGTCACTCGATATTTAGTACTTATTACACAACCTATATAACTATTTATACGACTCAAATTGGTGCCATACCTTCACGAAGTTGTCGGCGGTGACAAAGGATGCCGCGTTGGTGCCGCCTGCCTTCTCAATGCCTTCCGCGGTGCGTTCCAATGCGCGTGCACGTGCCTCTGCCTCAAGTTGGATGGCCTTGGCCAGACCCTGGGCCCGGATGATCTGTTCCTGCTCGTTAGCTTGTGCCAGAACAATGCGCGACTCTTTTTCGCTCTCCGCGGATTTGGCCAGTGCGATGGCCATGTTCACCTGAGGAGTGAGAAATTCGTCGGAAAAGATAAGAAAAAAATTAATTTTTATCTGATTATTTGTACTTTTATGGAATATTTTATGAGTATTGCATTTTAATTAATTCCATAATTTTATCTTCATCTTTAAAAAAATTTCAATTTATTTTCTATAAAAATTATTTCTTAGCTCATCAATTCTTAGACTATCGACGCTTCAAACCGGGCACCAAAGGCATCAACCTCAATTTTTACGCTTTTTTAATTTTTTATACTTATTTTATTAAGTACATTTTTTTAAATATCAATGAGCATTATTAAAAATGCTATTTGGCAATGGACAATAGTCCCTTAAAAATTTACCTTATCAGGCTAAAAATTAAGCGGAAAATAAATAAAATAGAATTTTTATTATTATGTATTCAATAAAATTCCAGAATTATTGGCCAATTTGGCAGTTTTTAACGCAATATCCTTCTTAATGTTCTTTTTTTTAATTTTTATCTCAAGGGCGTCATTGTTTTTGTTACCTTTGTCTGCATTTCTCCCTCCGATTGCAGAATGCGTTGTGCCTTCTCGCCCTCCGCCGCCTTGGCCAACCCCAGCGACTTGTTCACCTGTTCCTGCATTTGTGCTTCGGAACGCAGAATGCGCCCTTGCTTCTCGCCCTCGGCCCTGTTTTTCTCGGCTTCACAAATACCTTCCGATTCCAGAATAACCGCGCGCTTCTTGCGCTCAGCCTCTACTTGCATCTTAAAATATTTTTTTATTTTATTGATCCAATATATTTTATTTTCTAGAATTTTAGCTTTAATAATCCTCCTGACCTACGATTTTTTAACTCTGAATTTATAATTTTAGAGGACTTAAAGATGAAACTAATAGTAGATCATAAATGGATTAATAATAAAAAATTTTAAACATACTTTTTGCTCCTTTCAAATATAAGCAATAAATTTAGAATTTAGGGAAAGGATAAGATGGATTTAGAAAAATTACAGAATATTCTGTTATCATTATTATAATCTTTCGCAAAATACATATCTGGATATTATTTTTTAGCCTTAATTTTTCTAAAATATATGTTTAAAAATTGTCTATTGAAAAATGCGTATTAATATTGAATTTTTTTATTTTATTTTTATTACTTTACCTTCATCGCCCTTTGTATTTCCGGTGGCATATTCATAGTTCCTAAATAAAAAATTTAATTAACTTTGTTTTCTTGTATTTTAAACTTACGAATTTCATATCGAAGACATATAATGCCCCAAGGAGCTGCGGATTCTTTGATACCTTCTTTAAAATTATAATAATATTTATATGAAAATATACCATTTATGTATTGGCTTTATTTGTTATTTATTAAATATTAAATTGGATTAATGAAGTATTAAATTTTCATATGATATTTTATAGATCAAATTTTTGGTTTAATAATGTTTTAATAGTATTAATATATAAAGACTATTTCTTTTTTTTTCAAATTTATCCTGAATAACATTACCGACAATGGCCATGTTCAAGTTGGCACGCTCGTGGAACACATGGTCCAACATCAACTTGCCGACCTCGGCTCGCATCACTGTTTGCGCAAGCTGGCTGATGGCATATTCAGGGTCCTGCACACCATAGGATGCCTACAAAATATTTTCAAAAAGTTATAAACTATAAAATTGCTATTCAAGGTTTACTTTGTACGGGTCCACAACGCGGACATAAAGAACGGCATCGAGATCCAGCTGTACATTGTCCTTGGTGATGGCCTCTTGCTGCGGAATTTCAATGCACATTTCCTTGAGACAATGCCGGTATCGGATGGAATCCAAGATTGGTATCACGATGTGCATTCCCTGAAAATTGATTTTATGCTAATTATTTCTAAATAAATATGAATAACAATTAAATATAGCATAATTATTTTTTTAATTTTATCTTCTTATTTTACCCTCACATTATAATGAATCAATGAAATGAAATGAAAAAAATTTTTTTTAATTTTTAAATTTTTCTTTTAGAAAAAATTTTCCTAAAAAGATCAATTAATTCATCCTTCGTATTTACACCAATCATTAAAATTAAAAAAAAAAAATTTAAAAAATGCAAAATTACGATTGATAAATTAGAAAATAAATTTTCTATTTACCGGCTCCAGAATGCGATGGAATTTGCCCATCCGTTCCACAACCCAGGCATATTGATGTGGCACAAAGTGAAGTACAGTATTGAATTTGCTGCCCTTGAAGTGATTTCTGTAACGCATTGTTGTGGCTAAAAGGCAAAAATTAAATTTAAAAATTTTATTACATATTCATTGAAATGTAAATGCTTTGAAAGTTAAAAAAATAAATTCATGGAAAGAATGAGGGGAGAGAGAGATGAAGCACTTATTCTTACCCATTCCGTGCATGATTCACGTCAATTTGGCCAAATGACGTCAGTTTTATGTACTTATGGGTCCCTTAGTAAACAATGACGCACTTTTCATACGCAAAATAAAGAAACTTTCGTGAGACTAAGATTATGAAATTTGATGGCCGAAAGGACTGAAAAAAGAGAGATAAAAATAGAAGTGGCGAAACAACTGGCCAATGACGTCAAAAAAAAGAACTAGGGTTGCAGGAATCCCCGCGGGAACGGGTCCCCGCGGGGACGGGGACTGGCGACCCTCGCGGGGACGGGGACGGGGACGGGGACAGATTTTCGCGGGGTCCCCGACAATTTTTCTTTAAACGTATCCATTTTGGGGGTCCGGTGGTCTCTATAGGGACCGCCGGGAGAAATTTTTGAGATTTTAGACCAATTTCTTAAGAAAAATTTTCGATTTTTTCTCCTTTACCTCCTCCGAGTCTCTAAAAAAATTTCATTTTGGGGGGCTTGAGGCATACCCCTCGTACCCCCTAGATCCGCCCCTGATAGGGCTATCAATATCAAACAGACTGGGACTCTAACAATCCTATAATAACGAGACTCAAATAAGGGGAACAAAACGTGGGGACTCAATTGTGGAGATACTCGATAGGGGCCGCCGGAGAAAAATTTTCAAATTTTTCGATCATTTCTTATGGAAAATTAGTTTAGGAAAAATTTATTTTTCCATCATTTTTTCCAATTATCTCCCAAAAAATGATTAATTTTGGCCGATTTCCCCATTCTTAGGGGTGCATTTTGTCCACGTGTCCCCGCGGGGACAAGGCCCGCGGGGACGGGGACGGGGACGGGGTCCCCGCGGGGTCCCCGCGGGGAGCGGGGACCCCGCGGTAACCCTAAATAGAACATATCCCATATTTCGACTTATTTATGTATTTCATTGGTTGGTAGGTACCACGACTAAAAAAGTCAAGCATGCATAGTACATTTTTTTGTTAATTAGACTAAATCTTTGCAAAAATTTCTGAATTGAAGTCTTTTCTCAAATTTCCTTGAATGAAATATTTCAAAATTTTCGAAGAATTTCGAAAGAATGAACAAAATAAAATTGTAAAAGTTTTACAAATTTTTATAACTTTGGATCTAGCATACATTTTGGCCTAGAAAACTTAAATTTAAAAACTTTTTAAAGTCCTAGCTCTGGTTTGGTATACAAATGTTTTTTTATAAAAATAAATGATTTATTAAAGAAAAATTAAAAAAAAATAAAATAAAATCCGAAAAGAAAATTGAGGTGAATAATATGGGACCAAAGACAGAAAGCTGCTGGTTAGATGGCCAACTATCGATTTTTTCTTGGGAGTAAATGGCCAAATGGAAGAGCTGGGGAATGTATGGCAAGTGAAGGGGGACAGTGAATAGCCAATAAATTCTTGGGCTTAAATATTAAAGGGGAAACTGGAATTTTCCCAAAAATATTTTTGAAAATGAAACTTTTTAGACCATTACAAAAATATTAAAAAAATACCCATTTTGAGGGTTATATTAAAATATCAGAAAAGTAAAAAACTAATAAAATTATAAAATGACTCAAAAAAAATCAGTCATCTTTTTAATCGTTAAAAATTAATTAAAATAGCAAAAAAAAAACAATTTTTTATTTATTAAATTTTATAAAGATCTAGTTCAAAAATTATCATTTTTAGTTGAATAATGTATGTATATCTATTTATAGGTCCATGATCACCTTAACTATTCAATAATTGAACAACTGATAACGATAATACAGGGCGCGGATAAAGTTTTCTTGAACTTATTACAAGCGCTCAATTTTTGCTACAATATATCATCTTAACAAAAGTTTTTTTTGAGAAATTATAATCAATAGGATGCAACCGAACTATAAATCACAAACAAATTCCGAATTTGTTTTCATTATTTAAAATATAGGGTACCGAATACACTTGGATCGGGTCAACTTTTGTCGGGCCTAATTTTCCAATAAATTGGTTTTATTGAATTTTAAGCCCCTTCTTTTTTTTGCTGATCTTATAATTTGAACATTTTGCTACAATAATTGTCAAATAAACTGATCTTCCATAATTGATACTGAAAAGTGAAAAAAAATTTTGGGGCCAACCATTTTTGGACTAAAAATCGAAAAAAAATTTACTTTTTCAAAAAAGTTCTTGAACTTAATCCCCCTGTATATATAATGAGGTGGGTTTGATTATGTAGAATTGTTTGAGTTGAAGATATTCAAATTATTTTTAGTTTATTTCATAACATACCAAGATTAATAAATATTAAAAATAATCAAATTTATTACCTATGTTGACCTGAAAATCCATTTTAGATCTACAGCTTTATAAAATTGTTAATATTTATTTGAAATTTTATTCTATGAAATTTGTTTATCATTTTCAAAATTATTGATAAATTATACAAAATCTCGCAAAAGGGCTGATAAATATTATTTAATAATTTAATGAAAATAATATTTAGGTAATTAAATAAAAAGCAAAAAAATACAATAATTTTATTATTTTTTTTTGAATTTTTACTTACGTCTCTCATTTAGATTAGAAATTCAACGGTACTTGTGTCGTTTAGGCCCCATCAAAAATTTTCCGTAACATAAAACATATTACATTAAACTATGTTTTTTATACCTATGTTTTTATCATTTGATTTTGGGTTTATACCCCAAAATTTTCTTCACAAAAAATCATCTAAAAATCTCTAAAAATCTTATAATCAAACGTAAAAATTCCACAGAATTAGAAATTTATTTTTGGCTCTAAGATTTTATGAAGAGGAAGATTTCCTTTATGAACTTTCTCTCTGCAACTTTTCTCTGTGTATCCTTTTTCCGTTATATTTCTCTGTCGAAACATCGTGGGTTCAAAGCAATTCAATCGGTGCCCATTTTTATCGTACCCGGGGTAATTTTTGACGCTTAAACTGAATCTGACGTCCATTTTGACGTAATGCGTCACCAAATATTGGTTTGGTTCTATATGCGGCATCACGGTTATGCACATATAGTAATAGTATGTGCGCTGCGATAAAATATTTATGCACAGCCGAGATGCCTCATCAAAAAGTGACGTCAGATGACGCATTAGGTCAAAATATACGTCAGAATCGGATTTAGCGTCTTGCCTTAAGAGGGTAATTTTTAATGTATTTTCTAAAAAAAATTATTCGCATTTTGTGGGGCCTAAACGAAACAACCACCAATTCAACCATTTAGTAATCGAAAAGGATAGAAAAATTTTCATATGAACGTAAATTGGATGTAAACAAATCAATCCTAAAAGGGATCGCAAACAGAACAGGTTTGAATAGACATCGTTTAGGAATAGATTTAAATGAATTTCAGCAATAAAATAAAGTTATAAAAAATTAGGCCTTATTTTTCCGATAAAACCATTTATTTTGTATATAAAAAATGAAGATTGAAACTAACATTTTAAAATAATTTTTTTAAATTTATAACACTCGCTATGGTACTTTTAATAAAAAATACTTTCTATTTATTGATTTAATAAACTTTTAAATCATTTGTTAATCTCTCGATTTTTGGATTTTAATTCATAAAATTCCTTAGAATTTTTATTATTTCAAACATACTATGATGGGTCGGTAGTACAGTATTTCCTTTTCGCTTTCCACCAAATACTATGCGGATTATGCAGAACAAGAAAATTAAGGAAAAACAATCAACAATGCGATGATAAGAGTGCGCAGTTGAGGATTTTCAGGCAATTCTACCATTATTCTGCATGGTTATTTAAATGATTATTTAAAAAATTTCTATTAAATTATATGAAACATTGAACAATAAGACAACATAAAAATGTTAAATTTTAGTAGAGGACCAAAAACATAAAAAATTAATTTCATAAAATTTTAACTCTAGATTTTTTTAATATAAAATACAATATCATTTTTAAAAATACCTATGCTGATATAAACTCCATAAAAAATATAGAATAAATTTACAACTAAATCTCCTATTTTATTTCCTGCTGGGGAATCCAATGGAGAAAAAAAACTCGTTTAGTAATTGTTTTGTCTGCACATTGGAAAGTGAATAATGAATTTTTATTCTCTTTTGAAACGGTTAGTAATAGATTGAAAGGCAAAAAAAACACATTTTATAGAATAGGAATTAATTTTATCTCTCGCTTAAAATGTTTTAAATAAAATTTTTAATTTTTACATAGCATATTTTGAGTCATTTTATTCGTGTCTTTTCGACATAATCATATCTATGATATTGTAAATTTCTTAATTTATAAAAAGCTATTAAATAATTTTAATTATTAATTCGAGCTAAGAAAAAAATGCCAAGCTCAAGCCAAAATTGGTCAAATTTATTGTAAAGCAAAAATAAACAATAAATAGGTCTTTTATTTTAACAGTTCCAACATCAAGAGATCGTGGTCTATGTAATTTTTATATTTTGCGAATTTAATTTTAAATAGATCTTTTATCAGAAAACATTTATAATCGTTTATAAACTCCAAGAAATGTTTGGCATTGCAAGCAAACATGTTCCACGTCTTTACATTCCTGAACGAAAAACGGAATACAACAGCATGAAACAAAACAGCAAAGGGCGGACCTGAAGAGAAAATGTTATGAAACAAATATTGACGTCAAATTTTTAAAACACTATTTTAAGTATAATATCTAAATTTTAGGCCCTTCAAAAACTCAAATATATAAATTCAAAAATACTATGTTTTAAAATTAAACCTAACCTTTTATTTAATAGAGCCATTTTCAGTTTTTTTTAAATAATATTTTACTCTTATTTTCCAAAAAAATTTATAAACTCAAATTTTTTTAATTTTTGCCTTTTTGTAAAATTTTTTTTAGCCAAAACATCAAAATTTTAAATTTTAATTAACTAGTTCATAAAACATTTTTTGTGGAATATTTATAATTTAAAAAATAAATTACAAAAGCCAGACGAATGCTCCATTGGTCAGCACAATATCTGTCCTCACATTTTGTCGACAGTTTGGACAATAGGCCTAAAATCATAAAAAATTTTCATCAATATCTTGATTTTTGATTTTTTAATAAAAATATACAATTTGTGGTCGAGGTCCAAATTGTGGGATTTGTTGTTGGGGCTGCATAATAATAATAATAATAATAAAATATATGAAACAAATAAATAGTTTATGTTGGAATTATTTTATAATTACTTTATTTATGAATTATCTGATAGATCATTGGATAATAAATTAAAAACACTAAAAACTGGCACAATTGGAAATTATAGTATTTTAAACACCTAAATTTTAATCTTCGAATTTTGTACAGACTAAAACTGTTTTCGTGGATTCTAAAGTCTGAAGGAATGAATATACACAGCATGCGTAATTGCATTCCATCCCACGGAGAGCGATGACTTGGCAAGCAAAAAATTGATTATTTTTTGAGCATTTTCAATCTCTTTCTTACTGGAGAATTAATGTTACTCAGAAATTTCTTTAACAAAAAATTTACCAATTTTTGACGAAATTGAGCAAAAAGACAAATGGAACCGATATTAAGCTGAAAAATGACAGGGTGATAATATTATATAAATATAATAGAAGCATATCCTTTATTATGAGTATATCATTGTTGGGCATTGAAAAATCTAATATGCATTTAATATAAAGATAAAGACTGATTATCTATTTTATTTTTTTAAACTTTAATAATATTATTAAATTTTAAAACTTTTAAAAATCACTCTTTAATGGATAAATCCTCGAAAATTATTGAACATACCTAATCTGTTTCAATTAACGGGGATAGAAATTTTTAAAAACCGAACATAATTTTCTGTATATTTTAGCCTTTTGAAGTTTTGGCTTTTGACTTTAGGTGTTTAAACAAATAACTAATTGTAAACTTTATAACATTAATTTTATTGATTTTTGAAGTTTTAATTTAATTAGACCATTTTTCTGATGAAAACTTTCTTTTTAGAAAAAACTTTTATGTTTAGATTTTCGAATATTAGTTCTTTTTATGTATCATTATATATTTATTTTTTATTGAAGTAATCGATTTAATAGATTTATTTCTGAAACATACCAAAAGCATTTATTAGTGATATAAACTGTATAAATCTATTTATTCTAGGGTTGGAACGATACCAAAATGATTTTTTAGTTTTTGGGGTTTAAAACCAATATAACATGTGCTACTAAACAGTCACTCTGTTTTATGAAATGATTTAAATATATTTTTTGAAAAAAAGCTTAAAATTTCTATTACAAACTGTTGATATCGACCCTAAAACCAACGGGTCCAGTCTGTTCCCCTTTGGTTTGATAGTACCGAAATCGGCAGGCAAAATGTGATCATATAAAAATAAGCCTTTAAATTATTCATGTCTGGGTTCTATCACACCTTATTAAGATTAGATTCCAAATATTTAGAAAACCGGAGCCAATAGTTAGTACCAATAACACTATCAAAACTGCTTAGAAAAGTTGTAATACGGTGACTATCTTCTACGTAATCAGTTATTGTTTTAACACGGGTAGGCGAAAAAGTGAATAGTTGGTTTACAGTAGTAATATAAAATACATACCTACTACAGTATATTTGAAATATAATTAAGGGGTACATTCCATAGCCTGGACCGAATTTTCTTATTGTAGGGGAAAAGTATGTACCCATCGGTTTAATTGGTGTTTATTTTATTTCATGCTTCATATATATTCATAATCATAGTCGATGGTAAAGGCCAAGAGAGGTGCCGCATTGAACACATGCATGTTCGGCATCTTTGCACTCATCCATGCAGAACGGAACGCAACAGCATCCCGTAAGACAGCAAAGTGCGGCACTGAAATAGAATGAAAATTTATTGACGAAAATTTTAAAATTTTATCTTTTAGGATTTTTAAAAGTATGTTTTAATTGTCAAAGTATTTTAATGAATTTGAAGTTAAAAGTTACTTCCTTGTCCAAGCATATAGCTAACCTGCTTTTTGACCATTTTTTGTGCTTATAAATAGGACAATCGTCATCTTCAAAAAATGTTTTCACTGACACTATCAAATTATTATGCTTTTTTATTTAGTATTTTATAATATTTATTATATATTTTTTGAATTGCTTAAGTAATTATAGGCTAAAAAAGGAAAAATTACACAAGCCATACGAATGTGCCATTGACGCGATTGACACGAGTCATCACCAACTTTGCGCAGGATGAACAATATGCCTTGAATTAATTATGAAATAAAAAGGTGCATCATTGTTTAAAAGGTGCATCATTGTTAAAATACCGTTTTTAATACTTAGTAAGTTAATAATTAAAATATACTTTTTTAATTTTATATAAAAATTTAATAAGAAAACACAGGCGAAAATTGTTATCAAAAAATATATGGTTGTTCTGCTCAATGTATAGAATTTTATTACTAATTATAAATATGGTTATTTATTGATTTTTCCTAATAAAATTTATATGTAATTGTTACCAATTGTGGATGAGGTCCAAAAACTTGCTGCTGCAATTGATCGGCCGGTTGATATGGAGGAGGTGGCGGAGGTGCTGGAGGCTGATTTGCATCTGATTTCATTTTAAATAAATTTCTTAAAAATTTAGGAATAAAACAATGTATCCACTTATAATCATTAAACATATAAACTTATTTATCATTATTTTTAACTCACATTATTTTTTCTAATCGATCATTTTAATTTTAAAATTTTATAATAAAATTTTTGGCTGATAATTTGAGATTAAAAATAGGAAAAAGGAATTTTGTATTTTATTATTGCCAAGAAAAGGAAAAATTAGTGATCAGCAAAATCGATTACATTTAACCAAGTGAATCGATGGATGACGCATTAGAAATTAGAAAATGAGTTCCTCTTCTCTTCTCCCCTCTCATTAATGATTAAGGTTATGAAACTAATAGTTTAAAAAAATGAGAAAATTCACGAATAAATCGTATAGTTTGATGGCATAAGAACTTAATTTTAATTAAAAAAATGCTTTATGTTTTGTAGTATATGCATCCTTTATGTATATGATCATTATGAATACAAATTGACAGGTTCATAATTTTTTACCAAAATGGCATTCGGAGTTCTATATTAGTCTTTCTAACCGTAGCCTTGTATACCTGATAAATACATGAAAGTATATTCAGTTTATGCATATATAAATATCGATAATAGACTAACTTTGAGTTTATTAACACAAATTATAGTAGCATATTCCAATGCCTATTTCATCGGATTTCATCATTAATTTTTATATGCGTTTGTAGATCCCCAAAGAACGATGACAATGGGGGCAGAAATGCTCCACATCCTTGCATTCGTCGATGAAAAATGGAATGCAACAGCAGCTCACCAAACAACAAAGTGCCGCTCTAAAAAGAAATATTATTCTAGAGTGTTTATAATTTGTAAATTTGATGTTGGAGTACATATTTTGGATTTAGCTTTAAAAAGTATAAAAAATCTCAAGGATATTTATATATTTTTTATGTAAAAATTTATAAGAATTTTTTACTAAATAACTTGTTAAGTAAATATATTCTATAATAATTCAATAAACATAAGGATTACAAAAGCCAGACGAATGGTCCATGGATGAGTCGGACATTGGTGGTAACAACCCTTGAGCAAGTTTGACAAAATGCCTACAAAAACTTCATTTTAGATATAAATTTAAATTTAATTTCAATTTTTACCCCTTGCGGGTAAGGTCCCAGCTGTAGTTGTGGTTGTACAGGTTGTGGTATTGTGTATGGAGGTGGTGGAGGTTGTGTTTGTGGTATATCCGTTTTCATAGTTTATCTCTGAAATTAACAAACTTAATTTAAACAATATACGATAAATATAAATTTTTATTAAATTTTTTATGTGAAAATTTGAATTATTTTAACACTTCTTATATTTAATAATAATGAATATATTTAATCAAGGCATTGTTATTTATTTAATACTGAATCATCCTTAAAATAATTGCCATATGGATATTTAATTTTATGGGTTATTCTTCATATGCCGATTATAATAAAAAATAAAAAATAAAGAACTGTAATATTTAAGCTTTGTATAAAAAGGCGAAATTCAAGGAGTTCCACACTTTGTCACATTAGTTCTCCACCGATTACTAATTTGCTCATTCGGCAAACGGAGAACTTGTGATTTGACGGAAATGAAAATGTCGAAAACAATAAAACAGGTTTTTATTTATTTTTCAAAGAATAAAACATAAGGTAATGAAATATAATGCTAATTGTCTGCAGAATAATATAATAATAAAATAATTGCAGATATATAAGATATATAAAAATATTATTTATTAATATCTGTAAAATTTTGCAGTTTTAACACTTGTTTATTGATAATTACACTTCATCGACAGAAATATCAAAATTTTGAAACTATGTTCTTGTACTTCACTAAATAACAAAATGATAATTAATGGTGATAATGAATATATAAAATCAAAAAATATTTCTTCGCGAAAAATTCGAATTATTATGATGTGAACAGCGGAAGTTGTCAAATTATCAAATTATGCGCTATAAGAATGATTTTTGAAGCTGTACCACATATATAAAACAATTTTATAAGTAATTTACTTTTTCCCATATATCAAAATCAATTTGTTTACTTATCTTTTTTGGCTTGAAAAAAAGGTTAGAAAATCAAAAAATTCCTTATTATAGAGATTTTAAGCTTTCATTTGACACCAAATTTTGAAAATATATTTAAAAAATTACCAAAAGGTCGATTTCCACTTCTTTATACTTCACATGTCGCTACTTTATAATTATTTTTGTTATACATAGAGAAAATTTCCTAATTTACTTATCATATTAAAAAAACTATTTTGTCCATATCTTATATATAGACAAATTTTATAATTAGTAGAGTTAATTGTACAAAACAAAAATATAAATAGCAAATCATTTGAGATTTCTCTTTAAAATGTTCTAAATCGATTGATAATTATATATAATCTGAAATATATTATTGCAAAATAAACATTCATGCTTTATATTTTCGTTTAACCCACCTATTCCATCTAGTCAATTATAAGTAAAATTTAATGGCCAAAAATATTCACAACATGGAAATTTTAATATTTCGATTAACATCTACAATGATTAAATACTAAGTAATAGACAAAACGTGATTTCGTGACATTTTACGATAGTCATGTGGCAATTTTCAATTTATTCTTTATAGAATGTTACGAAAAATACAAATTTCAGTTCATATGGAATAAATTTTTTAAATGTCGTACAAAATTATAATACTAAACATAAAGAGAATTGTTTAACATTTATCCAATTTTTCTATGATTATTCTTGTTATAATTTCATTATTAAAATTATTTCCAAATTTGTAATTCCTTAGAGAAGAATGAAAAATTCGGTGCTAGGTCTTTAAAAAAAGGGCCCAATGTGGGCGTTAAAAAAAAGGCCCAATGCGGCCAGTCTGTACTAAAACTTTTTTGTTAGACCTGTTAGACAAAAAGTATAAAAGGCAAAATTGTTCAGAATTTTATGCTGATTCGAATGGTATAAAAATTATTTCGAAATTCGAACAAAAAGTTCGAAATTTTCACGAAATACCGAAAATTAGAGTTTTTAGGGGATATTTCGAACTTTTTGTTCGAATTTCTGAAAATTTTTTATACCATTCGAATCAGTATAAAATTCTGAACAATTTTGCCTTTTATACTTTTTGTCTAACAGGTCTAACAAAAAAGTTTTAGTACAGACTGGCCGCATTGGGCCTTTTTTTAACGCCCACATTGGGCCCTTTTTTTTAAAGACCCAGCACCAAAAATTCATCTATAAAATGAATTAGTTAATAATTGTTCTTTTTTATATTAATATAAATTAATTCACTGAATAAGGAGTCTGTTAGATCATAATTAATGATTTACATAAATTAATAATTTAACAAATTACTACTAATATCAAATCCATATTTTATTATATTGGAATAGATTTGGCTATTAATGTATATATTTACATAGTTTTAAGCATGTCGATAACATAATTCTTTAAAAAATATAAAATTGTATTAGTGTAAATAATTCGATAATTCACTATTATATTAATATAGTAATAATATTAAAACTGTAAATGTCATCGTTATTCATAACCTTTTTGATGTGCTACTTCTATCTCGGAGGTAAAATCTCAATTAATTTAATTTTTAAATATTACTTATTTTCAGTTCAATCACACAAGGAAATAAATAATACTGACTGTGAAAAGGGCAAGGAAATAATGCAATATGATCCAAAAAGAAGTATTTTTTAAAAAGATTTAATGAAAAATTTGTATCATTTTCTTTTGTATTTCATTTCTTTTATTTTCCATGGTATCTTTTATAAAAATCATATTTTTCACATTAATGTTAAGTTATTTTTTAATATTATTTAAAAAAATAAAAAATTTAAGATGGAATAAAATCTCGACGTGGATCGAGGTGCTTTCCTGGAATTTGTGGAATTTTTGGTAAATCACCAGGATCACCAATTAACCATGAAAGAGATGAAATCCGAGAAAAGGGGCCAAATAAAAACAACGGTTCGTGTTCGACCATTTGTAATTTCACAAAAATAATTAACATTGGAAAAATAACTGTTTTTAATTTAAATTAATGGGAAGAAAAATTAAATAATGCAAAATTATTTATTTGACAATTTGCATTTTAGCAAGCATTGAAACACCAACCGAAACCGGAAACTCATCAAATGGAAAGAATAAACAAGTTGCTGAATCTCCCATGAAAAATGGAAATACGAATTCAAATTATGAAGATGAATTATTAAGAAATTCACACTCGGAATCTACAAGCCCAATAAGTCGTGAGCAGTTGCGATTACACATCCTTAACGAGCATTTAGAACCGTCTTTCAAAGTAAGATGAAGTTGGTCGGGTGGTTGATAAAATATAAATCTTAACAAGATTTATAATTGCTTTCAGTATATTGTTATAATGTCTGGGGTTGTCATAGGTAGAAAAAAAGTTTTCGTACGAGTGATTGAAAATTTTTCGAAAATTTTCAGTAGGGTCTACGACAGCTATGTGAAATAGTATAACAAGCGCTTAGTTTTTCAATGGCGAGACCTCAGCTATGTTGGGCATCGTTTGGCGCAAAAAATCCTTGGGTCGTTTTTCAAAGTTTTTCTGGAAAAGTGGCCAATTGAGGCCAGGTCGAGGCCTATTTTGAGGGGGCCTAACGAAAGACACGTTTATGGGTGGATTTTTAAGCTGATTTTCGGTACTCGCGGGTTTTCAAGGGTGCTGAATCCGAATCAGATATCAGTTTTATCATAAGTTCAAGAGAAAATCTATGATTTTGTCAAGTATTGATTTTTTGGTAAGTGGCCTAAAATTTCGTCTTATTTCGGGGAAAACTTCGCACCTATCTAGGTAGCGCAGCTTTAGAACTGCGTAAGCAGTTTCATAGCACCGCAAAAAAATTTTCTCTCGCATCCTAGTTATATTGTTATAATGTCGGCATTTAATTCATTAAGAAGTATTTCAATTTCGAAGAAACAAAGCAATATTCTACATAATCAGTCTCAAAACAATAAATACAAGGAAAAATGATCGATTTCTGATTTTTAGGAGGAAATTGAAAGAAATTCCCAATATTATATTATACAAAATATTTATCATAGTTCAAATTTCAAATACCCAATTCTCTTTAAATAGATCTACAATCCATAATTCTATCCTTCGTTTTTTTTCAGCGGGCTATCCATATACTAAGCGAGATGGCTAAGAAACTCGGCAATTTTGAATCTTGCGACAAAACTGTCGTGCTCGCCGCAATGACGCAACAGTTGAAGGCATGCAAGCGGGTCTTGGGCCAAATTTTGGAGGAAATGGGTCGCAAATTAACAGAACAAGAACAAATTTTGTTCACATCACTTGACAACCAACTAGACTTGGTGGGAGATTATGCACAGGAGATGGACAGGAAAAATATCAACGAGATTCTGATATTACTTGACATTTCCAAGGAATTTGAGCAATTCATGGAACTGGCCAAGACGATGCCAAAGGATTAAAAATTTATGCATTGGCATAAAAAATAGTTACTGCATTTTTAAAAATTGTTGATAATAATGATAATAAAATTATTCTATAATTTCTGAAAAACGATTAATAAAAATTATTACATCCTTGCCTTATCTAGAAAAGTTATTTTAAATTATATTTGTTTGTTTTTAAAATATACAACACAAAAATTGCCGATCTTAAGCTCGTTATATATTTATTAATGCGAGATGTATTTTGTTTTTTTTAATTTTATTAGCTGATGAGTAGAATATTGCCCCAAAGATCTAATTTTAATTTTTTATGGTTTATACATATTTTCTTTTTTAATTTTATGAATATTTCAATTCATGCTTAGAACATTTTTTCATGTTAATTTTTTTTACCAAAAATAGATTATAACTAAGATCCGCATCAAATCGCAAAAGAAAAATCCTATATCTAATTTAAATTAATGAATATTTTCTTTTTATTATTGAATCCAATATGATAAATAAAAAATATGAACTTTTTTATTGTTTTATGATTCATGTTTATATTTTATATAACACGTCCTCCATTTGTTTTATTCACCTTTAATAAAGAATTTTATGGAAAAAGTTATTTTAAAAAGAATGAAATTTAAATTTCATTCTGTTAAAAGCATTAATCTCTTTAAAATAATTATAATCTAGGTATATTAAAAAAATAAAAAAATGACTAAAAAATTTCTATGCTAATTTAGTTTACGAAATGCATCAATTCTAAGTAAAATAATGAATTATGATTTTGGAAGGCAATGCTCATATGAATTAGAAAAAGTCGATACCTACTTACAATAAATGCAATTTATTCTATATAATTTTTAGAGTTTAAATATACTTAATGTATGATCTAAAGATAGTTTTTGTAGTTTTTGTATATATAATAATATTATAATAAGATGCATTGAATTTAAAGATTAAAAGATATTACTTAAATAAAAAATTTAACATTAAAAATATCTCAAATAGCATTAAAAATTGTCTTTTTGCCAATATTATATGAAAAGAATTAATTTGATAATTCAATAAAATTATAATTTTAAAGGTTTTTTTTAATATCCGAGATAAAATTTGAACTTCTTGGAAATCTGTAACAGATAAACTTTTTTAATTTTTTTTTGGCTTTTTTGAAATTATTGCCTAGTTAGACGGAATAATTGGGGAATTAAATTGCACTTTATAAAGCCGAATATTATTTATTTTTATGACTTAAGTACCGACTTTTATAAACATTCTAAAATTTAGACTCAATCTGTAATAGATTAGATATTATATAACTAAATAATATAAATCGATCATTCTTGCTCACAATGAGTCGTTTCCTGGAAGAGGGTAAAAACTAAAAATTATTTTCCCAGAACAAAACCCTTTTTTGAAGCTTTCTAGGCCAGAAGTATACGTAAAAGGCAAGGTTGGGCCGAAGTTTATGTTTTATTTTAGTTTTTTGAAGTTTAAATAAAAATTCAAAATTTTTTGAAAATATCGAAAATATGGTCTTACATGAAATTTTAGAGAGTTCGAATTTCAAAAAAGTAAAAAACCAGTAGATAGTGCATAATTCTGTTTAAGTTTGCTTTTAGACTTTGGCATAGAAAGCTTCAAAAATGGTTTTTATATTGTTATTTCATGTACCTTCGAGGAAATTAATACTTCGATCATCGATAAATCCAAATCAAACAATTGTACTCAATTTTTTACTTAAAATTATAAATTATATATTTAGATTAACCAACAAAACATAATATATATTTAATCGATCTTCATATCATATTTTAATGAAGAGAAAACCATTTTGCAGATTCACCTTAAGCTATTTTAGTATTTTTCTTATTCTAATTGTTGGCAAAAGAAATGATGGAAAATGATAAAATCATTTTTTCCTTTTCCAAAAATAATATACGTTTCTAATAGGATTTTGCATAGTTTTTGCCAATGAGACGAGAATTAATTATAAATAATATGTATACTTAAAGCAAACTTATAACAATTATAACAATGAATAAAATTTATAAAAATCTAATCAAATTAAAAACCTCAAGATCAATTATTCTAAAATTTAATTTATTAGAAAAATGCAGAAATATTAGGAAATTCCTCTTTATTTTAAAAATTATCTATTTTTGGTGTTGTTAAAAATCAATTAGCAAAAGAAATGTTCTCAAATATAAATATAAAATATATAATAAAGATAATGAATTATTTCCTGTGCAAATTATGTTTTACGTCTTTCTAATCAATCAATTACACATCAATTGCGTCAATCCATCAGTTCCGATTCCGGCATATACATACACGTAGTCAAAACAAATTTATAAACAATTTTCATGGGCCTAGTCGTTTAAAGATATATAAATTCTTATAATCTTCTAATTATTATATGTAATTATTTCTTTCATTTTACCAATTTATATTACGCTGCTAGATAAAACAAACTACATTGAATATTATATTTAATGACATATTATTTATTAAATTATTAATTAAAATTTTTATTTATAAAAATTCATTAGTATTAACTTAAACTTTTAAAATAAATTTAAATTCAAAATGCATATTTATTTTTTAAACAAAATTTAAGATCAATTAAATGTTTAAAAATCTTATTATCCCAAAATTCAATTTTTAGTTTAAAAAATAAAATTTAAATAGGATACTTGTGGCTATTCAGAGACATTTGAACTAAAACAGAAAAAACTACCATCAAAATTTTAAATAAATATTCTCTTTATTGAGCAATAATTTTTTTCATTCCGACATAATTTTTTTATTAAAAAAAATATTTCTTGTTTTCAGGTATTTTGAAATTATTTCTAAAAAATATCCAAATCAACTTTAATCAACAATGCATGCAACACTTTTAATTTCCTTTATTATGACTGGATTTATGATCATGGAGATCTTAGCAGGTTTTTTTTAAATTGAATGATAAAAACTATTCATAAAAATCTTGAATTAAACAAAAAAAATTCAAATTATAGGTTTCAACTATAGTCCCCACAGCAGCAAAAGGATTAGTCCTCGGAATAGACGGGTTCTTAGTCCCCGAGTGGTGAGCAGTCCAAACAAGAACAAGCATCAAAGTCCGCGGAGCCGCAGTGTACGGAATAAAAGCATCGGAAGCGTGGAGAAAATGTTTGTGCGGGGCCAGCGGAACGACAATGTACTTGCTGGTTTTATCGTGGTAAAATATTTATTAGGAATTTTTTACTTATTAAATAAATAAATAAATAATTGAGCAAGATTTTAAAAATATTAGTTGAACTTTTTAAAATGGTTCGGAAAAATAAAAGCATTAATTGGATCTCCATCCTTATAAAATAATAAATTTAATGGGATGGTTTCACGTTAGTGAATGTTTTTAATCCAGCTTAATTTATTTACGCACTATTAGCATTCTTTCGCTAGCTTCTTGATTTGTTAGCATAATATGAATAGTATTTTGTTAAGCGTATTACAATATCATTTAAGATGCTAGTTACATTCAAGACATTTAAAATGCTGTTAGCAAAGTATTTCAATTTGCTAGCATCATTGATTAGCATTTCAATTTGCTAGCATAACTTTTATGGAATTTTGCTAGAATTAATTCAATCATTCGAAGTTGCTAACCATTGCTATTTAAATTTGCTAGCATCATTGATTAGCATTTCAATTTGCTAGCATAATTTGTATGGATTTTGCTAAACCTAATTCAAATGCTAAAATTTGCTAGCAGCATTGATTCGCAGTACGCAGCACAAACTTATTTTACTAGTATTTCAATTTGCTATCATTATTTCATTGCCACTATAATTTGCTAAACCTATTTTTTAGCATTATCACTTGAGATTTTGCCGGCATCAGTTCTAGCATCATCTTACCAGCCTTCAATTTACTCTCACCATTACAGTAGAATTTTTATTTGATAGCATCATTTTAACTGTTTCCTTGTTCAACATTGAAGTAATCGTGCTAACAAATTTAGCATCAATTTCTATCATCAACTCACATAATCCTGCTAGCATTTCAACAATTTTCAGATTGAAAACAGTCTAAACGCGGAATTAGCTACTGCTGTTGAATATGCTGAATTTTTATTGAAAGCAAAGAATGAAGGTGAGTTGGATTTGGATGACCCAGAGAAAGCGGAAGTTTTGGACGAATTGCAGCTCAATCTTGAAAACTTGCGATTGGAAGTTTCTAAGCTGAAGTACCATGTGAAACTACCGACAAAAGTGCGTAGATTAAATTTTTTTAATAATTTAATAAAAGTCCATCTTTTATATAAAAAAATAATTCAAATGAATCAATTATAATTTTTTGGGCTTATTATAAAAAAGAATTAGAAACTTTCTATATTCAAAATGATAAAAGAGTTTTGTTGTAATTCAAATGAATCAATATATAATAAAAGAGTTTTGTTGTGGGAAAAAAATTAAAAAATTAAAAAAATAAACCTATAAATTTTTCACATTTTAAGTACACTCGCAGTCTCATCTATGCTAATGAATTATTGGCGAAGATTGACAGATTGTTAGTAAGGGCAGCGGAGCTTAGCCGAAACATCGTGGAGAATGTGGAAACTGTTGTAAAATTTTTGCAGGAAGCGGCTGCAAAATATCAAAAGTACCTGGAACATATGGACAGTGCGGCGCCCGTGTCGGAAAAGGTCAGGAATGATTTTAGAAAATTCAGAAACAAGAAGAAAAATTTTAAAAATCCAAAAATATATAGGTAATATAAATATTTGAAAAAATCGAAGTTTGATGACATTCAAAATGGGAAAAATATAAAAAAGCTTCAAAAATAAAAAACAACAAATAATTTGCAAAAGATAAATTTATATTAAGAGATTATATCAAGTATTTTTTAGGAAGACTCAACTAATAAGATTGATTCAACGAAGAACGATTCGGTGGCGGAATCCGATTCAAATAAGCAAAAGGGGGCGGAGCCTAGTACAAGCAGAGAGCCAATAAACGAAAAAGGGGCGGAGTCAGAAAAGAAAGAGGCGGAGCCAAAAGAGGATTGACTGGGAACTGGACAAACACATTACAGTTGTATCAAATTTTGGTACAATAATGTAGTGGATTATTTAACGAAAAAAATGTTTAGTTAGTAAACATACGGTTAAAAGATATGATGTTAAAATTTTTCAAAGTTAATAAAAATATTAATAATATCTATGATTCAATGAATTAAAGGCTAATACAAAATTGTAATTATTTCATAATAATAAATTTTTTTAGAAACTTTAAAGTCTGATAGTCCAATAAATATTGTTGTCCAAAAAATTTCTTATCTTCATTTGTATGAAGTAATTAAGTTGGTGAATTAGCTATTTGAGAAGAATGTTCCAATAGGAGACGGTTTGGACTTGAATATCTGTTTGCAGGCATCACGGTATTCGGCACTTAAATTGCAAGAGAAAAAATTTCATAATTTTGATGAATTTTAATTTAAAAATAGTTGAGAAAATTTAAATAAACAAGCCTGCTAAAGAACAGGATTATAGGTCCACTAGCCGAAGCCATCAAAGGTACACAGGTGATAAAGCTAATCAGCCAAGTCTTGAAGATCTCCGTGATCATAGCTGAAATAATAGTATATATAGAGTAAAATAATTATTTTTCAACTCAATAAAATTTAAAATGGCTAAATTCGATCAAATTTTATACAATTTTTAATGAGTTAATTAATTTGATCTTTTTGGTGTTTAATCTTTTTTGCAAAAAAAATAAACCGACATGAAAACGACATGGTAAGTAATCGAATAAGAAAATATTTATAATATAATGTATCTTTATATGCTTCAAAAATAATCAGAAAGATTTATGTATTAAAATTGCTTCGAGTCCATCTTGAGACAAAAATATCAATTTTCATGAATTGAAATTTCATATTCACCTTCTTTTATTTAAAATTTTTTTACTGACCTTTATCCGAATCACTAAACGATGCGAACAAGGCTGTCACAAAAATTGGTGTATTTGTAACGATAAAATTGGTGATTTGATTGCGGGCAGCAGATGCTATGAGCCAGCCTATCAATACCACGGTTAATAGAATAAACACAGAACGCAACATCCGACGCATGGATTGGTCGGCATCTGATTCGAGTATCAAGAAGGAAAAATTAAGTATTATGGAAAGTAATTTTTTGTCGGAAAGAAATTGAATTGCTGCTGATATCTAGTTCCAAAATAAAAAATATAGTAAAGAAAATGCATAAATTAAATATTTTTTGCCCAAAAAAATATTGGTAATAGTTGTATAAACTGATTCTTTATTTTAAATATTCACTCGAATCTGGTTGGTTAGTGCCACTGGCTTTGTTTTTAAAATGGCGCCAAAGAATGATGCCAAAAATGGAGGCATAGTTGAGCACAGCGAGTAGAAGCACAAAATAACATACTGGGGTGTTCAGCACGTCCGAGTACAGTCCCGTATTGCACAAAATTTGTCTAATAAAAATATTTAATGTATTTACTTAAGTAATTTCGATAATCTTGATAATGAAAAATCGGAAGGTGACTTTTGATTTACTTTTTCCTGGTCTTTGATTTATGTTTTGTTCTACTCTATTTATTGACTTTTTATGAAATTATTACTCTTTATAGGGTAAATTGATGATGGTCCACACGTTGAACACTGTGTAATTCATTGCCAATCCAAAACTTGTGCAAATGAATAACGCAATCAATGAATGTTTGCGCACCTTGGACCTTGTGTTCCAACGATTGATCCTGGCAATTGTTTAGATAAATTCATTAAATTATTCTTTAGTTAAACTGTTAAAAAATCAAAAAAAATTAAATATACTGCTAATAAGTAATACTTTATACATCGATTAAAGTTACTTTTCTATAATAATATGGTAAGTAAAACCCCATACAGCAGTGGAACGGCCACGATTAGTAATCGTTCCAGGGAGATTAGGTAAATGGCCATGAAGGAAGCAAAGGAGGTTACGGTGGAGAGCATCAGGGTACTAAGACAAATACGGTAGTCCATAGGGTTGATACGGAAAATGATCCCGGAGAGGTTGACCAGGAAGGGTAACAATGAGAGGCATTGACAGAAGGATTCCAGGGCCAACAGCCAGTTGCACGTCTTACGGTCCTTCCTGTGGAGGAACGAGGAACCAATGAGTAATACGCAGAGATTGTTTGATGATTATTAATATATTTGCCAATTGCATTTAATTTCATTATAATAAAAATATATTTACTTATTAAACAATTTGCATTCCTCCTATAGAATAAAGTTGGATATCAAATTTTTTTAAAGCTTAATTAAAAGATAAACTATCAAAATATCGTTTGAAAGATAGGCAGAAATTCAAGAATAGCGATCTAACCCTTTTACTACTGCATCAGGGAATTTTTTATTCTGGCAGAGAGTAATACCTATTGTGGTTTGTACTCCCCCCCTTTTTTTTGTAAAAAAATCGAAGGAGGGACAGTTTTTGACGCTGAATCCGATTCTGACGTCCATTTTGTCCATTTTGACGTCCTGCATCATCGGACGCAACTTTTTGACGCTGACGTCAAATTGGGAGTGATTTACTGTGAAATTGGTGTACTTAGATGATTTTTCAAAAAAAAATTGACGTCAGCGTCAAAAAGTTGCATCAGATGACGCAGGACGTCAAAATGGACGTAAGAATCGGATTCAGCGTCAAAAACTGCCCCTAGAATGTGATTTTGGGCTATTTTTAGGCCATTGATTCTTTTTTTTCAAAAAAAGGGGGGTACAAACCAGGGCTGTATATCGTATTGTATTGTATCGTATCGTATCGTGAAATATCGTGTTTTTGGGTCCTATCGTATATCGTTATCGTTTTTTGGCTTATATCGTGCAAAATACACCCCTAAGAATGGGGGTCACCGACCCAACAATGCACCCCTAAGAATGTAATTTTACTAAAATAATCGAGAAAAAATTGACTAATTTTTAACCCAGCTGAGTCCGATTTTTCAAAATTTTCTACGGCGGCCCCTATCGGGACCGCCGGTACCCTCTAATACAGTGAGATTCTTGAAAAATTGTCCAATTTTCTTAAAGGAATTGGCCCAAATTTTCAAAATTTTCTCCGGCGTTAGCAATATCACTCTAACAAAACCTCGGATCAATTATCTTAAATAATATTTTTTCCTAGGAAGTACCTCAAGAAATTTACTAATTTTTCAAAAGAAAAAATGAAATTTGCTTAATAAAAGCTTCGGCAAAAAATGAAAATTTCTTAGCAAAAGGGTTCAAATTTTCAAATTTTTTTCTCCGGCATCTCTCGGCTTTTGTGAACGGGTTTTTTCGTCTGCTAGTTTGATACTGATGGTTTAAGAAAGAGTTTATCTTATTGACAGAAAATGTCGAAAACTCGTATTTTTGCACCATAATGTCAAATTTTACAATTTTGTTAAATAATTGTTTAGAACTTGGAAAAAAAAGTTTGAAAATATCGTATCGTATCGTATCGTGAAATATCGTGTTTTTTGCCATTATCGTGTATCGTTTTTTTAATCGTATCGTGTTTTGATTTCTATCGTATATCGTATATCGTTATCGTATTTTTAAATTTTTTTTTCAACAGCCCTGGTACAAACCACAATAAGAAACTTATTACCTGGCAGAGTCTTCAAGAATTTATGAGTTTTTGCTAATAAAATACTTTACAAGATATAATATTTTTTAAGTACATGGTCATATTAATATTGCAGTTAGTCGATATATACAGCTCAAGAGTAAATTTGAGCCCAATACTTACTATTAGGTAATGCCTATTAGACATAGACAAATAATCAAGCAATTACAATTTGATGACCGTAACCACAATGAGGCTGATGTTGAACAGCACAGAAAGCAATACCACAATGCTGGGTACGATGATCCATGGCGGGATGGGGGAAGGGAAGTTGTATTTGGGGGTGTAGAAGACAAGGACATTGTCACGGTAGTAGTCCGACTGGAAAAAAATAATGAGATGATATTACCAAGATTTATCGGATTATCGAGGCATATGATTTTTTGGAATTATTCTTTTGGATTATTACTTACATATTACTACCTAAGTAATAATATCGATGTTGACAAAAATAATAATAATAAAATATTTTTATATTGTCACTTTGTTTATTCCTTCATTATCATGACGAAAATCACGTTACAATAATGTTGTCAAGTTTATTTACCGCAATTTGTGGCACTTTGAACAGCAATGCGCATTTGGCCACAATCAGCTGGTGAATCATGGGTAGAAACAGCCAGATGATCACCGAATTTAGCCCCAATGAGTCCAAAGCGTCAAATTTGGACGTCAAATTATCTGCGTCTCGCTTGGTGGTAGTCGTTATGTTCAAATAGTCGCAAATGTCACCGTTGAATTGGATGGCTGTGAGATGGAAGGAATAATAGTTGTCCATTTTGATTGTATAATAGATTATATGCTATATACAATTAGAAAAATAATATAATATATCCTTTTATTCTTGCCCTTTATGATTTACATTCGTTATAATTATTATTAGAAAAATAGCTATAATAACTTTTAGCATCACATGAATAACTCCTATTATCCATTTTATACATCATATTTTAGCATAGAATATGTATTTACCATTAACAAATTTTCAAATTAATGAATTTAATGAATTTGGCCATTTAAAATTTCAGATGAGTTGTGCATAATTACAATTGTTTAGGAATTTGATAATAGAAACGAAAAATATTCTCTGAAAAAATATTCTCCTTAAAAATAACAAATTTTTATTCAAGTTTTGTTATCTGCCGAACTATTCATTTTTTCTCTCTATTAAGTTTATGTTTAATTCTGTCACATATTAAATATAAATTATTAATTTTTAAAGCGATATTTATTTTTAGAGCCAAGTAGTTAAAATTTTAATAAATCTTCTAATTTTGAGTTATATTCGATTTCAACATTTTTTTCTTATAAGCTTTTATTATCCTACTCTTATTTTGTTAGAATAGTATAATTTAAGTAATAATGAATTTCTTCATCTTTGACATAATATATTTACTATTTATTAGTTAAATTTTACAAGTTTGCGTGCTAAAATCACAGAATTTTGGTAGTAAATTGTTATCTGAAATTGAATATTTTTGTATTTCGCTCCCAATAGAGTCACAAATGCCGGTTTCAGAATTTGTTTTCCATGGATACAATAATAAATATGGGACATGTAAGAAGAAAATACCGAATACATATAGGATCTCGTGACACGATCTGGTTCGAAAATTTGTTACCTACCCATACAAAAATTAACTCACTCAAAGAGTGAAAAAAGTTTAGCACTTTTATAAAATGATACATTTAAAATGCTAATCATTTATTAATATTGATTCTGCTTATAGAGTGGGATATTGAACATGGTATTCATTAGTAAAGTACCAAATTTCAATGATTGTTATTTTTTAGTATTTTTTTGGTTTATTACCATTTTGTTTTAAAAACGATAATACTAAAAAATTTTAAAATAATTATATTAACTAAATTTGTCTATTTTTTTCAATTTTCAGCTTTAATAGGCTTTGAGTCCATCTAAAATGCAAAAAAAAACCAGTTTTTTCATTTGAAAATTAATCAAAATAAAATTTAAATAACTAGCTAAAATTTAACTGATGATCTCTAAATTTCACTTGTCGGAACTCTCTATAAAAGAAGAGTCAGTTTTCATGAAAAAAATTCAATGTTCTCAATTGGAGAAATGAGGATTAATTTAATTTAAAATTTAAGAGGATTTTATCATTTGGATGTTGTCACTAATAGCCAAAAACTTTAAAAGCATAAATGTTTATAACCAAAAACACAAAATTTCTCAATAAAATTGTAATACAAAAAAATCCATAAGATAATATAAAAATAAAGCAGCCTTTACATCTAATATTCATGATTCGACAAAATCTGCTATTGGAGCTCTGCCATTCATGGATCACGGACAATGCAATCCTAGTCCAGTTTCCACATTTTTTCCTGCATTGCTTTTTGTTGTTGGCCAAGATGGGCACCCACCGTGTTGTACAGTGTGTAAAGGCTTTCCTCGAATGTTTTGTACCACTTCAGAGGTCAAAAAAGAAAGGATAAGTCAGTAATCTTTAAACATTTTCCATTTAAAATAAACAAAATTTGTAAAATAATCAAAATTTATTAAAAACACATATTTTAAGCAGAGATATAAAGTTGATATTTTCATCTTTAGAAGTGTTGAACTTGTTACATTATTGGAATAGATAAAGAATATTTATTACTTGTATTATTTATTATTGGATTAAGAAATGATCAAAATTTTTTTTATTATTTTGGCAGTTTTCCCCCAAAAAACCCATTTTGCAATTTTTTCACTAATTATCCATTTTGGCACTTTTAGCCGAAAGCCCATTCTAGCACTTTTAGCCGAAGCGACTCCGCACAATTCAATAAGCTAAAAGGGGCGGAGCCTGGTAAAAGCAGAGAGCCAATAAACGACAAAGGGGCGGAGTCAGAGAAGAAAGAAGCGGAGCCAAAAGAGAAGACGAATGATGATCAGGGAACGCATAGTTAAGCATGTAAAAATGGCAAAATAAAATAGGCACGAAAATGCAAAAATAGGCACGAAAATAGGCACTAAAAATGAACAAATTTTTACATAAAATATGCTCAAAATTCAAAATTTACTAAAACATGTGAAAAATGAATATTTTACAAAAAAACAGAAATTTTAACGAAAAAAAAGCATTCATTTTGTTGATTTTCACTAACCATTTATGAAAATTTTCATAAAAATCCTGATAGTTGAAAAAATAGGCATGAAATGATTAAAAAATTTTAAAAAAGCTATAAAATGGTGAAAATTACAAAGGAACTACGAAATGCCTAAAATTTGCAAAATGTACAAAATGTCTACAAATTTTTAAAATGCAAAAATATGCTGGAAATGCCAACAAGACAAAATTTCTAGGAATTTTTGGCTAAAAATGACAAAATAGACACAAAATATGCTCGAAAATGTCAAAATAGGTACAAAATAGACAAGTAGGCAAATAGGCACCAAAATCGCAAAATAGGCAAAAATAGGCAAATTAAAAATCACTCTAGAAGCTTCAAATCAAGTGGGAAATGCGTTTTTCGTGGTTATTTGGCCGTTGGGATGCCAGGAAAAAATAAACATTTGCCTAACTATCCGTTCCCTGATGATGATTGACTGGAAAATGAACAAATACCTTACAGTTGTATCAAATTTTAGCCGTATTTCTATCGCTTAAAAATGGACAAATGCCATATTTTTGGTTATGTCAGGCAATCTTATCCTAGCTATTTTTAGCATTTACCTTATAAATTTTCCCATATTTATCAAATTTTAATTTAAACCTTATGATGTCGAGCCACCGGCGACTCAAATTTCAGCTCTTCATTGTGTTGGTTGCTCTTAGCATCGTGTTTAAGCTTTTTGTGGTTCGCGAGCCACAGATAATGTTTGTCGAGATCCGTCTCGTCCCATAGACGCAGGCCCAACTCCAACAAGGCCATCTGTGCTAGGGCCTTTTTTAGCCAGAATTCACTTTCGCCTAGCAAGTTAATGTTCAGGAACATCGGACGCAACAATTGATGTTTGGTCCAAAGGTAAACATCTAAAAAACATTATAAAGATGTAAGTTGAGGGTGCTAGGACGTCAAAAAACGCAATTTTGGACAATCTAAATAAACTAGAGGTTTTTTAAAGCTTATTTGACAAAATTATAAAAATAAATATATATAGAAAATACTAATATTATGGTCTTCTAATTTTTCGAAATTCTTTAAATATTTTAGAAACATTTGAATAAAACATTAAATATTGAAAATATCAAAAATTTAAAGTGACTTATACTTGATTCTGCATATAGGTATATATATTTGATTTTTTAGTTTTGGCTAATAAACTTTTGATTAGAATGATCAGAGTGGCGGTATTTTTAACATCCAAGTGGTTTTATAAATTAAGTTGATAGAAATGGCCAACCTACAAGTAAATCTGTTTCTTAAATATTATATTATAATCTAATTCAATGGAATAGGTATTAAATAAGAAATAGCTCTCGATTCACAACCTCTGAAGATAACAGAGTTGAAAATAATAATATACGAAAACATAGGATGGTAAATTAAGTGCTACCATTCATTATACGATGACATGATTGGTCTTATAGCATATAATTTTGCAAAAATTTAAGATATTTCTTATTTTTATTGGGTTTTTGACATTTTTAAGTGTATATCCATTTCTTCACTTTTCGACCAAACGATATAGCACGAGGAAATTAAATAAAATGAATTAGGCTGCTGAATTTTTGTGTGTTTTATACTGCAAGGGAAGGACAAAACTTGTTAATCGCGGATCAATTCGAGACCCGTATAATATTGTAGAGCATCCACAAGTTCCGTTGTAAATTTTAATATTAGCGGCCCTCGTCCAAAAAGTTATGAGTATTTCTTGATCCGCGCGGGTCATGGGTGTGCGAGTGAAGGCGCGCGGGAAAAATGAATGATCATTTGCCAGCATTAAATTATTCGTGGTTATTCAGGCATACACTCATGATATATTCCAGGCATGCACATGGATACGATTTTTTATATCCGTATCCGTCCGTATCCGTCTGATTTTAAAAATTTCATATCCGTATCCGTCCGCGGATATATCCGCTTTTTTGGAAAAATTAAAAAAAAACATTAAAAACCCCCAAAAAAACAAAATTTTGGGATTTGCTGTTTAATTAATTTTAATTAATTTCCTATGAAAATTAATCCACTGATACTGAGAAGGGTTTCAGAAATACATTCCTTCTAATTCAATGGTATATTTTTTAGAAACTCTGAATATGTCGAAACTTTTCCAAAAAAACTAATTTTTTCCGATTTTTTCTTCTTCTTTTTATCTTTTATGTTTTTAAAATTCTTTTTTCTTTTTAAATGTATTTATCTTTTCCATCCAGCAGGGGTTGCCAACTCACTTCACGAATACATAGCACAACTTTTCCAAATGATAAAAATTTTCGAAAATAATATGATCATTTGTGTTCATAGATTAAAAGTTTTTTGCAATATCATAAAATAATTTGAGAGAAAAAGTAAGCAAATTTTAAGAAAAAAATCTTTTTAAATTAAAATTTTCTGGGGTGGAAGGGGCGGCGCGGAGAAATTTTTGAAAAAGAACGACTTTTTCTTAAAGAAATTGATCATTTTTTGGTTGTATTCGCAAATTTTTGCGATCGAGAGTTTTTAAGCAAATACCTTTTGACCATTTTCCATTAGGAAAAATCCATTAAAAATTAAAATGGGCACTTCCCACAATGTCTATGAGAAGTTTCCTTCTTCAGAGGGAAAGGGGAAGAATTCGTTATCCTTAAGAAAATTTTTCAACTTTTCGAACAGAAACCCCAAAAAAATCAACTTACTAAGTTTCAAAAAAAAATGAAAAATTTCCCAATCATACTCAAAAAATTCCTTCAAAAATGCCATTGTTAGGAGTGCATTTTTTCTTAAGGCGGATATGACGGATATCCGCGGATATGAACCACATATCCGTCATCTGTCCGTCTGATTTTAAAAATTTTCATATCCGTATCGCGGATATCCGCGGATTATCCGTATCCGTGTGCATGCCTGATATATTCACACTTTTAAAAATTATGCCATCCTTTTTTGGCAAATGATCATTCATTTTTCCCGCGCGCCTTCACTCGCACGCCCATGACCCGCGCGGATCAAGAAATACTCATAACTTTTTTTCTTGTGAATGTGAACGAGGGCTGCTAATATTAAAATTTACAACGGAACTTGTGGATGCTCTACAATATTATACGGGTCTCGAATTGATCCGCGATTAACATGTTTTGTCCTTCCCTTATGAGTTTAAAAATTATATTTCCCAAAAATTGGTAATGCTAATAATTTGTTCTCCCCAGCTAACCTGCACTCATTGACTCCCTAACAGCCCAAATCAGCTGCAGCTTGGCACTGCACAAGCCTTCGGACTCTGGAGATAGTTCCAATGCCGCATGAACATCCTTGTCACGCAACATGTGCAACATTTCGTGCTTCCACTCCTCGGGTTTTTTGATAAGCGCCGCCATCGCTGCCCGTAGATGTTTCTGTAGTGAATGAAATTAAAAAAATATATTAGCTCCGAGATCCGGATTCGCCTAGATTAGCTTTCAGAAATTGATCCTTTATTTCAATAAATAAATTTTAATTCGAACTGATTTCAGCAGCAGTTACTTATATTAACAGTAAATTTGATTGTTTTGAAAAAATTTATATGATTTGGTAGCAATTAGAGGGATAACATATACTAGAAGATCGAGTTGAATTTTTCGTGATTTTGATAAAAATAATTTAGGTAAAGTTATTCCAAAAAATTTTTTTTAAACTTTACAATAAACTAAACTCCAAAAAAGAAACCTTCAACAGGTTGGCGTGATGCTGGCGGAATTTGCCATAATGCTTATTGGAATATTGCATCAGTTGTTCACACGAGTGCGCTTTCAATGCTAATTCTGAACCTGCTGTGTCAATAGTCTCGCTTAGATATTGCAGAATTTCGTCGGTTTTGGCGAAAGCTTTGTCATTATCATCTGAAATGGAGTTTGTTGGTAATTTGTAGGCCTTAAAAACATTTTCAGGGGATTTTTACTTAACAATTCATAGTAGCAAGATGTGTATATTTTTATATTACATGTATGCATTTGATACAGTTTACATACCTATTTATATTTTTCATATCAGAATTCAGATTTAATAATGTTTTGCTAAAAGATATTTCTAGCTTTCTAGAAGAATTATTTTATTTTTTTCAAAATGTTTTTCCCTTAAGTTCCTTTCGTAATAAATTATTCTACCTATAGTATTACTACTACTAAATCGGTCTGTCATCATCCCCTACCTTATACTAAGCGAGAAGAATTTTTTTTTTCGTGTCCCACCTGTTGAACTTGGCATTCGGTTTGGCAACATTTTTTTGGGATCAATTGTCTCATCGCCAATAATTTGGATTTGGAAGGAAGAGATGCAGAAAAATATATAGATAGTGAAATGAGGGGAAATGGTAGTTAATGAATGAATCGAAACTACTAAATACCAAAATAACGAAACATCGTAAATTTACAAAAACTAAATACGATCTAGAAATTTTAATGCATAAAATATCAATTTTCCATATAGGATTTAATTGCAAATAATATTTTGTAATTAAAAAATTTCTGACAATGAGAAAAATCAACATCTTTTCTGAGAATTTGAGGCATCTGGAATTTTAAAAACATGGCTTAAAAATTTAATCGAGGTTTGTGAATCTTTTTGAAAACTCAAGAAAATAGGGACTATTAATTATTTTTAAACTGATATAATTTCTGTTTTTAAAGGGTTGTTCAAAAAAAAATGAGAAAATGAATTCTGTGAGATTTAATTACATGTTTTAAAAATTATGAAAAAGAACGAAAGAAAAGGAGAGAGAGAGGTAGAGGTAAAAAGGAAAAGAGGAAGTAAGAAGAGAGTTAAAGAAGAGGAAAATATGGAAGGGAGGAAAAAGAAGGGGTGGGTAAGAATAGAAGGTGGATGAAGGGAAGTGAAGGGAAAAGATATAAAGAAACTGAGAGGAAGTCGGAAGGAAGAGAAAGTGGAAAAAATGAATGTTAGGGTAGAGTAAGGAAAAAAGGAGGGGAAATAAAAGGGAGAGAAATAAGAGAGAAGTGAGAAATATTGCGGGGAAAGAAAACGAAGTGGAATAAAGGTAAAGTAAAATAGAAATGTTAATTGAGAGAAAATAGGAAGAAAAGAAGTAGAATGGAGGGAAAGTGGAGAGAAAGGAAGGAGATGTGAGAATAGTATGTAGAAAAAAAGAACGACAAAACAAAGAAAAGTAGGAGAATGGGGGGGGGGAATGGAGTGGAAAATAAGAAAAAATTGGAAGAGGGAAAGAAAAAACTAGAGGGAAAGAGAAGTTGAATGAAGGAAAGAAGAGAAAAGGAGGAGAAAGGAATGATAAAGGGTGGAAAGAGAGAAGGATGCGAAGCAAAAGGGACGGGGAAAGAAAGGAAATAAAGTAGAGTGAATAGGCGAAAAAAGAAGGACAGAGGCAAGAAAAATAGGAGAAACGAGGTAAATGGGTGGAAAAGAAAGGAGAAGAGGAAGAGAAGAAAAAAGAAGGAAAAAGAGGGAAAAAGAAGTATAATGGAGGGAAAGGAAGGGAAGAGGGGGAGAAAGGAATGATAAAGAATGGAAAGGAGGAGGAAAAAGGAAAGGGAGGGAAAAAAAAATTGATGAGAAAAAGGGAGATATATTGAGATAGATATCTAAAAAAGAAAAAGAATGGAGGAAATAAATAATAGAATATGTGGGTAAACGAAAAGGAAAGAGAAAAGAAGAGGAAAGGGAATATAAGCAAAAAAAGGAGAATGGGAAGGAAGAGAAAGGAATTGGAACTAAATCGAAAGTAGAAAGGAGGAAAGTAAAAGAGGAAAGAAATGAGAGAAAGGAGGAGCAAAGAAAAAAATAGGAAAAAGAAAGAGCAAAAAATTGAATGCCTGGATCCCAATCCCAATCAAAAAGGAAGGGGTTAAAACCCAGTTTATTTTTGGGCAAAGAAAATAAAATAAAGGCAAGGAGAGGGACAAAGAGAGTAAAAGGAAGGAAGAGAAAGGGTGAAGTATAAAAGAGACCAAGAGGGGAAAGTAGGAAAGAAAGGGGAAAAGATGGTAATGATGGGGAGGGGGTCAGAAAAGGAATATGTGGGATGAGAAATAAGGGAAACGGTCGAGAAAAAAGGAAAGAAAAAAGAGGAAAAGATGAAAAGAAGGAAAGGAAAAACCCTTAAGAGCGTTAGGGGCCGCGAAGCGGGCCCCTAACGCTCGTGTATGTATATGTCACAAAAAAATTTGAATTTTAACAATTATTTTTTACCACGAAATCCATGATATTGGATAAAATGTCGAATAAAAAGGGTAGAGAATGACAAATGAGTAATGTACATAGCAGAATAGAAAGAAGGTAGAGAAAAATACTGTTATAAAATAGAAAGTGAATAACTACAAAACAACAGAATTACAAAAACAACGAACGTGCAAAATAAGACAAAATGCCGGAAAGTACCAATAAATCGACAGTGATTGAAAAATCGAAAATTTTAGAATATAAATCGATAGTGATTGAAAAATCGAAAATTTTAGAATATCTAAGATATGTAACTGACAGTGAAACATAAAAAATAAATTACGTTCATTGTTTAAATAAAAAAAAGAAACAGAAACACTGAATGAAAAACAATTTTGAAAAGAAACCATGAAAATTATTAGATTGAGGAATGATTTAAAGAGAAAAAGAATCAAGTAGTTCATTTTTTTAATTCGAACAAACCAGGGGCGTTAAAAAATTATTAAAAAGGAGAAGGAACGAAAAAGGAATCCAGCCCGAGCGTTGGGGCGGAGCGAAGCGACGCCCCAACGCTCGGAAGTTGAATGAAGAGAAAAGATGAGAGGAGAAAAGACGAAGGGGGATGGGAAGGATAAAATGGCGCTACCAAAATTCGTCCAAACCAAGATTCGTCCCACCATCCAAAAAGCTAAGTTTCGTTCCTAATCACCTTCCGCATCCATCCGCATCACTTCTAATCACCTTCCGCATCCATCCGCATCACTCCTAATCACCTTCCGCATCCATCCGCATCACTCCTAATCACCTTCCGCATCCATCCGTATCACTCCTAATCACCTTCCGCATCCATCCGCATCACTCCTAAGGGTCTGGGAAGGTAAGCGGAAGGGTTTTGAAAGGTAAGCGGAAAGGTTTGGGACGAAATTTGGCTGGTGGGACGAATCTTGGCTTTTTGGCTGGTGGAACGAATCGTAGGGCAGCGGAAGCGCAAAAATCCTGTAGAAAATCATATTTTTGGCGCTGTGTTTTTAGCACAAATGATTGCTTACACTTAATTAATGGATGTGAATTATCGATGATGGCGACTTGATAAAAAGGCATTTTCAATTTTTATCATTCAGTCTGTCACATACTATTTCCTTACATTTATAGAAAACTATATATAGCCCGGACCGCGGGTTCTTCCTGGATCCAGATTTCTGGATTGAAAATGGGAATTACCTGGACCCAGGATGAATCCAAAAAATCCATAATATTTCTAAAACTTCTGCTGGATTCTGGACTACTGGATTCTGGATCCAGGATAAACCCCAGAAAATGCCGATTTTTCCAAAAAATACCTGGATTCTGGACTACTGGATCCAAAAAATCTAGGTATGGGCCCAATCCAGGTCCGGGCTCTATAGAAAACAGACAATTCATTACAAAAGCTCATTAAAATTGTTGAGGGTAAATAAAGTTCGAGAAGAAGAGAAACGAAGGAAAGAGCGTTAGGAGGCCGCGAAGCGGCCGACTAACGCTCGTAAGAAGCTATTATACTAAATGCTTTTCAAAAATCATCACTTTTGAATTTGTGTGTGGCGTTGTGTTTTGTTTTGTGTCTGTCTCCATTGTTAAAGAAGAGAGAGAAAATGATCCTCCAAGAAAAAGAACTACGAAATATCTAATGACAAAATATTGAATATGCAAAAATGCCGAAATAATAAAAATTGTGAATGTTAAAGAATGAAGAAGTCGAAAACTGTGATTTAAAAAAATAATAAAAGATGATTTTAAAAAATTTGACCAAATTTTTTTTTGCTTTATATTTTTCACTTCTTGGATCTTTCTCTTTGTTTACGCTTTAAGCCGATGATAATTTTATTAAAGCGTAAAGAATAATGAAATAGGTGGCTAAATTACAAAATTTAGAAAAAGAAATTTAATAAATATATTTTAGATTTTAAAATTCATGGATACTGATAGAATCTTTGAATAGTAAGATTACGTTTTTAAACCGACAAGTGAGGTCTTAATTTTTTAAATCCAATTTTTGAAAATGAATGCAATATTTTTTAGAATTCGAAAAAATGGCTAAAAAATTTTAACCAATAAATTTATTTAGCAAGATTAGAAAAAATTTTATACAGTAGGAAAAACGATGATTAAAAAGGCAATAGGAGAAAGAAAGGGAAAAAGGGCGAGGAAAATGAGGAAAATAATGGGAGTGAAAACATTCCTATTAAAAACATTCCTATTAAAAGGAGGGAATAGGAGGAGAAAAAGAAGAGGGAATGAAGGAGAAAAGGAAGGTCAGAAAGGGAGGAGAACAATAGGAAGAGAAGAGGTATTAAATAGTAAATTGGATTAAAAGAGAGTGAATGGGAGGAGTGAAAAGGGAAAGAAATAAAAGGAAAGGAGTTTGGGAGGAGAGAGTACAAAACAAAGAGAAGAGTCGGGTTATGAAGATGAAAAAAAATCGGGTTATGAGGATGAAAAAGGGGAATGGAAAGAAGAGAAGAGGAAGTAAAATGACAAGAGAGGAAGGGAAAGGAAGATAAAATGAAAAAACGGAGTAGAAAGAAAGGGTGATGGAGGATAAGAGAAAGTGAGAGGACGGAAAAGGAAAGAAGGGAAGAGCGAATGAAGGAAAAATGAAGATGAGAGGAAGAGAAAGAGGAGAAATAACGAGAATGGTTGAGGATGAGAAGGAAAAGGAAATAAAAGAGAAGATAGGAAAGGGGGAGATGCGAAGAGGATGAGAAAAGAAGGACAGTCAAGGGTAAGGATGTTGGAGGCTAAAGGAAGGAAGGAAAACGAAGGAAAGAATAGTAAAGAAACAAAGGAGGGAGACAGAGAAAATTGGGAGGAAGGGAAATGAAGAAGAATAGTAAAAGAAAGAAAGGAGAGAGAGAGAGAAAATGAAGGATTTATGGAAAATATGTAAGTACCTAAAATATGTATAGGAAAATAGAAAAAAAGTGTTGCTTGTTAGAGGAAAGGTAAGGGAGAGAAGAAAGTAAACGATGAATAGAAGAGGAAGAAGGGAAAAATAGGTGGAGGAAGGAGGAGGGGAAAAGGAAAGCGAGAAATTTTTGTAAGAGCGTTAGGAGGCCGCGAAGCGGCCGACTAACGCTCGTAAGATCTAAATGTTTTTTTACCAATCAATTTCCAATTGTGTGATAGGTTTTGGCAAAATCTTTTTATTTCATTATAGGCTTGTTAAGATCCATATATTATCAAGAATAAAAGAAAAAAACATTTTTCGGGAAATTCCAATCACTTCTAATAAGATTTCTTTTTGATATCATGCTGATGAAAAATTCTCAAAATTTTGGCTATATTTTTTAGATTAATCAAGGAATTTGTCATAATATGACATCTCTTTATATGTAATGCCAAAATTGTATTTCTCACCAAGAGTTTGTTTGCTGCTTTCTTCGGCCCAGTTTTCCTCCAAAAAATGGCTTCCTAAATGCCCCGATGTCATTGCAAGACCGAAGGGTGCCCTTTCGCATAACTCTTCCACCGCCCTATCCACGGGGTACATCAGTTGTTTCGATAGATCATGTTTAAAGGCTTTTTCCACTTCTTTCTCAAATCCATCCAAAATATCCTCAGCTTTTTGGCGAAAAGACTTTCTTTGAATATCAAGCCAATGACTAAAATATGAAACCGATAAAAATCATTTACATATTGGGTTTCCCCTGTCGTGTTCTGTTTCAAATTTCAAATTACAAAAATGTAAAGTATTTTATTTTGCCTTCGGAAATTGCGAAAAAATCAGTTCAACTTTAACATATCCAGTAGGAAAAAGCCTCAAATTATTTTTGACTTTTATCAACATCGGAAAACTAATTTTAAATAAACGATCTTCATGCATCGCGAATAAAAAATGCCAAATGACCAAATTAAAACAAAAAATTTTGGAAACTTGTGGAGCAAAATTAAAAAATATGCAGAATTTAATGCTATATTTTAATTCGTTTTTACTAATTTCCAGCTAGAGTTTAAATTTTTCCATATAAATTTGCTCTATTTGGCTGGCCTATTCCTGATAACTTTAAAAATTTTAAAGTCGTTGGATTAGTACTTTTTAAACACCAAATGTAACACTTTCATGGCACTTATACTATACTAAGAGTTGAGCAAAATGTTAACCCCGGGCTGGAATCGAACCGCACGACCTTCGGACGGGCGATTAGATCAGCGCTTTTCCTCTCGCCTTAAACCGATGCTTTACCGTCTGAGCTACCGGGGTGCATTTGCCCGTCTCTCTTGTGGGCGTTTTAACCGTCCAGCCAGCATCTTCCTTACACTATGGCATTTCTCAATCAGGAATCATAATGCTACATATTCGATGCCCCAAACCCCAAACTTAATTTTTAATAAAAATTTATACCGGTGAAAGTTCGCCCCGAGCTTTCCAATAACGCTTGGGTTCACCTCTGCATATTCTAGCAGCATTTCCATGAATTGGGTGCCCAACATGTACAGCGACACTCTGGTCAAATCGGCCATTTCTTCTTTTTCCAATTTGGCTTCAGTGCCAACTTTGGTCACATTTTGGCAAAAATCCGTAAACTTTTTTTCAAATGTGTTCGTCAATTCCAACGTCTCAGACCGAATCTTGCATCCTGAGCCGATTTTCTTTTTTTCCAACAAATGCACAAATTCGATCGCGTCGTCCAAGATAAACATAGCTGGACGCTTAGCCTTTTTATTCGCCACCGTTATGGGTTGGCATTCCTGAAATAAACTGAGATCTTCATAAGAGCTTTAGTTGTGTTTAATAATAATTTATAGATAAATTTTTGTTGTTTTTTTAATAAGTTTTTTTGGCTATTTTTAATACTATTAAATTCACTAAATAACATATAACTTAGGTTGGAAATTAATTTTGAGGGTCTTCAAATTGGATATTTCAAAAAATCATATTTTTGTAATTTAATTATCAATCCTCTTGATCTTTTTTAAATTATAGATGAGAATGTCACACATTTTGACTAAAAAATCAACCTTAATACATTAAAACGTTGTCCAATTTGACCGTATCAAAAATGATCTCAGGATTTATTTTGCCTATAAGTTCCCCAAAATTTATGCATCAGGCATTGATCTATTACCCAAAAATGGCAATACTCGATAATAATGGTGAATTTATCAAAAGTTTGATCGGATTTATTTAGTTTAAAAAAATTTTCTTCGAAAATTAAACACCCTCAAAACTTAGTTTCCACCTTAAGTAAAATTATTTCTGCGAAAAATTCAAAACTAATTGATTAGATATGTACTATTGAATCCTAAGAAAGATTGGCAAAAAATTGCTAACCATTTCTAAAGATCGTTTTTGAGGAGTTTCAAGTGGGTTGATAACAGCCATTTCTAAAGAACCACTGCAAAAAATTTGTTGAAACAAACTAAGGAGCAAGGTTAGCTGAATTATGGCGAACATTTCCTGAAACTCTAATTTTATGTTAAAATAAAATTTTATTAATTTGTTAATTGTATATATCATTAAAACCATTTTACACAGAATCATTAATTTTTTTCACTGACAATAATCAAAAAGAAAATTAATTGAAAATTTAGATATGTTAGATGTACTTGATAATTAGGTAATATTTTTTTATTTTAAAGTATATTTTCTTTTTTTATAAAAATTAAAATAATAATATATAAGACTCTTATTCGGGCTATTTTACCCTTTTTAATTTTGCCCAAATCATGTAAAAGAAAAGTAAATGGAATGACACCAATTTTAGAAAAGATTATTCTCAACCTTTATAAACACAAGCTTTATATCCTATGCTAAAAAATGTGACCGATTTGGATAAAATTTTATTATTTGATACAAAAATAGAATTAATGCCTGAAATAAGCTTCATCCTGACAATGTTGGCTAATATTTTGTAAAACAAAAATAGTAACCAGCAACCATGCGTGGCAATGTCCTTTATGGGAAATTGATTGTTCTAACATGTGAACTAGGTTAAGGGCATGTCTGCAACCTAAAATGGAATGAATATGCAAAAGCTATATTTGATGCTAATCATTAGAACTGGTGCAAAATTGAGGCATTTTCCCAATTATTGTTCCAGGAATAATTTTTCAATTAGAGATTTTATAGTTGAAGATTTTTAAATTATTTATTTTTAATTAGAGATTTATAGTTGAATCTATTTAAAATTTTTCTATTCATTTAATGATAAATAATTTAAAAAGATTATTAAATCCTTGTATTACCTGACTAGTAGCTAAGCTCTTACAATTCATCAGATTTAAAATTAAAAGTAATTTTTTCAAAACAATATGAGGGGATGCTTTTTTAGAAGAGATATTTTTTTCTAACTCTAGTGGTAATAAATTTTTTTGAACCTAATTTCTTTTATTTAAAATCCTAATTTTTTTATTTAAAATCAAAACCCAACTAAAATCAAATCAACACCTTGTTATGATGTTTAAAACCCGATATTTATCGAAATTCTACAGTATAACTTGTTTCAAAATGAAAAAATGTGGCCAAATTTTATTTTATTGAATTTCGGCCAGATTCAAAGCATTTGGCCATAATCAACTACGATTTTTTCTTTTTTTTTTAGAAAACATGGTGATTTTAGAGAGGATCTTTATTATGAGAATATAATATGTTTAATTATTAAAATTATTTGATTATTTATAAATGCGAATTACTTATCCTAATAGCTATCAATATGTTGAGATTTTTTATAGCTTATGAATCCTTCCTCTTTTATATTTCATTATTTTTGGCTCTACATTTATCTTTTCTTATGAAGTGCAGGATCAAACCAACAAATTACAAAAAGATCAGAAAATGGAACAATTCTTTATCCTCTAAATTACAATGACCATAAAAGGTAGGCAAACCTCAAATACTAGACACAAAGCCAAACCAACTAAAAAACTTATTGAAAAATTAAAAAAACCTTATATAAAGATCAGTCTGGGTTTTTTAACACATATTCCTTTTATTTTATGATAGGGTTTTAAGGTCATTTTGAGATTTTTTCCTTTTTTATTTTGTTTTTTTACGGAATTTAAAAAACAATAATACCGGGCATATCCTATGTAAATCAGACCTGAACCAGCAAGGAATCGAGTTGGCACACTACCAGCCGGCGGGCAGGCCTATCTTCAGCCCAGCCCTGCATCCAATTTTCCCCCATATTGTTTGACGACAAAAAGTAAAATTTAAAATAAAAGAAAAATCCAGGATTTTTCTTATGGTTCATTATTTTTAATTTCATTAATTTTTAAAATATTTTCTCTGTACTTCTCAAATATTTTTTTTTTTAATATTCACTTTTAAAACATTCTGCCAATAATTTATCGATTATTTACATTCTTTTAAACAGAATTCGGCAAATGTATTGATTGTAAAAAATTTGCTTGAAGAATAATAAAAGTATTCAAAGACTTGCGATTTATTTCTATGTTCTATATTCCCTTTTTATTCTAATTCCCTTTTTTCAACCAATAATTCGTTAATGTTTTGGTACACTTTTACCTACTACCCTACCGAAAATTTTTTGCAATTTTTAAAATAGTTTATTATTGAAAATTAATTTTAAAAACATTAGGGCACAATTTAATTACTTTACAGTTAGAAGCACTCTTACAAAAAAGTACCTTCATAATAAAGCTTTGACTATACATTCCCATCGTGGCAATGCCACTGCTGATTCACACGATTTTTCTTCCAAAAATATCACATTGTTTTCCCACTCCCACATTCGCATATTCTTTGCGTGTGGAATGTTGTGAATGTGAAGCTTGGGGAAAGAAATTTGGGGACGGAAACTTGGAGATATTCGCAATTTTAATAAACCAAAATAAAGTAGAAAATTACAGAAAATTATAAATTTGAGAGGTTTTTAATTTGAGAGGTTTTAGAATTTCCAAGTAATTATTGCCTTCTCAAAATTTTCGAAAATCGTTTAGGGAATTTCAAAATTTAAAAAATCCAAAAATAAAAATAAAACTTCCAAAAAATCGAGCATAATTTTTTCAAGCATTTCCTTTCGGACTTGATTTATAGTTAGTGTTTTTTAATTTCTGAACTTCTTTAAGTTTCAATCTCGAACTCCCATTCCAAATTTCTGCTTTAATCCAATTTCGATAAGCCAATTTTTTTTCTAAACTCAAAAAATCTCAGTTCAATAGTTATTAATTTTATGCTTAAAAAGTAAAAAAAAAATACTAAAAAATAATTAAATCAAAATGAATATTCAAAACAAAGAAAATTTTATTTGTATGAGGGCGACACAAAGTCCATTTATAGAATTATGTATAAAGAAGATTGAAATGGGTTATTGATTAACAACAGGCATAGGTATCTAAAAAAAGAATCTAAAAGGAATGATTTAAAGGAACATAAAAATGAAAAGCTAAAATTTAACCCCAACTTCACCCTCGCAAATAAAAAACGATTTTATAGAAGATTCTTTTAATAAAATAAAAAAAAGTTATGGTTTTTATAAAAACTTTTGCTTAACATTAAAACCCCGCTCATAATTACAATTTTTTTTATTAAATTCTTTTTCAAATTGAATGTTTATTAAAAAAAAGATTAATTCAAATAAATTTATTACTTAACTGGACAAAATTATTAATGAAAAATTTTCAGAATTTAATGATTACTTTCTCGGTATTGTTTATTTAATTAATTCAGTTCCAAAAGGCCAAATTTAGTTTTTCATAACAGTTTGGCGACATGATACGGTACAATCTAAGTTCTTGTCATTTTTATAGCTTGGTCTTGTCACGCCATTTCGGACATTTTCTTGAATGTGGAGATTGAGGACGGTCGTGTGCAACTACAACCTATGTCGCAATTTTTCATTTTCCTCGATATTGTCACGAATCATGGTTGACATTTCCATTTGGACCAAATATATACTTCAGGCAGTTCATATTACTTGATAATTTAGCTCAAAAATGCAGGAGAATCAAAAATTAATATCATTTGACGATTTTATCTTTTTAATATAATTGTGAATAAATATTTAAATAATTTGTTTTTTTGTGAATTTTACATTATACCATATATAAATTAAAATATTGATGTATGTAGCTAATGGTAAAGGTCTATAAATCCTGATATTGATCCTTCAATAATTTACCCATATCGCATTATATTTAAAGATCATTAATAAATCTTTAAATAACTTGCGAGTAAATTTATAATATGTTTAGTAATCAAATCTTGTTATTATCTTTGTTATAATAGGACAAAAGTACAAGCATCGAATAAATTGATTAGCAATTATTTTTTAAATTATCAAGAAAAAAAATCAAACCTTTTTTTACATCAACTCGCACTAACGCACTTCTCGCTAACGAAATTACGCCTACCCCTTTTTTATTGGCATTATTGTCATATTATTGGTTCATGGTGACAATAACAACAATAATACCTTTATGTCCATAAAATAGTTTTTGTCCAAAAATTAAGGCAATTAAGAGGTTATGATAAATAAATTTCCTGTATTTGGCTTATAGTAGAAGGTCATATATAAGTTAGATAATATTACTTTAGCAAATATACTGTAGAAATTTTATGTTTTATTTTCTTCCATTTTACAGTAAGTAAACTCAATAAAATTTAACATAAACATTTAGCTTAGGATTATACACCAAAATGAATTATTATTCACCCCATCTTGTCGCCCTCCAATTCAACGCCGACATTTGCGATTATTTGAATATCACGGCCACCACTAAGCGTGATGTCGGAAATTTGACGTCCAAATTTGAAGTTTTGGATTCCCTGGGATTGAATTCAGTGATCGGCTGGCTATTCTTGCCCTTCATTCACCAGATGATTGTGGCCAAATGCGCGTTTTTGTTCAAGGTGCAACAAGTTGCGGTAAAATTTATTTTAATTTTTGGGGTACTTTTTTCATTCGATCTTGAATTCTAATTATTTAAGAATATTTTTTAGTAAAGGAAATTATTTGATTGAAGCTAGTATTTCAATTCAAAATAGAAGTTTTTTTGCTGACGGATTTTTTGAATTGGAAGTGATAGAACTATTTTCAAGCTGGAATTTCAAATGAAGATTGTGTAGAGAAAACAATATTCTTAAGTGAGCTTGAGCTCAGATCTAATTTATACCAGAAAAATTATAAATTAATTAATTGTTTTTATAGTCCGATTATTACCGCGATAATGTGATGATTTACTTCACTAAATATGGTCACTTTTCTCCTATCCCACCATGGATCATTGTGCCCAACATGGTGGTGATAATGTCAGTGTTGTTCAACATCAGTTTAGTTGTGGTAACGGTCACCAAATTGTAAGTTATATCATGATGTGTCATCATTTTTATTCATTAAATAAATAAGAATAATTGTAATCCATTAAATTTTTAATATTTTTTAGGCTCATCTTCTTCTTTCAAAGAACAATTATAGTTATGAAATTTTAATTGCTATTTCTTACATCTATTACTTTGAGCAAGCCTTTATACTATAATTTCTAATAAATTTAAGCAATTTTTAAATATATATTTTATTGCTAAAATTGCGCTTAATACCATTATCTCTATAGTGTAACTTAAATTTTATTTTAACCTTTTGTCTCCTTAGGAAAGATCGCAAGACGTGTAATTGGTTGTTGGCCCTGGATTCCTGTTGCCAAATCCTTTCTTTGTTGCCCTTCCTGGTCAACCTCACCGGTGTTTTGTTCCGCATCAACCCTATGGACTACCGTATCTGTCTTGGTACCCTAATGCTCTCCACCATAACCTCTTTCGCCTCCTTCATGGCCATTTATTTTATCTCCCTGGAACGATTGCTGATCGTTGCCTTCCCACTGTTGTATGGCTTTTTAATAAAATTTTAATTCCTTCTCTAATTTTTCTAAAAAAATAATAGATTCTTTCCTTCGTATTTGTGATTATCTTACGTGTAATAATTTAAAATTTCTAGCAAACATTTTATTAGATAATTATCGGGGTTTCAATTAATATTTGGGTTAAATCTTCTTTTTACCAAGATTTGTCAACCTTACAGAATAAAACGTTGGAGCACCCGGTCCAAAGTGTGCAAACACTCTCTGATCGCTACACTGATATGCACAGTATTCGGTCTGGCGATGAACTATACCGTGTTCAACGTGTGGACCATCATCAACATACCATTTGAAGAGTATAGATTTTTAAACAAATTAATACTACTAATATAATAGAGACTAAAATTTGTCAAGATTTTAATATCCTTTTTCGTTATCAAGTTAACAAGTTTTTTTAACAAGGTTGATCCAGTGTAACACGGGACTTTACTCGGACGTGCTGAACACCCCGGTCTGTTATGTTGTGTTGCTGTTAGCCGTGCTCAACTATGCCGCCATTTTTGGCATCATTCTTTGGCGCCATTTCAAAATTAAAATCAGTGGCGCAAACCAGTCGGATTCAAGTAAACTGCCTTATAAAATTGTTTAAAAATTTCTTTACTCATTTCTGCAAACATATATACTATAGGCCCTGATTATATTTGGAATTTAGTAAATGATTTTTATTGACATTTTTTTGGATCATTATGTTCATTTTGGATTATATAGATTATATATTTTTATATAGAATTTCTTCCTTATTCAGATGCCGATCAGTCCATGCGTCGGATGTTGCGTTCTGTGTTCATTCTGCTGACTGTGGTTCTGATCGGTTGGCTTGTGGCATCGGCTGCACGGAATAAGATCACCGACTTCATCGGAAATTATCTACCTCTTTTCGTGACAGCCGTATTTGCACCAACCAACGGAGCGGATCAAGGTCTGTTTTAATTCCAAAATTCCTTTTCCATACTTTTTCCACCTCAAAAGGCAATTTTGATTTACATTTATTTGTATAAATTTTAACCCAAGGTCGAATCGCCAACAACATCAATGTGTGGCTGATCAGCTTTATCACCTGTATGCCATTGATGGCCTCTGCCAGTGGACCGATCATCCTCTTCTTGAGCAGGTGTACATTTGTAAATAAAAAATAAAATAATACAATTACTATTATTAATTAGATACAACTTAATTAGATAGTTGAATTCATTAGGAAATTAAAAATTTTGTTTTTAAATAATGAATGAACTAATGAGTTGCTATGTAAAAAGATCTAATACTTTATAGTAAATGTGTTAAACTGTTTATTCAGGAATCAAGACTTTTAGCTTTATTCCGTTTAACTTTAGATTAAAAAAATATTCTTAAGTTTAGATATCTGTGCTTCTTTATTTATTCCTGGATTGCTAGATTCCAGAAAATTTCTAGCTAGATCAATAGTTCTAAATGATTCTAGCTAGCTTCAAATTCTAGCTAGCTTCAAATATTACGAGGTTCAAAATTCCTACAAAACCCAGTTAAAAATTACTATTAAAGAATAACTTTAGAGTTAGAAAAACTGATCTCAGAATGAATGTTTTTAGTATCGATTTGAGTATACTATATATTACTTGTTATTTTTTCGAGTGAAATTAACTGTCTGAATATATTTTAGCGCCGAGTATCGAGATGCCTACAAGCAGTTGCTCAAGCCGAAACCCGCTGCAATAGGCTCATTGTGCTCCAACAACAAGATTGTGGTTTCAACAAACATGATACAGAATGGATTTGTACCAGGAGCATAGAAAGCTTTATTTTTTTCGAAGTAAATCAGGAATTACAAAAAAATTTTTATTACCTAGATTATAATTTTTTTCTCATTTTTAAATGATTGTATGTATTTTTTCTATATCAATTTAATTTTGTTCTTAAAATTCTGATAGATTTTTATTTTTTAAATTTAATGAAATTATATATAAAATATAGTAGCGCATGTGAATGTTCTAATTTAACCAACACAAATACAATCGAAGATTACAACCCGTAAAAAACATATAATTGATCTCATTAACAACAAGTAAATATTAATTTAAAAAATTTGCCACAGGGCCTGCCAACGATAATAAGCCTTAAACGCCCACAATCATTTCATGTGTGGGCTAACCTTATTACAATTATGGTTTGACAAGGTTTAACCCCCTCTGTTGGTGTTAATGAATAATTCCAAATAGTTTTTTTGATCACATCTGATTTTATTTATAAATTTATACTAATCAAACATTTGAATACGTGTGAGAGCTTTTACATTTAAAACGTAATCCCTAAATCCTTACTGCTGAAACATTAAAGCATTGATAATAGTAATTAAATTGGTTTCAAAGTTCGGCAGCAATTTTATTACGATTCCATACTATTATACTGAGAAATTTAGTTGAATTATTTCCATTAAATTAATAGTAGACATACCTATACATATTATTGTACCAAATGTACCGAAAATTGAACCTTTGGGCTATAAAAGATACACAAAAATTTTATTCCTTGCCTAAACAATGGAGGATTATTATACCTCTAAACTTCAAACCATCAAATTCAATGGTGATATTTGTGATTATTTGAATATTACAACTACAACCAAAAGTGACGTCGAAAATTTGACATCCAAGTTTAATGCATTGGATTCCATGGGATTGAATTCAGCGATCAGTTGGCTATTCTTACCCATGATTCACCAGTTGGTTGTGGCCAAATGCGCATTTATGTTCAAAAAGCAACAAATTATGGCAAGTTTTTTTCAATTCAGAGATTTTTTCATTTTTTTCGTCTAATAAACTTTAAACACACAACATTCTCACATAGTATTCCAGTCAAACTACTACCGTGACAATGTGCTCATCTATTTCACCAAATATGGCTACTATTCCCTCATAACACCTTATATAATCGTACCAAATATGATTGTGTTGGTATCAATGTTTTCCAATATTAGCCTCATTGTGGTTACTGTGAGCAAATTGTAAGTCGGTCAATATATTTTATAGTTGACGTTGCATAAAAATAAAAAATATGTATATATTATAAATATATATGCATATTTATATAGGTAATATATATAGAAAATATATCATGTTACCTCTAATAAAACGGCCGGCCGCTTTACTTTACAACCGCCCTCGAGAGGGTCGGACTAATAGAGGGAGCCGGTCTAATGAAGGGAGCCGTTCTAATAGAGGTAATACGGTATATGGTTTTTTGGTACTTTCAAAATATGAGTTTCTTAATAAATGGTTGCAATAATTGCATTATTATTAGAATGTTAAAATCAAAATTATTATTTTTGCCGCATATTTGACAGGGTGACCCTTTCCTTACACCAAAAACCCGGCGTCAATCATATAAAAAAATGAAAAATCACGGGAAGAATTATTTAAAATCCTGGAAAAACCCGGCGCACTTCAAATTAAAAATATACTATAAAATAAAAAAATATATAAAGCGGACATAAAAAACGTAGCTTTATTTTATTAAAAAATGGTCATTTTTGAGTTTAACTTGAAAGGGATATTTAAGAAATTTCACCGTGGGATGGCTGCCCCGACAGAGACCACGGAGAAAATTTTGAAAATTTATACTCTTTTTCATAAGAAAATTGACCATTTATTATTAATTTTTAGGGGCATTTCTCTAGATTATACCCATGTTATATATTGAAAAAATTTTCTATCAATATTATATGTAATTTTTAGGATCAATTTTTTGTTTAAGTTCAATTAGGTATATTTCACAGTTAATAACTCTAAACAATAGTGTTTCAATCTAACTTTTTTCTTGTTTTCAGAAAAGATCGCAAAACGTGCAATTGGTTGTTGGCCTTCGATTCATTGTGTCAAATTCTCGTCGTGTTCCCTTTCCTAATTAATTTGGCAGCCGTGCTCTATGATAGCAATTCTGTGGATTACCATATTTGTCTTGGTACGCTGACCATATCTACCATATCATCTTTCGCCTCATTCATGTCAATTTACCTCATCTCCTTGGAACGTCTAATGATTGTAATCGAGCCATTGAAGTCTGTAAAATTTGAACAAGTTAAACCTAATCATCCATTTTTGGATGGTTTGGCAAATTATTTTCCGAAAAGATTGATCTAATCTAAACCAAATTAAGAATAAGATAAAATTCCTCAAACAAAAAATGTTAATTATTTTGTTCTTGAGAAAGGGCTGATTGAATTTATGTATCAGATCAGGTTTATGTGATTTTCGGACATTTGCTTATAAATAGCTTCCAATGTGTAATTTTATTCGATTCGGCTTTCTGGAATAGAACATATTACCATAAAAATGGTACAGAAACGATACCTGCTGTTCTGTTTCTGATTTGTAGTGTATACAATCTAAATATGTACTAATATTGGAAAAAATATCTAATACCATGGTATATAAGGGAGTCACATGAAACAAAAAATAAATAATCAAATATTAGTTGGTATAATTTAATTGCGCAATATTAGATTACACTACATAAAACAGGATTTGCTCATATTTGGGATATCCTCTCATTACTATGTTAATGGGTTAAATTGTTAGCAATCTTTCTTTTTTTCTTGTGTGTATACAATGTAACAGTGCATAATTATATTTTTCTAGTAAATTTTTTATTTCATAATAATCCTTTTTATGCGTAAAAATTCCAATTTTACAGAATGAATAGATGGAGCTCAAACAAATCAATGGTGTTCAAATTCCTAATGGGAGAAATATTGTTCTGTGTCTGTTTTGGCATTGTGATGAAAGAAAATGTGTTCAATGTATGGACCATTATCAACATGCCCTTCCAAAAGTAAATTAGAAACGAGAGAATGCCTAACTAATCGTACTTCAACATTTTGCTCAATATTTTATTTCCAGGAAGTTATACTGTAATGTTGGACTCTATTCGGATGTTCTAAATACTCCACTCATCAGTTACATTGTGCTGCTTCTCTCTGCGTTAAATTATATGTTAATATTTGCCTTGCTTTTATGGCGCCATCTAAAAAGCAGAATTGGCGCAAAAAAACAACAAAACATCAGTGAGTTAGGCTTCGTATTTTATTTTTATTCAAACTAACTAGCAAACATGTGTCTTTGTTCCTTGGCTGTTTATTAAATTTTGAATTTTATTAAATTCTCACAAATTGAAAAATTCAAAAATAATTCAGAATATTAATTCTCAGACCAATAAAATGACTTAATTTTTTTGTTCATTTCTAGATTCTGATCACTCATCTGAATTTTTTGTTCATTTCTAGATTCTGATCACTCATCTAAATTTTTTGTTCATTTCTAGGTTCTGATCACTCGTCTAAATTTTTTGTTCATTTCTAGATTCTGATCATTCATCTAAATTTTTTGTTCACTAGGTTCTGATCACTCATCGCGTCGTATGTTGCGTTCGGTGTTCATTTTGCTAACTGTAGTTCTGATCGGTTGGCTTGTAGCATCAGCTACCCGCAACAAAATCACCGACTTCATCGGCATCTATGTACCTCTATTCGTGACAGCCGTATTTGCACCGACTAATGACCTAGATCGAGGTATATTTTGTTTTCTATTGAGCGAAATGCAAAATTATTATTTTTATTGTTGAAATTCAACTTTTTAAAGGTCGTATTGCCAACAACATCAACGTTTGGCTGATCAGCTTCATCACTTGTGTGCCGTTGATAGCCTCCGCCAGTGGACCGATTATTCTCATCTTTAATAGGTAAAATAGAGGGAAAATTGATAAAAACGAATTTAAGAAAAAATTATAAAAAATATTTAGAAAAAAAGCAATACTTTGCAAAATTTGCGAGAAAATAAAGTAACTTCCTAAATTTAAAAATGTTTATTATTCAAAAAGGGATTTTCAAGGTATAAAATCAGATTTATCTCTTTGGATATAAATCAAGAAATACATATAAAATATTTTTTAAGCTTAAATTCAATAAAGAGATCAACTTTTTTGTATTTACGCTTGAAAAAATAATCATATAAATTGGCAAAAAACTTAATCTTTTTTTAAATTTTTAGTACCGAATATAGAGATGCCTACAAATTATTCATTAGAAGAAAAGCTTCCCCGATTGGACATTTCTTCTCCAATCAAATTGCACCATCTTCAATCAAAAATGGATTTTGATGAATTGAATTTACCTATCTTTCTTTGTTTTCGATTAACATAGTTAAATGATTCTTTTGCAAAAATGATACTGTCATAAACTCATAGTAACTTTACATCATCACATCTATCACCCTGGAAAAACCCGGGGATCTTGGTTTCCTGTATCTTTACTTAACATTGTAGAATATCGATTTTCTTTGTTTTAAAAAAATTATTTTTTTTATAAATACAAGATTCATCCAAAAATAAATGATAGTGCCTATCTCTTTACGATTAGCTTCTTTGTTTTTTAGATTATCCTTTTGTGAATTTTCCGTCTACGGAAAAAAGTTTGAGGTTTGGTTTAAATTAATATTAGAATTAAATGTTTCCAGTATTATATTGTCGATCCCATTCTTGATAATTTAATGTGCAATTATTACAAATTTCATATAAATGTAAAAAAAAAAACAATAAATAAATATTTGTAATTCCCATAATCGTCGGAAATTACAGAAAATTATTAATTTCTCACTCTTTTCAAGTTATTGATTTTTTCGTATTATGTCATTTGGACGAAAAGTGCAAGAATGGACGTTTGGGCACAAAGTGCAAAAATGAAATCTTTTGCTTGTATACTACAAAATCTAAAAAATCCGTTAAACAAAAAATATCTAATATTATTAAAAATGTCTAAAAATTAAAATTTATTAAAAATGTCTTAAAATTAAAACATTAAACAATCAAAAAAACCTAAAAATATATCTATTATCTCCCCAGTCAAATTTATGGGCATTATGAACTTTTTAGAATAGCATGATTTTTAAGATCCAGAGTTACTCCCGAACTCATTTTAAAATGATAAATACAGAAAATAATTCCTGATTTTCTTAATTTTCACGTAGTAAGAAAAATTTATTAAGGGAATTTGAAAAAAAGAAAGAAAATCATGCATATTTTTCTACAGATGTGCCTATGAATTTTTATTTGTTTAATTACTTTAAAAAAGATTCGGTACTCCGTAAGTGCACCAAGAATATACTAAGTTTTGATTTTTTAACGTTTTAATTTTTAGTCATTTTTAATAATATTAAATATTTTTTGTTTAACGGATTACGGATTTTTTTAGACATTTTGTAGTATACAAACAAAGTATTTCATTTTTGCATTTTGTGCCCAAACGCCCCTTTTGACATTTTCCATTTTTGCACTTTTCGCCCAAACGACCTAGCACCAATATGGATCCAATTATCATAATATCTGTAAGTAGTTTTCGTAAGTTTAGCACCTTTTTTTAATATGATTTCTGATGTTGGAAAAATCACTTTATATAAATTTTTTAAAAAGCTAAAGTGTGTTTGGTAAAATCTACCTTAAAAAATTGTCTGCGAAATGGATCATATGAAATGTAGAAAAAAAATATTTTCAAAAATTTCTAGAATTCTGGATTTTTTATATGAAAATGAAGCTTTCTGCGATCTTGATAAAAATCCACTTCATCTGATAGCGGTTGAGATCATATTTTGTTGTTAGAGCCCAATGACCCTATTGGATGCGATCGGCTTAAGCAACTTCTTGTAGGCATCACGATACTCGGTGCTAAAATGTAAGTGCGAAATAAATTAATTTTTATTATTATCTTGGATGTTTAAATTTAGATCTTCGTTAAATTCGCATTTTTACCGTATTTGTTCTAATATGACCCCTCTCGTTAATGAGCCCCACTGATGGAGTGAGGTTGAAAAATAAGATTTCCCCTCTTCATAAAGCCCCGGAGCCTCATTAGACAAATACAGTACTTGAAAATGCACCTGTTGAAGAAGAGGATGATCGGTCCACTAGCAGAGGCCATCAATGGTACACAGGTGATGAAGCTGATCAGCCACACATTGATGTTGTTGGCGATACGACCTTGGTGTTAAAAAATATAAAAAAACAAAGTCGAAACCTTTACTACTCAATTTTGATAATTTAGTCATCTTTGTAGATTTTTAATAGTTTATTTTTTATAAAACATTGTTTTATGGAAGTTAAGGAGTTCTTTTTAATGCCGTGATACCATAGTACTAAAATTTAGTATTATGATATCAAATATTACTAAAGAAGCGTGATACCATAATATTAAAATTTTGAATTGCTATATACCTTGATCCATTCCATTGGTCTGTGCAAATATGACTTTCACGAACAGAGGCACATAAGCGCCGATGAAGTCAGTGATCTTATTGCGGGCAACCGATGCCACAAGCCAACCGATCAGAACCACAGTAAGCAGAATGAACACCGAACGCAGCATACGACGCATGGACTGATCAGAATCTAATGAATGATAAATATTTAAAGTAATAAAATAATAAAAGAGCAAAATAATTCGTAGCCAATTTACTGGACCCTAAAAATTTGATATGCATAATATTAGATTAAAACATTTACTGATACGGCTAGTTAATAAAATATATATCTTTTTCGGGAAAATTTTCTTTAAATTTTATTCAAATTTTATAATGAACTAAACACATGTGAATAAAAGGCAGATTTGAATGAGGTAGGTAATTACGGTGAGGGTCGTTTGAGTCCCTACGATTGAGTCCCCACGTTTGAGTCCCGACACTTTTGAGTCCCCACGATTGAGTCCCCACGTTTGAGTCCCCGCTGTCAATGGGTCGTTAGTTAGTCCCCCCCCCATTCCACAATTATTTCGTATCACCTCTTCTTTCTTCCGCCTCAACATTCCGCATCATTTTTTGATCCTTCCGCATCATCTGCTCATCAGCCTTCCGTATCACCTCCTCACCCTTCCGCCTCACTCTTCCGCATCACCTCTTCATCCTTCCGCATCACCTCCTCACTCTTCTGCGTCCTTCCCAGACCCTTCCGCTTACCTTCCAAATCCCTTCCGCTTACCTTCCAGAGTCCTTCCCAGACCTTTCCGTGTCCTTCCCAGAACCTTCCGCGTCCTTCCCAGACCCTTCCGCTTACCTTCCCAGACCCTTCCGCGTCCTTCCAGAGTCCTTCCGGAAGGTAGGCGGATATATGCGGAAAGTGATTAATGCGGATGGATGCGGAAATTGATTAGAAGTGACGCAGATGGATGCGGAAGGTGATTAGAAGTGACGCGGATGGATGCGGAAGATGATTAGGAGTGACGCGGATGGATGCGGAAGGTGATTAGGAGTGACGCGGATGGATGCGGAAGGTGATTAGGAGTGATGCGGATGGATGCGGAAGGTGAATTTTAGTTTTTTTGCTTTTGGGATGAAATTTGGCTTTTTGCGGAAGGAGTCCGTAAATTATTACAGTTGGGGACTCTAACGACCCTATAATAACGGGGACTCAAACGTGGGGACTCAATCGTGGGGACTCAAAAGTGTCGGGACTCAAACGTGGGGACTCAATTGTGGGGACTCAAACGTGTGGACTCAATCGTAAGGACTAAGGACTCAAACGACCGAGTCCGAGGTAATTATAATTACTTGAATTCGATTGATTTGCGCCACTGATTTTGAGTTTAAAATGTCGCCAAAGAATGATGCCAAAAATGGCGACATAGTTGAACGCCGCCAGCAAAAGTACGACATAGCAGGCCGGGGTGTGCAGTAAGTCCGAATACAGTCCCGTATTGCATAGAAGCAAACTTTATTAAAAATATATATAAGACTAAAATTTATTGAATTTTTCTTATATTTTTGTCTCTATCTATTAACCTTGATGATTTTAATTTTTTTATCATCAGTAAATTCTTCCGAAACATATAAAACTTTGATGTTATAAGAAAGCTTTAATTTTCTATTTTAAAATTTTTAAAAATACGAACCTCACGATTTTGCATCTAAAAAAATCTGTAAGCATTTCAATTCGATGTTAGACAATTTAAAAATTGCTTAAAATATAGTCAATTGGATATTTAAAAACTATAGCAATTAGAATATAAATATTTATTTTTCAAAGAAGAAATTTTTCCTCGATTTCATTAAGAACTCTTAATTAGTTGAATTTTTTATTTTCATATCTATTAAAAGCAAAAAAATACTTTTCAAATGGTAAATTGATTATGGTCCACACGTTGAAAACGGTGTAGTTCATTGCCAGACCGAATACCGTACATACAAGTGTCGCGATCAGAGAGTGTTTCCGCACATTGGATCGTGTACTCCAACAATTCATACTGTAATTTTGTAAACTTGGTAAAAAGAAGATTTAACCCAAATATTAAGTGAAAACCCGATAAATTATCTAATAAAATGTTTGCCACAAATTTTAAATTATTACACGTAAGATAATCACAAATACGAAGAAAATAATCTATTATTTTTGAGAAAAATTTGAGAAGAATTTAAAATTTTGATTAAAAAGCATACAACAGTGGGAAGGCAACGATCAGCAATCGTTCCAGGGAGATTAGATAAATAGCCATGAAGGAGGCGAAGGAGGTTACGGTGGAGAGCATCAGTGTACCAAGACAGATACGGTAGTCTATAGGGTTGATGCGGAATAGGACCCCGGAGAGATTGATCAAATAGAGCACGACCAAGAGGATTTGGCATAAGGAGTCCAGGGCCAACAGCCAGTTGCACATTTTGCGGTCTTTCCTGAGAAGAAGCAAAAAACGTAAATTATTTTCCTAATAAATCGCAAATCGGGTTTGAGGATAAAAAATAACATAATATTTTAGGATATAATGGAGATCATTTATTAGTTTCTTTTGGAAATATGAAAAATAAATTATAAAATAAAGATACAAATACTGGAAAAGATTCTAATAATAATAAAAACAGAATAAATTGAATCTATATTATCGTTTATGGTGCATATTAGTTTAAACCTTTTGATTAAGGTTTAATACGTATAATACTAATTACTGATTAGTTTTTGCGATGATTAATCTTAAAAAAGCACTAATTAATCAACGAATCAAAATTCCTCAAACTAACTCTACATACAATATTTTGATCGTCACCGCAATCAGACTGATGTTGAATAGCACTGATACAATAACCATCATATTGGGCACGATGATCCATGGCAGAATAATTGAAAATTGACCATATTTTGTGATGTAAACTAATACATTATCGCGATAAAAGTCGGACTTAATAAAAATAAAATTGAATAATTTTATTTTATTTATTGTACTAATTTCATTTTTTTTATATTAGTTAGTATAATCGTTCCGAGAATCTCAATTATTTCTTATATATTTTAAACTTCCCCTAAATAAAAATCATTTTAGATAAATTGTAATATTTAATAAAAACGGTCGATTTATTTTATTTCACAAATTCAACAGCTTCTTTAAAATTATTTCTATCAATAATGCCCATCAATGGTATTTACCGCAACTTATTGTACATTGAACAAAAATGCACATTTGGCCACAACCAACTGGTGAATCATGGGTAGGAATAGCCAAACAGTCACCGAATTCATTCCCATGGAATCCAAAACTTTAAACCTGGACGTCAAATTTCCGACGTCACGCTTGGAGCTGATATTAATATTCAAATAATCACAAATGTCTCCGTTGAATTGGATAACAGCAAGATGGGGTGAATAAGAATTCATTTTACAATATAATATCTTTTAAAAGCTTTATTATTTATATTGAAATAATATATATTGCCATTTATTTTGATAATAATCTTAAAAATTTCCAACCATCGTAAAAATTGCCGTGTTTTTATAGGCCTATAATCAAGGAGAAAAATGCGCATTTGGCCAAAATCATTTTTTAATGGTGATAATTTAATAAACCAATTTTTGGCCAAATATTTGTTATAATATGTCTGAAGTATAATCAAATTGGTGCTTTACATAATTTAATAACTTTGATAATTTTTTTGTTAATTGTTTATGTCTATCAATTAATGGAATAATTCTGACGAGTAAAAATAATTTTATTATAGGTTTAGAATCTATTACAATATTATAATAAGAGATCTAAAACTCAGAACTAAAAAGCTTAAATTGATTTACGAAGCTCAATGGAATTCAACCAATTGGATTTATCAAATTTTTATATATTAAAATAATATCGTTTATAAATGATTGTGATTAAATGTTGATTTTGAAAATAAATTAAAATGGATGAACTTTGGGAGAAGTAAAGGGAATGAGTAAGCTTGACTTGATAGGTGAATATTATTAATTTCTATATTTGATTCGTATTTTTATGAATTTAATTCTAAATAATTTTTATAAAAGTTAAAATAAAAAGTCGCTATCAAATGCTTATATATTTTATTAAAATGACCAATTTTAATAAGCTTCATTTTTCATATAATAATTTCAGAAGTAAAAATTTAAATTGAAATTTGGTTTCATATAACAACATCCTTAAGAGACATAAAAATTCTAAAAATTGTTATTTATAATCCTAAAAAATTATAAATAAAATTTGGATGTTTAATTTTTAATCACAACAAATAAAAAAATCCATTAAGCACTAGAAATTCTTGTCCATCCCTTGGATTCATCTGAGAACAATAATTTTGTGGCATCAAAACGTTCCAAGAAGGTGTCCTTGTCCAAGAGGAGCTTGATTTTTAACAATTTTTGCTTTAAGAAACTGTGTTCCTTTTTCTGAAATATCTACTATAAATAATCATTAAATATAATAAAAAAGCTGAAAAATTACTCCAATAATTTTTTTGATTCATCTATTATAAAATATGCAAATCACTTTTGCAATTTTGGGTTTTTTTTATGAATTAAAGGAGTTAAAATAAAAAATAAAATTATAGATTTATTACATTTTTTGATTAAAAAACAACCTGTGATTTCATGTGTTTCTTTGGTTTCTCAATGTTTTGATATTTAGTTCCAAATATTCGGCAAGACAATGACAATTTTCTTGGCATAATATCTTCGATATCTAAAGAAATAGTTTTAACGTTTTGAGTCATTTTTGATTAACATTTTAATCATAAAAATATTTACTTGTTCCCCAAAATAATTAAAATACCAGAAAGTTTTATTTACTTCTTTAATATTTATTAATTATTTTTGAATTTTGAGTTTTTTATGAATTAAAATGCATAAGCTAAACTCATTTTATACTCTTTTCAGTGCTTTCATTTTTTGATTTTGTTTGATATTCACTGTTTTCGATCGACGATTTACTCTGTTGACTTTCATTTTCAATGTCTTTTTTCGCCGTTTTGAATTGGCACACCAAATTTTGAACCATCTGACATTGTGCCTTATTAGTCCATTTGAACCAATCATAGTCCTGGAACACTTGATTTGAATGATTCGTAGAAGTCAATTGGTTATTGGACGCCAATTTTTGCGTTTGATCTTGAACCGGCGACAATTGGGGGTTATCCAGCAACAACCGCGAGTTTTCCGACGAGCTGTTCAGCAATAATTTTCGCTTCGAAAATTTGGTCTTCAATCTCTGTATTGGAAACTTTCGTTCGTGGTCAATCAAAGAAGCCAAAGACTTTTTTTGCGTATGCGTATCTTTATCATTATGCGAGTAAATCTCATCTTTCAAAGAATTATTATTAGGCGACCCAAACATTTGCGGCAAATAATCACAGAGCAGTTTTGGACTCGAGTAATAATGCCCTTCCGCCGATGAATTGTCTGTATGTAATAAATTGTCGTTTAACAATTGATTGTCGCTTTTTGACGAGCTTTCGCTATGTGAATTGCTAAGATTCTTCAACTTCAGATTGTCGTTCAGTGAATTGTTATTGAGCAGAAACTGATCGCTTTGCGATTTGTTGTACGGCGACTCTGAGTTGCTAATAAGATTATCCTGTGATTTATAGTCACTCTGCGAATTATAATAGTCGCATGGCAATTTATCTCTCCGCAAATTGTAATCGTGTTTACGTCGATTTGCAAAGAATTGATGAGAATTCAAAATTGCCTTCAACAGTGCTTTTTCATACATCGGTTCCCCGTGCATCGTGCATTTTGGTTTAACTGTCAAAATTAAGAGAAGTTCATCCTCACCATCATCATCATCTAATTGATGGGCTAAATTGAGGATTTATATTTACTATATTACCTTTTAACCATTTTTTTATCAAAATTAATGACAATTTATTTGCTTTATATTACTTTTTCTATCTTGATTTTTATTTTATTTATCTAAAAATGGACATTATTTATAAACAAAATATTGATATATTTGTATACCTTTTATACTTTATACAAGTTATTCGTTTTGGTATCATTTTTATAGGCCTTGAATTTTCCAGGTACGTGTACTCTTCATTATTTGCATGCATATTTATCAAATTTATATAATTTTTCCTATTTAGCAATTTATTTTGTCCATTTTTATAAAAAAAATTATTTTAATATTTTTTACCATTTTTCTTCTCCGCATAGATCATCCACATTTCCATGGCCATAGCCAATGTTTTCCATTCGGTGCATTGACGTTGTTGTAGTAGATCAAGATCTGGTGCGTCACAGTTCCAATCGTTGTCCACCGATTGTTTCCATCGAACATCATCCCAATACAGGTTTGAATGGTATGGAATTAGCAAAGTAGAACTGAGCAAACCAAATAAATTGATTGCGAGTAGAAAAACAGCCAAATTCATTAATGGACTTATTTTTTTTTAACTTTGCTATAACAAATCAAATTAATCCATTGTTATGTCGTTTAAATAATGGATCAACAAACTTTACTATTGCCGAAAAAGTACTATAGCATTAAAAAAAAATGTAAATTATAAAAAATAAATGTTTTAAAATGTAGATGAGTCCCGCATTTGGGTCGAAAAAATATTTTAAAATAGTTATTTTCTTGTATTTATTGGTTTTCAAGAGTTTAGAATTCGATTTTGGTGCCAAAATTAACGAATCATGCTATTTAACATGAGTTTCACGTGAGATCAGGCCACGTCAAATTTTTTGAAAAATCTCTAAATCAAAACATGATATGAAAACAAGGTTAACTGAAGCTGAATTCATTTTGCTCAGAAATTTGACATATCTTTTTTGGCAAAAATCAACAAATTGTTAAAATTTAGATTAAGTTGATGATACGACAAATCTATTATCAGTTTCGAATTCGAAGTTTTTTAATCAATTTTCAAAAAGTAATTTTTTGGGGGGGGTCATCTAGATTATGTATTACCAATTTACTATAACTTATTTTATACTAGTTTAGTTAATATTCTTTTCTTATGCAATAAGATATAATGAAAACGCCCTGTTTCCAATTATAAAATAGAATAAAAAATTCTAAAAACAAAGAATATATAAATCTTTTTACATTTATTCACATCTATAAATTAAAAAAAAATAGCCCCAAAAAAATTGCCAAATCATATACATAGTATATTTATATATATATTTTGTATAATTGCCTAAATAATGGAATTTTTAGAGCCATAATACAATTATGCAATCCCATGACGTTGGAGAAAATACATGGGCTATTTTTGATAGGGGCCGCCGGAGAAAAATTTTGCGAATTGGACCTTTTTTCCTTAAGAAAATTGAATTTCGAAAAAGGTAAAATCATGGCTTTTCATGCAGGGCTGTGCACGGGCCTGCTCCAGGCCGGCCCGGCCCGGACCTCAATAAAAAAGCCCGGCCCGGCCCGTCGACTACCAGGCCCGGCCCGGGCCGGCCCGGATAGGCCCGGAAAAAAATTTTTACCAAAATTTTTCCAAAAATTTTTATTTTTCCAAAAAAATTTTATTTTTCCAAAAAATTTTTTGGCAGAATTTTTTATCATTTTTAAAAATCTATTTTTTTATCAAAAAAAGCATAAAAATAACAAGAATTACGAATTCGAATAATATATTTTATACATTATAACATCATTGAAAAAATTTTAATCACCGAACAATTTTTCAAAAAAAAAAAATTAATTGAATTTTAATTTTATAAATTTTCATGTGCTAATATAGATAGGTAATGTTTTCCCCCTAATTTTGCCAATAAAACTTTCCACTATAACGCTTAGTATACATTGACTTTCTACCTAAAAAATCATATCCAAAAGTTCTGACAATTTGAAATAATTTTCAATTTATTTGATTAAAATTTTTAAAAAAATTTTTAATAAATTTGATTAAATTTTAAAAATAATTTATTAATAATAATAATATAAAATTTCAAAATATTTTTTTAAAATTTCATTTTTTATTAAAAATTTCAATATTTTTGGGCTGTGGTCAGAAAAATTTCCCCCTACCGGGCCTAACCGGGCCGGCCCGGCCCGGACGAAATCAGGCCCAGCCCGGCCCGGGCCCGGAGACACTTAGGCCCGGCCCGCCTCCGGGCCGGCCCGTGCACACCCCTGTTTTCATGGCATTTGAGGAAATCATGGTTTTTAGGGTAAAATCGGCACCCTGTTCAAAAATATAATGCATTTTTTGTGCTACTTATTAGTTAATAATTTAGTACCATTATCCTTGCCTTTTAGATCTATTAATTGATCCATCAAATAATGAACATACAATAAAATGAAGTAATTCAAAAAATGAATTGAATTTTTGTGAATAAAGTCCATTTTAAGGATAAATTAAAAGGTAATTTTTTACCAAAATTACTAACGATTTCACTTTTATTTATAATATGGCAACTTTTATTATTATTTTTTCGACAACTATGAAAAACAACAATATCCGATTATTTTTTATATTTTTTCATCCTTTTGTTCAAAATGTTTTTAACATTTTAGTAACAATCATAATTTTTTATCCATGTTGTTATATACTTACAATGAATTTTTCATTGACGTCAACAAATCTCAATGAAATAAATAAAGTATAGTTAGAGATATGCTGCCAACGCATAACATATTCACCATATAATGGATAATCAATACGGCAGCCCATTGTATTAAAGTTATTTTTTATTTTAATAAATTAAAAAATAGGAAATAAGGTATATTATAAAAAACTGGATTTTTTAATTTTGAGATAGGTATGTATGCCCAAAAAATAATTATTTTTAAATTATTTATTGATAAGAATTATTATCTTATGTTAATAAAAAAATTTTATGTTTATCCTTAAAACTTATAATGAATTACCTAATTTGGAAAAGATAGATTTTTCACAGTCTAATACATCGCATAAAATTATTGCAGGATTGGAGAATGCGATTTTTGTTCATTTTTTCTGTTTGCGCATTATTTTTCGGATTTACAACTTCAAATTGGTCCCACGCATACCATTCCGCGTTGCATTGGAAGAGCGATCCGTGGAGAAGGGCTGTAAACGGCGATTGGGACTGTGACGCATCGGATCTTGGCGCACCACAACGACGTCAATGCAGCGAGTGGAAAGCGTTGGCCGTGGCCATGGAATTTGCTATGGTCTACGAGGAGCAGATTAGCATGAAAGGTTTAAGAATAAAAAAGGGATAAATAATAAAAAATATATTCTAATTATAAAAAATTAATGAGAGCTATTATAAGGAATCCGGATAGGCATCAATTATCAAATAATATATCAGGTGTCCCGTAAGTCCGTCTTATTTGATAATTTGCAAATATCTCTGTTTTTTATTTACTATCCTCGTATGGATTTGGTGTCAAATGAACATTAGAAACTTCTAAATAGTACTGAATTTTTTTCGAATCTCAAAGATTTCGTGTCTCAAAAAGATATATGAAAAAATTGACTCGAAAGCCTGCTATGGTAATTCTAGAAAAAGCTTTCATTTTACACCAAGATAATATGGGAATGTAATGAAAAATTGTACTATATGAACTAACTTATGCAAATTATAGTGAAAACTTCGTATTATAAATATTTAATTTGTTGCCCCATTTTAGTTTTGGAACCAGAAGAGCTATTCATGGTGCTAGCGGTGAAGCCAAAATGCACCATTGAAAATGCAAATGGAGTTGTGAGTTTGGTAGATACGCAGCTGGTTAGTGCCATTTTGGCCGTTTATCGCCATTACGCATGTCGCCACGAACAACAATCGCTGAGCGACAACTCGCGGGAGCTGGCGTTAAGAGCGGCGACCAGCAGTAATAGTCGCCGGCTCGCAATGCTCAGAATGTTTTCAACATGTTCGCCGCTAGAAAAAATTCTTCAGAGCTATAAATCGCCCAAAATGCGAGTGCGAAAGCCAAAGTCGCAGGCCGACGCACAGTCGCAAAAGAGCGACCAGCAGCAACACTCGCAAGAGGCGACCGGCGACTGGAACTCGCTTGTCAATCACTTGGCCAACGAATACGCGGCGAATCCGCAAAAGTTGTCACCGGTCAGCGGATTGTCGCAAGAGCCGCAATGGTCACGCGAGTTGAAAGGGTCGCGCGAGCTCCGACAGTCGCAAGAACAGGCAGCGACAACGAGTAGTCGCATGACGACAACAATGAGTCCGGGCGGCAAACTGGCTCAGGTTGTATTGGGCGAGCAGCACTCGCGCAATGGCAACAGTTCTCGCGACACCCAACGGTCGCTAGAAGGTGGCCATTTGCACAACTTTCGCCGACGCTCGCAGGATCTGCATCAGTCGCGCAGTCCAGCAGAAAGGTCGCTGCGACGGTACAACAGCGCACCGGTGGATCTGTTCAATGACCAAACCCAATTCAAATGGACGAACAAGGCACAATGCCAAATGGTCCAAAGTTTGGTGGCCCAATTCAAGGGGGCACAACAAGAGTGTCACGAAGCGAGAATGAAGTATGAAATGGATAGAGAACAGGAGAGCCTGTCGAGCAGCACACCAGCTTCATCTGATGAGAGGGCCATGTGCAAGATGGGCAAGGCATTTGGTGATTTTCTTTTGAAAATTGGTGCATTAATAAAAAAAATATCTATGCATCTCAATTAGTCCTTTCATATTAAGTATTTTGATAAGTCTCTATTATAGTTTTAAACTCAACTTCTTGGAATGGATTATAAGTGCAAAATACTAGTCTTAAGATTCCAATTCAAATCATAAGAATTCAATCCAAAAAAGATCTCTTTTTTTAAAGAACTGAGTTGTCACGGCTCCCGTTACTCTATTTTTTATGGTTTCGAAAATTTTACATTTTTATCCATATGATAAATTTGTAAGATAATTAAAAATGAGTTTTGAAATATGAAGTTTTTATTATTGTTATTTTTTATTTTATTGAGGTGACAGTAGAATTTTGGATATTACAATAAAAACCATCAGCTAAAAAGGAAAAAGAATTTGATAGCAATTTTTAAGAATACCCATGCAAAGTTCTTCATAATATGTTTGGGTCCAAAGAAAGTGCCAGAGGGGATAGCGACAACTACTGGAAAATGAAGGTATACTTTAAAATTGCCAAACTTTCTTAATGATTTTTTTTATTATTTTTTTTTATTATTTAATTATTTTTTATTTTTTTAGAGATAACTCAATCCATTTAATATAAAGGCGTACATACCATTATACATAATACCCATGCAAAGTTTAAAATAATCAAAAAATTTTCAGGATTTTGTTCAATCAAAATTATATAAAATTTTCTTCAAAATTTCAGAAAACACATTTGGACAAGCTCAGGTGTAAGTTGGAGAAGGCTATGGAATTCTTAGAGAAGGACCAATTTCTGGAACAGCACGAAGCCCGGGAACTATTCTCAGACGAGTCTGACAATTGGACTCCAAGGAAAATTTTTTGCATTTAAAGAGAATAAATTGCTTTGGTTGATTTTCATAAATAATTGTTGATTTTCATAAATAAAAAATTATTTTTTTCCATCTATTTTTTACCCAAAGAATGAATAAAAAAATTTATTTTAATTCGAAACATTTCATTGTATAATGAATTATTAAAATACTATAGGTGGATTTTGGTATTTACAGATAAACTAGAAAATATATTATAAATTAAACCTAATTATAACAAATGAATTTTGCTTTCAAATACGCGTAAAAATATTTTGGGGCAAAGCCTAACCTTTGCAAAATTTTTGGTTAAATTTTCCAGTAAAATCATCTAAAAATTACTTCACTAGGGTAACTATTTACGCTGAGTCCGAATCTGACGTCCATTTTGACAAATGCGTTATCTGACGTCACTTTTTGACGATGACGTCAAAAAATTTTTTTTTGAAAATTTGAAAATTTAACGTCAGCATCAAAAACGCATTTTAGATGGCATAGAATGTCAAAATGGACATCAGAACTGGATACTGCGTAAAAAATACTCCATGGAAAAAATTCAAAAATAATTTTTTGACGTCAACGTCAAAAAGTGACGTCAGATAACGCATTGCGTCAAAATGGACGTTAGACTCGGACTTAGCGTCAAAAGTTACCCTAGGGAAGTAATTTTTAGATGATTTAAAATCAATTTCTAAAAATTTTGATGTTGGGGGGGGGTCAAAAGAGGATACAAACGCAATAAGTACCCTTTTGTTCTTTCAATTTTTAGAATTTCATTTAAAAAATTCAAATTTTCGAAAAATAATTTATTCGAAATCAGGGAGTTTAGAAATATTAAAGGAAGGTAAAACATAAAATTCTGCACATATTTGCTTTATATTTTGGCTTAGTATGTTAGAAAAATCTATTTGGAACTTTGGTAGCAAGCAACATAGGAAAATTCTTAATTTGTCATATAAAAAATTGATTTAATTCTAAATAGGGATTTGGTGAAAATTCCAACAGCAGAATAAAATATTTGGCGACGTAATTCATGTGGATCGTAGGCGTATATTTTATAAAAAAGATCTATTAATAGAAATTCTCTAAATTCTCGAATATTATATCTGACTTGATAATTTGCAGCTTAAATCAATAAAAATTAATTTTATAAAAAATCTTTTTCCTTTATATTAAACTGCATAATTATATTTTTTCCTTTAAGAGAAAGAATTTTGCTTTCATTTCCTCATTTGATTACTATAATATGTAATGATCAGATGAAAAATTATTTCTATAAAATTATATATTTGATAATCATTTTATTTCACACTGATGAGCCATTAAGTAAATTGGCTCAAAATTCAAAATAGCATTCTTTTGCATATTTTATACATCTTTTATGGTGCCTATACTAGGGATGCCACGGAACTGGGACCAGTCCGAACTCACGTTATACTTTATAAACACTAAATTGGTCAATGTTTTAAGTTTTAACAGATATAATTATGTTTTATTATACATAGTATTCAAGTAGACGGCCTCGAATTATTGCCATTTATTTAATTTTCGGGATCAAGTTATATTTTTATTATTTGGATGAATTATTCAAAAAATGTACAATATTATACTAAAAATAAAAACTCATTTTTTAATTCTTGGTTTCCAGAATATTATACTTACATTGTTTAAAATAAATTTTTAGTTGATTTTTACAAAATAACATTGACTATGGTCATACCACTACTGTTTGTCATCTTATTGAATGGTTTTACCATGGCAACATTGATAATTCCTTACCATTCGAATAAATATTTTGAAGAAATCCAATGGAAACAAGCGGTGGACAATGACTGGAACTGCGACGCACCGGATCTCAACACACCGCAACAACGTAAATGCAGCGAGTGGAAAACATTGGCCGTGGCCATGGAAATGTGGATGGCCTATGAGGAGAAGAAAAATGGTAAAAAATTTATTTTAAATAATAAATTCATTTAAGAGACGTTTTATTATGTGAATCCATCTAACTGGATCTCTGGCCCAAAAATCCAATTATAATCAGAAGTAAAAAAAGTTTTAATTTTATTTTTACAATATGGAAAAATTTTGAAGTGATTCTTGGTGCTGGGACGTTAAAAAAACCGCCACATGATGTAGTCTGCCTTAAAACGTTTTTGTTAGACAAGTTAGACAAAAAGTATAAATGTCTAAATTTTTCATAATTTTACGCTGATTCGAATGGTATATTTTGTTTTTCAATATTCGGCCAAAGAATTCGAAATTTTCCATAAAAATATGGTTTTTAGGGGATATTTGGAACTTTTTGGCCGAATTTCGAAAAACAAAATATACCAATTCGAATCAGTGTAAAATTATGAACAATTTAGTCGTTTATACTTTTTGTCTAACAAGTCTAACAAAAAAGTTTTAGGCCAGACTACATCATTTGGCGATTTTTTAACGCCATGTGGCGGTTTTTTTAACGTCACGTCCCAGCCCCTGATTCTTCACTAGATAAAGGAAAAGGCGTCATAGGGTTAAAAGAGCCGCCAAATATATCCAAACTAAACTTATTTAAGCTTGCTAAACCAAGATTAGAACAGATAAATATAAGTAGATCTTTATGAAGCCTCTTCACCTAAAATTTCAAATTTATTAATAATTAAAAGTTATTATAAAAATCATGTTTTTAATTGGTCAAATTCTTAGGATATAAATCAATTATAAAAAAAGAAAATTAGTTTAGAATTTTTTTAGTTATTGATTTGGATACACAGCTCTCAATGCTAGCTGCCAAACCAAAATGCAGCGAAAGGCAAATATTGCGAACGAAGCAAAATGAGAGGAAAATGAGTGATGAAGAAGTATTGGGGACCATTTTGCAGTTGTACCATCACTATTTGCATCGTCCAACAAAAACAATGGACCAAAATAATCAGTTGCCAAATGATGAACAACGAGAAGATCCGAAACCGAAACTGAGAAGAAGAATTGTAACAGTGCAGCAAAAATTGATGGAACAACATGCGAAAACAGGAAAAACATCGCGGAGAAACAAGAGATCGCCCGATGTTCATAGAGATTCGGAGGTGAAAAGCTATAGCTGCTATGTCGTTTGGTCCAAAAGTGCAAAAATGGATACAAAATGTCTAAATTTCCAATAAATATTAAAATAGCTAAAGCATAGCAAATTTTAAATTTTAAAATGAATTCATTGGGACTAGCTTGTAAGATAGAACTCATAATCAATAAAACAATCGGATGCCAAAAATTTTCGAAGCAGATCCAAATCTTATCACAACAAGCTGCTTTTCGGTCCAACTCTTATTCAACAAGCTGCATTTCTTTATTCATTTTGAAAAAAATTTATACCATTTTCATAAATTTTTCCACCGAATATTATTCGATTCCACTGTACTCCTATAATTTTTTACTTAAAATCTTCGCAAACATTATAAACTGTGGATCTATTTTTTAATTTTTATTTTATTTGTCATCTTATAATTTGCTAAGCTTTAGCTATTTGTGTTTTATTGGTATTTTAGACATTTTATAGTATATACATGCAAGTTATTCACTTTTGCACTTTTGGACCAAACTACCCAGCACGAAAACTATATTCTGTTTAGTGGTGAAATTTGTAAAATTGGTTTAATTTCGAACTTCAAAATTCGAATTAGTAATTGATTTTACGGAATCGTAAATGTTTGGTAAAGCAATTAATATACATAAAATTATTTTCCCGATGATTTCCAGCAAAATTTACGGAAATAAAAATTAGTTATCAATTATTTCCTCAGGAAATTTTGTCACGAATGTTACGATAATATTTTACTTTAAAAAAATTATTTTGAACAAAATGTATGTGTTATAATGAAAAAAAAATTTAAAAGTTGAACATTTTTTCCTAAAAGTAGAATAACTTTAAAATTAAATTAATTTTTAATAATTAAGCAATTTACAAAGTATTACTATTAGTTAATAAATAAAAGATAAATTATACAGGATAAAACCCTTCGGATAAAAGGGAAGAAAAAGAAAAATGCTAAACAAAATTCTACTTCATTAGCTGATGAAAAGCAGACAAGAAAACTCAAAACAAAAGTCGACAAAGCGACTTCTAGCAAACAAAAACAAAAAGAAGTGAGTCCACAATCACTTGAAGCACATTTATCACGAGATTATGCAACAAGTCTCGAGCAAGCTCAAGAGTATCGAAGATTATGGGATGGTGATTATCAAACGGAGAATAACAATATTTACAATGAGCATGGATCCGGATCCGATAATCATTCGCCGAATAACATGTCAGATCAAAGACAACTGCGAGAATATGTGCCGCAAATGTTTCCGGTAAAATCAATTAGTTGTTGCTTCAATAAGCGGAAAATGAATTAAAAATAATTAAATTTAGAAAAAATTTATATCTTTTTTTGCTAAAGATAGAGCCTTCTCTACATATAACGTCCACGATTTAAATTATAAATAAAATTACTATTGTAGATACCCAATATCCTTAGCTGGAATTTAAAGCAGTTTTCTAAATGTTTAATATGCATGCTCACATTAATCTAAGTAGCTTAAATCCGATTTTTTCTAGAATCAAGAATCGAACCAGAATTTACATTCATCGCATCAACCACAAATGGATAAGGAATATAAATCGCCAAAACCGCTTTTTGACTATTTATCACAACCATTCTCGAAAGCTCTCGAACAAGCACAAGAGTACGAGCGGCGACAGAAGCACGAAGAACCAGCATCGGAGAACTATTGGTGGAATTGGAAAGATGCAGAACCTCATGAATCGCCAAAGAACAACGTATCGGGATCGGAGATGATGTCATCAAACGATGATAATCTACCGTCTGAGCATGATTCGAATATCAAAATATTGTCGCCGGTATTCAAACCGAATAACGACCATAATGGGCAGACAGATGAGTTGCACCACCAAAAGTCGCAACAGTACATAATTGATGCAGATCAAGAGTTGTCGAGTGAAATAAAACCACAGGAAAAGTCGAGCGCCAAAGAGTCTCAACTCCATAAAATTGATGAGCCTGTCAATTGGTCCTTATTAGTCAACCATTTATCGGAAGAGTACGAATCTGAGCCAAACAAAATGTCGCCCTTAAGATCGATAGGAACCAAATCGTCCAAGGACAAAATGAAGTCGGACGATGAACGGTCACATACGATGAATGAAATGAAATCGCGCGGATATAAGGAGAAATTGGCCAAAAAGGCAGAAATTATCTCATCAGAAAACAAGCAAAATGGAATCCACAAAAGGGTGATAGAAGTAAAACAGAGCGATAAAATACCAAAGGAAAGTCGAACCAAGTCAAATTCGAATTCAAATTATGATGGAAAATCAGAACAGTTATCGCGTGATAAACAAGAAATGCCTAAAAGTATTATGTCTCAAGACGGTATACAGAATATGGACAATAAATCCATTAAAATTGGAACTTCGCTGAATGAAATGCCGCCTTCGGAATTCAAAACATCCAATTTATTGTCGGCACAAAAGTTATCAGCGGATAATAAAAATATCATTGATAAGCTGTCGCCTAGTAAAATAACACCAGATTTCAAATTAGCTACACCTAATTTGAAATCTGGCCTGCGTGAAAACATTTCTCTGGATTATAATCCATTTGCATTTGACTTTCTTTCGTCACAGCAACAAGGATACAGATCCGAATCGTTGCCCAGCAGAAGGCTGTCATCGGTGCAACGGTTACAGAAGCTTAAAATTGCGCAGATTGACAATCAGACACCGGTCTACAACCCTCCGGAAAATCCGTCGCCGAGAGGGAAATTGACTAGAGATCAAAGATCACAGGATGATTATAAAGGTTCAATGCACAACGACATGTCACGAGATAGCATTAGCTCAGATGCTTTTCCAATGTCACCCATCCATAATTTAGTTCGCGACTATCATTCAGAAGCGGATATTTCAAAAGGCAGAAGATATTCGCTGACGCAAAATATGGCGAAAAATAAAACGCCATCGAATCTTAATGGGAAGGGAAAATTGGTGATGAATGATAATTTGGTACAATCACCGATCCTTGGTCAAACACGAGGCTATAATTCAGAAATGGATCGGGTGTCAGCAAGCAAGAGACATTCAATGAAGCAAAAATTGCCGAAATTTGATGAAAAGTCGCCAATGGAAATTGATGAATTGGTCCATAACATATCTCTTGAGGATCACACATCGAATGGCAGATTATCACTTGGCAATCATTTTTCGATGGAACCCAAATCGTATATGGATGAGGAACTGGTAACCGATCAGAAACTGGCGCTGAAGCGAAACTACAGCGTCCCAGACCACGAATTCAGAAACAATGGCAAGAAAATATTCTGGTGGAACAACAGAGCACAATGCCAATTGGTCAAAAATTTGGTTGATAAATACAAAGAGACAGTCGGAAAATTGGATGAAGCGAAGAAGAATCTGGAAAATAGTCAATTAAGTAGAACATCATCGGAATTGAGCGACTCCAGATCAATGATCACTACTTCCCAGGGTATGAAATCGGATTAGTTGAAAATTAAAATAATATTTAAAAATAATCGAATATTTGACTATTATTTTTATTTATTATTAATTATTTTATAGAAAAAAATTAATTCATGGCTAACAATACAATATATTTTTTTATAAATAAAAAGGCAATTATTTAAGCAAAAATTAAAATTTAATTTATTTATCAATGTTTCATTTAGAATTAGCTGTCCGGACCTCCAGAAAGATGTCGATATTCTGGTTTTTGGGAAATAAAAGTCCCAAATCGGAAACTCCAAAGCAAAGTCTTAAAAGACTGGTAAGAGTTTGGAATTTTACCTAATTAACTCATTAAATTTCCAAACATTTTTTTATTTTAAGAAAAATACTAATTATATTCATTAAAAATATATATTAAACAATTTTTCAATGAATTTTAGAACTTTAATGAATTTTATAGTTTCTCTTATAATTTTCTTAAAATTCATTTGAATTTCGATAAATCCAGATCTAAGAAAAGTTTTATGAGTCCAATTTTTTAAATAAATTTCCATTTCCACAAAATTCAGGAAAAAGAGTTGAAATTTCTCAAATCAAAGTTGGCAAAGATCAAGAAATATTTGGAAGAAGATCCTTACATGGAACAGTATTCCGCCATAAAGCTGTTCTCGGATGAATCCAGCAAAATGACCGTGAAGAGTGTTACCAGCTGTTTTAAAGGGGGAGATTAGTATTTTCTAAATTTATACATCTAACATTTTATCCAAAACTACGAGAAAACTGAATTTTAATCATTTTTGGAAAGAAAATTTTTATTATTAATAAAAAAATTCAAAATATAAGAGTTTTCTCATTGCTTTTATATAGAAAATTAGTTATTGCTTTGTTATTAAGGAATCTAGTATTATAATTTTTCTTACAAGGATAAAAAGGTTACAGAAAACAATAACATTTAAAATATGAATTTTAAAAATTAATTTTATTATATCAATTTAATTTTTATATTACATTCTTCACCGAGGAATTTTTTTTTATAAATTTCGAGTAAGAGAAAAATAAGTCGGCGATGCTTTTTTGAATTGTATTATTTGGGTAAGTTAATGTAATTTAATGGATATTGATATTGTATGTATTAAATAAGAAATTCAATTTGATATTTCCTTTTAAGATAAAAAAAAAGTGAAAAGATAATCTAAGGGGTTTATCCAATTTCAACAATTTTATCGAAAATATAACATTTATATCGCTAAATTTCCATAACGAAAATAGGATAATCTTTGTAATCTATCAAGCCATCTCTGCTTCTTTTCCCCGCTCTCTTCATCTCCACACTATTTTCTTGGCGATTTGCCCTTGTTGGATGATTTGCCCAGCGGGGACATGCCCTTGGGTGATTTTCCCTGGTGCTTTTTCTGGCTCTTCTCCATTTTCTTCAGCTTCTTCGGACTCATATATTTTTCTACCTTTTTGGCATTCTTTTTCGGTGTTTTTTCCTCTTTTTCTTTGCCCTTCCCCTTGTCTCCTTTCCCAGGTGTTCCTGCTTCACTCTCGCTGTCTGCTGTCTCTACCTTTTTGCCTTTATCTGATACGAATTAGCAAAATTTGCTGTGATTAAAATTAGTTTATTTATTTTATGTGATAATTTAAAAATTTGATAAAAATATGATTTTTTAAAAACTAAATTCCATATTTAAACGTATTATACATTTTTTAGACATACCTCTTTTTAATATTTTATTTTATTTCGATATACGGAGCGAATCATTATGGATATAGGAGCAAGGTCAGAATGCAAAATTGGCACGGAATATTTTACGTTAGCGATTAAATTATCATTTTGTAACCTACCTACTTATTTTTTTAGGAGAAAATATTGAAAAATTTCATCCTTCTCTTAAGAAAATTGATCAATTTTTTGCTCAAGACCACTTCACAGTAAGCGAAGTGGTCTATTGTGAAGTGGGTTCGACAAAACCCAATACATACCACTTTGCAAACGGGTGCTGGCGGGCCTGATAGAGGCCAGCGGAGAAATTTTTGAGAATTTGGACCCTTTTCTTTTAAAAATTTGCCTTTTTTACCCTACGGGAGTGGGGGGGGGGTCTGACCCCTCTGCCGAGGTATGATACCGATTATGAATCATATTTTAGGAGGGTATCCATTTTCGGTAATGGGACTCGCTGTATTACCAAAAAAACCGATTTTCGTTTCCGATATTTTAGTTAAGTACTTTTACTTTTAGTGTAGCGACGGTAATCGGATATTGGTAATCGAATCTATAGTTTCGCTACACCATTCCTACTAGAGACCGGATCAAAACTTCAAGAATCCTTCAAGAATGAAGACTTCAAGAAACTTGGTTCAAGATCTTCATTGAACACAAAGTCCGTTCTATAATTCTCACCCTTTTTCTGCTCCTTCTTCTTCCGCTCTTCCCTCTTGCGCGATTTCTCCTCCAGTTTGTATTTCTTTTTATCCTCCTTGGACAATTTGAACTCCGACTGTTCTGCCTTTTTGCTCTTGCCAACTTCCTCTTTTACCTCCTCATTTTCGTCCTGATCTCTGATCACTATGCCCTTGTCGGTTGATACTAAGGGAGTGAACCTAAAAGTGAAATTTTATTTTTGAAAAATAATTTTTTGTTTACTTGTTGTAGTATGTATCTTCATCCTCTTCTTCTTCGTCATCCTCCTCTTCATCGTCATCATCATCGGTGGTATAATGCTGAAATTCTGGCACAATTTAAATTTTTGACGGCAATTCAAGTATATCATGCACTTAACGAATTAATTATCTAATCAAGTTCTACCAATATATCCTTCTAATTAGTACTTTCCTCTTTTGCATGTTTTTTACCATAAAGTCGTTCTAATCAGAATAACCAATTTATTTAAAGGAATCATCACGAAAACTTTGATAGATTGCGTTTTAAATAAAAAATATTCAATTTAGTACGTAACACTTTTCTTATAAAAATTTACTTTATTTATTCTATATTTGTGTCTTATCGAATTCTTGTTTAAAATCCATATACGAAATTATCAGCTATTATGTAATTAACTTAATTTTTTTGGATAGAAACCGTAGCCAAAAATTAAATTGTAAACTCATTAAAATGAGCATTTGCTGTTTTTAATCCATTTTTCTAATAATAAATTTATACCAAAAGAATCAAAACAAAAGTTTTCTTTAAAATTTTTAAAAATATCTGATACATGCCACATCTAGCTATAGTTTATAATTAATAAACAAAAAATAATAATCTGCCGTTTGTTTTATAATATACCTATCCAAAATTTGGTTATACCTTATATAGAATACTTGGATACTTCTAGAATCCATGGTTTATTTTTTCATAAAATTAATAATTTTTATTACATGCCTTGATCTGTGCCTTTTTCGCAAATTCAGCAGATATTTTGTTGGATTCTTTGGTGCGAATTGGCTTTACCGAATCGGCAGGTCCAAGTAAAAGGGCATATATAAAGAGGGTCAAGAGGAGTCCAATTGAAAGATTGTTCATTTTTAGGAAATAATATTATTAATCTATTGATTTGTATATACATAAATGAATTTCTATTGTATGATTTTTTTGAGAAAAAAAGTTTGGCCCAATCATAAAATTTGAAACTCTTAGAATCAGAGTTTGAACCCTTACAAAAAATCTTGTAAAAAATATTTAAAATATCATTGCTATAAAAAAATTCCAATTAAAAGTCTAAACTTTCTTTAAAAAATTTCGGGCTCTAGTAACACATACCAAAAATAATTTATATAATAAATTATTAATAAGTGTAAAATTGATTTTCAAATTTTTTTATATTTTTACGATATTCGTCTATAAAATAATTTAATTTTTTTGTAACTAACTTTATGTTTTATTCAAATAATTAATTCCTCATAAGAAAATAAAATTGATTATAGACCTTTAATATATTAAAATTAAGAAAAATTAAAAAGTATCTTAATGGAAAAATATTATTTAAAAATCTCTCAATAATATAATCTAAATATTCTCAATAAAATCATGACCATTTATTAATGAAAAATAAAGAAAATGACTCATTTCCATTAGATTCTCTTGGGTATTTATCTAGAAAATTTTATTAAACAACATGATTGATGTTTGCGTCAATGTGGAAAAATTGTAAATAAAAAACGGAAACGAAAGCCATTTAACCACTTCTTCTATGTATGTATGCACAAAACGTGTAAAATGTTGTGAAATACAAGAAAAATCGTCAGAAAAAACCAAATCCATTTTTTTATAAACATCGAATTCATGTGCTAATTAATTTTTTGTTGAGAATATTTTGAAATAATTGGTGAAATGAAAAAAAAAGAAAAAATTACTCATTGTTGTTAACATTTTTTGTGATATTAATTGGATCTAATATATTGATAGTTTAATTGTGATTTAATATCTAATATAATTTTGAGTAAAAAAATGACATACATACTATTTAGAAATCGGCATAATTGTTAACAATTTTTCAAACTTCAATTAATAGTCAATTTTTCTCGAATTTTTGATTTTTTACCTAATAAAAGTTGATGAATAAATATAAAAATAAACAACAAAGATGATAAAATAAGCTAAAAAGCCTCAAATGTCATTGGATTAAATAAATTTACAAATTACTCTCATTTTAAAATTTTAATTATAAGCTATTGCATTTTTTAAATTCATATTTTTATTTTAAAAAATTATGTTCTATGGTTACAAAATTATCAACAAAAGATGAATCATTGTCACACGCACTAATTCTCTTATTCACCTATTCACAAGTTTTTTTAATGTCATGTAAATGTAGTTTTTATGTATTTCACATGCTCTTTCCCATATACCCATTTGGAAATACTATCCTTAATGAATCATAAATGAGTTTAATAATAAATTTAAAAATTATTAAAAATTTACATACAGGAAGATGACTGATTTCAAAAGCTAAAAGAGAAGTGATTCGTTAAATTTAAAAAGACTTGCGAAAATTATGCTAAGAAAAATGAATCAGATAGCGAAATCTTTATTACAAAATCTTTAAATGATTTTCTACATAATTATACACTACTAGTATATTTCTAATTGATCATAAATATCTTATATTAATTTCTATTTTTCAACAGTGCAGCTTTTTAACCGACAAATAAATAAATAAATAATATATATAAAAATTTTCATTCAAGGTTGATTTTGAAGATATGCATTTATTCTTTTCTTTTTAGTCCATTAAATATTGAATAATTTGCTACACTTATTTATGCAATCATCATACTCTTTCTCACAAGTTCTGCATTCTCGAATGCTTTTTGTTACTATGCCATTCTGATGTGATCCCAAATTTCACATAGTTGAACCAATTTATTCACCCAAAATAAATGAAAAACGTATTTACCTATTACGTATATATTTTTTCGGCTTGAACTTCGCCCAATAAGCAAAAAATCGAAATTAATATTGCAAGGAAAGGCAGTAGAAGCAAAAAATAAAAAACTAGAACTGGAAACTAGAAAAAACTAGAATCGAAGGCCTAGTTCTAGTTTTTTATTCTCATAATTTATAGTTTTCTAGGTTTTTTCTAGTCTAAAAAAACTTCGTATATTATATTATCAAAAATAAAAAGTAGTTCTTTTTCAATATTAAAGCTAAAAAATAATAATATCCCATAATCTCATCAATTAATTAATTTACATTACCTTATATTTTTAAGAGATCATTCTTTCTTACCTTATTAAAGTGGTTGAAATTTTTTTAAAAACCTATATTTTGACGCATAAAATTTAAAATTAAAAATATTGACGCAATGTTTAAGTATTTTTTAATCAAATTTCCAATATTAAATTTAGTTGTCTTTTATTGGTAAAACTAATTAAAAATTAAATTCCCATTATTATTTTTTGAGCTTTAGGTCGTCTATATGTCATTTTTGTACTTTAGTTCAAATAAGTTATCAGCTCATTTTAAGAAATAGTTTTTTAATTACTTAGGGTGTGTAATAAGTTCTGTCACCCTCCCATAGAGGCATTTTAAAAAATTCATAACTTTGTTATTTGATCATCAATCCACTTGTTCTTTTTTAATTTTGTATATTAAAGTGTAATCTTTCATTTTTAATAAAAAAAAATAATAATTTTAATTAAAAATAAATTTTTTATGGTTTTTTATGTAATTATAACAATCGGCTATATTTTTTCTATGGTCTCTAGCTGAACTATTCCGCAAAGATGGGAACCCACATCTGCATAAAACAAAAGGCCAAAGCCCCAATTTACTTCGCAAAAAAAAAGAAAAATTTCAGAAGATTCAACCAAGACTATTATGGGACCTCCAAAAGACCTAAAAATTAGGGCAATTTCTAAGGTCAAAATGAGAATCTCAGCTTTGAGACGTTTTCAAATGCAAAAATCATTTTTATTCTATTGTATTGTTCTCTAATATGTTATATAATTCGAAAATTTAATTTTCCGAACTTATTTTGGTCACTTTCAAAAAAGTATTATTTTTTGACGATAGGCTCAAAATTGATATTTCAAAAAATGCCCCTTGGAAAAAATTGAATAATTAAGTTAGGAAGCTCGTTTTTGGCTAAAATATTCTTCAACTGTGAGCTGTCATATTATCGATCGAAATATTTCTCTAGTCCATTGTATTGTCGAGAAAAATTCAGCCCAATTTGACAATGTCAAAAATGATCTCAGTTTTTGTTTTGCTTTTAAATCCCCCTGAATTTTATTCTTATAGCTCTGTCCTTTTACAAAAAAATGGCAATATATCAACGATAATAATGAGGGAAATATCTAAGTTCGATTGATGTTTATTTTATTTAAAAAAATATTTTTAAAAATCCATAGGAGGGTGTCAGAACTTATTACACACCCTAAGTAAATATTCTTATCACTACTGTCTGAAATAAAAATTTAATTTTTTGGAAGTTTTCAATTTAACCCGAAAATGCTCTCCTTGCCCATTATGGTTGTTTCTCTACGAAGTGATCACAATACTGCTTTATATCCGGATCCTATTGACTCTTCTGCGGAATTCAAATTTCACCAGACCATTCTATCGTTTTATCAGCGTCATAGGCATTTTGATACATTTTTCAGAGCTTAAATAGATAGAATATTATAGAATTAAGAATTACAAACCAAATGCCATTTTCTAATAATTTCTAATTCTGTATAATTATTAATATTTTAATTAGATAGTAATTAACCTTAATCAATAATATTCATCGATGGCACAATCCGATTCTATGCCTATTCAAAGGTATCAAGACTGCTCAGCATTCCGCTGTTTCTGATCTATTTGGTCAGTTATCAAGATCTGTTCTTGCATATTGCCATCTCGGCAAACCGGTGGACTGGGTTTTGGCAGCCACAACTACACCAAAAAGTATTACTTATTAGTGTAAAGTAAACAGCTATGGCATAGGAAAAATAAAGTCTATTCAAAAATTAAATAATTCACTAAATTTTTAGCGAGAAAACTGCTTTTAGCCGCAAAAAATAATCAATAAATAAAAAAGTATTGATTATCTTGTTGGAAAATTTAAAAATTTCTTCTTTTATGATATGGAAAGATAATTCGCTATCATTTTCCTGGAGATTAAAAAAACGGCTTAAAATTAGTTTAAACCGGGTTATTGGCGATTCCTATCGTGTTTCGTATCTGATCAATTTACTTTTTTGTTTTTATAAAAATAAAAAATACTACTGGGGTGACCGATCGACCCTATAGTGGGGAAAATCCAAGGTTCTAATAAGACAGTGCAAAAAAGGAGCAGAGAAAACGAGAATTATGCGTCTATGACGTGTTACTCTAGAACAGCGGGCTCACGAAAGACCTAATTCCGTACTTTACGGTCTTTCGCTGTTGGTGTTTTGTAATTTTGAAATCAAATTTTCGTCTCAATAATTTTTACCTTGAATTTTTTCAAATGACTATTGGGTCGTTTAATCACCCCAGTAGTATATTATCATTTTCTAAATCAGTTTTGGGCCAACCGTTGGCTTCTAATTGTTTGCGCATCCTTTTTTGTTTCATTCTTACTGACGGCACATCGACTTTTGGCAACTAGCCAATATGTTCCATTGTTGGACAACGATCCAACGGCCGGCTATGTGCTGATGCCGATCCATTACGATTTGTACAATGTGGGTTTTAGGAATTGCGATAAAATATCAAATTATTAAATTAGAAATCTTACTCCTAGATATTTAAACTTTTTTTCTACATTTTTAAAAAGAAGCAACTATTTTTCAAGGATAAATTTGATAATAAAAGAAAAATTATTCAAAAATTGCTTATTGGTTTTATTTTTTTACATTATTATCTTATTATATTATCATGAACTTTTTTTGCATCTTCTATAATAATGATGCCGTATAAGAAAATACTTTAGAATTTAAATATTTTATTGCTAAATTCAAAAAGCATAATTAAAATTCAAAAAGCATAGTAAAAAACAATTTCTTTCATCGAATTATCAGCCATTGGAATAAAAGAAGCCATGGAAATCATTCACCCCGCAAAATTTTAAGAACCAAATTAAGTCCTGACTGAGGTAGAAAATTTATTTGTTTAATGTTAGGTATTTTGCCCGATGACTTGCGTTTATTGACTATTCACCATCACACCTTATATCTATATTTGCATTTATGTACATTGTATTATATCATACCACATATTTTATGTATATAAATACCACATTTAAAAAATCATGATTAAATAATTTCAAACAGTTAGATTTAACATACTGTAAATTTTAAATTTATAACACATAATTATTTTTTAAAGAATTATTTTTTCTTTTTAAATTAAAAAAAACATTCGAATTTTACTTAATATATTCAATAATCCTTTTTTATGCACTTTGTAAAGCTACTGAATTTTTATCATTTTATAATTAAGATAATTTTTTAAGAAATTTTTATATGGTAATAATAATTTAGTAATTTATGAGATAAAATTTGTTTGGAAAAACAATTAAATGATTTTATACGATATTCGATTTTTGATCATTCCACTCGACTCAATGTTGCATCTCTAGTCCGATTTCGTCCAAAATTTTGGAATTGCTGAGAAGTTCGTCCAGCGACACCGATAAATTGTATTTCGGTGTCCTTGCCACGTAAAAATGGTTTCAGCCATGGCCATACCTTTAGAGTACAATTTCTAAATCGGAATATTTAGTTATGTATAGGTAACTTCGTATATATGTTTAATGTTCGAAATGATTCATTTTTGAAATTTAATTATTTAAATATTTTTTCAATTAATTTTCACTGATCATCAATAGTTAATTTTGGTCAATTACCGTATCTCGGCATGTTTGGCCAAGTAGATATACAGGTTAAGACCGGCTCCTAAGGGAGTGACGAAGCCTTGGGTGAATGTCACATAATTGATCCGAGTACGGTTAGAAGGGTCGAGAAGCTAAATTTTAATTTAAAATAATTTATTAAAAATTAATAGAAATTTTACATTGAAGATGAACCAGATGGCTGTTGGAAGTGCCCAGGTGATGGAATACAGGGTCAAAATCAATACAATTGAAATAGTCAACTGAAAAAATGGAGATTTTGACGAAAATTTTGATAGCAAAATAAATTATAATAAAATAATAAATAAAAAATATAATAAAAAAAATTATAATAAAATAATAAATAAAAATATAAAGCGAATGGAAAAATAATAAATATTAAAAAAGAATCAACCATTAAAAAAATAAAATAATGTTAAATGCTCAAAATCTCAACAATAGATACATATATTAAAATCATACTCCAAATTAATTTAAAAATTTTATATCAAAAACTGTTTTTCTTATTTTAACTTTATCAATATACTTATTAATAGATGCGTAAAAAATGATTGAGCACATAAAACTTATTGTTAGATTTTTCACAATTTTGTTTTTGCAGAAAGCTATGCAATATTGTTTGAAAGAAACAACTTTCTTTCGAAAATCCTAACTTCTCGCTACCTTATTTTGTTGAATCATTTGGTGCTGCTGAATGACCATGTCTGGTTTTTGTTGTTGGTGTTGTTGAATTTGGTTATTTGGTTTTGGATCGATTGTCAATGATCTGGTTTTGGCACAGAAGAATACCAATAGAGCGATATAAAGGGCTGAAAAAAGTATTTACTATTTAATTAAAAATATAATAATTGTTTGAAATTTAAATCAAAATTTTTTAAACGAATTTTTATGTCAAATACTGAGTTTTAATTTTTATAGGCATAAAAATGGAGCAGATGAATATTCTGTTATATAAAAATTTCTCTCAATATGTGACTAATTCGTGAGTGAATTGGTGAATAATTTTAATTAATGTTTTTTTTATTATCAAATTCATAGACCTTCGAAAATTTAGAGATTGAAAATGTTGCAGGTAATGTTGAAAGAGATTTTCTTGCATCAGGTATATAAATTTTAAATTTAAAATAAAAATAATTTCTATATTTCGGCTATTTGCTTATTATCAGCATGAACGGAGTTTCTGATTTTGCCCTTACCGAACACAATCAGAGTGCTGGTTTGAGCATAGATTGTCCAAACCGTCGAAAACCAAGGACCCGCATTTACACCCATGGAACACTGGGTGGAGAGAACGGTGTTGTCAATGCGGAACAGAGACACCCAAATGGCGGCCGAAAAGATGAACAGGGTCAGCAGGGAAGAGCACAGAAGAAAGGGCTAAAAATGTTAAAAATTTATTTTTGTATTTCAAAAATGAATCAAAATATAGGTTCAAAGTAAAATTTTAAAGTAAAAATTAAAAATTTTTAAGTAAATTTTTTTCTAAGTAAAAATTTTTATAAGAAAAATCTCTATATCAGGCTATATCAAAAACAATGATACAAATGTTGATAGGTGATCTAAAAAATTTCCTATCAAAAATAAACAATAATCAATATCAGAAAAAATAATAAATATTATTATTTTGTAAAAAATTAAATATAAATGTGCAAAATTACCGTATTCTTTGAGCCGAATTTCAGCGGGTAAACTACAGCTCGAACCCGATCAATGGCCAGAGACAAAATTGGGATTTGATTAGCCGCAAAACCACCAGTTAACGGAGATCCGATCAGGACACACAGGGAATGCGAGAACTGCTGGATGCCATTGGCCGCCACGTACATTTGGAACATTCCGCGCAGACCCATGCCGAAACCTAAAATTTAGGGAGAGGGTGAATTTTCGAATTTAAAGTATAAAAGTTCACCTTAAGAATTAATTATATTTCATTAGTATTTAAATAATCCTAAAGAATTTTCTATGTGTATCAATTAATATGTATTTGTGAATTTCTATATAGGTAATTTTAATTGTCACGGGTAATTTTTGATATCATAAATTTACTAATTTTCGATATTTTAATAACATTCTTTTTTATTCAACTTTTAATCTTTTGAAGAGTCTGCGGTATTTTTAAGATATTATGAACCATGATAAGCACATTGGTTTTTAAATAAAAAGCCCACCCTTTTGATATTCTACCGATTTAATCGGCTGAAAATTCTGAAATATCCTTTATTTTTAGGCTTCATTAATGCATTAAAATAGTTTAAAATTTATTGTTTAGTGCTAAATAGACCAATGACGCATTCCACAACGGCACACAGAACAATCAGCCAATTGCATTGGAATTTTCGGAATGATTGGAATCGGCAGAACAGAAACAATAAAAACGCATTGGAGAACATTGCGTTAAGGGAAAGTACGCAACGCAACACATTCACCCAGGGAGAAGCGTCCAACAGCTCCAGCAAGGAATTCGTGGTGGAATTCATTTTGCTAAAATTGGATTGTTAAGCAAATTTTTGGATTTTGGAACTAATAAATTATTTAAATCTATTTGAACATATCTTATAAAGATGTGAATTTTCTTACAAATATTCTTCCTAAGATTAGATCAGATTTGAAACATAGAAATTTAGCTATAGCACGCACATGCTTTCTTTTTTTCACACATCAGGGTCATTTATTTATTTGTACTTTTCATAAGTATCAATACATAATGTACTCTGAAAAAATTGTGCAAAAATTGCAAATGAATATGACATTACATACATGTCATCATCCATACAATGGCGCTTTGTTGTAATTAAGAAAATACTTCGGAATAAAAAAGGCCCAATATGGCCAGACTGGCCGAAAACTTTTTTTAGACTTTTTAGTTCTAAAGTATAAAAAGCCATTGTGCAGAATTCTATGCTATATCTTCTGTTCGAAATTCGGCCAAAAAGTTCGAACTATCTCCTAAAAACCCTAATTTTCAATATTTCGGGAAAATTTTGAATTTTAGTCGAATTTCGAAAAAATTAACAATACCAGAACAGAGCATAGAATTCTAAACAATGGCTTTTTATATTTTAGACCTAATGTTAAAAAAAAGTTTTTGGGCCAGACTGACCGCATTGGGCCCTTTTTAACGTCCTAGCACTAAAACTTCCATTTTAATGGTTAGTGCTTAGTGAAGGATATTGTTTTGAGAATGTACCATTTATTTGATGACATTTGTTTTGGGGCCCAAAAACATTCGTATGAATTAATAAACAGAACCAAATTTAGCTTTAAAAGGATATGGACGGAAATTGGCCCTTTGAAAAAATCTGTAAATTATTCATGTGTGGTGCTTTATGATTATTGGGTCCCTTTTATTTTTTGCCTGATTTCCGAGTGCCACACATCTAATTAAGGACCGGGTAGCAAATTTTTCTAATTTTTCTTATAATATAATAAAATTATGGCGATACATTCATAATAAAGTTCAGGTTAGTTAGGAAAATTAAATTAATAAAATAATAAACACGGAAAGATGATAATAAAATATTTCAAAATAATTATATTTCAAATAATTTTATGGGAAATTTTATCAGTTCTTTTGATAAAAGTCCTGGATACATTGAGTAGACTTTTGGATTTAATGGATTTATAGAGATTTAAAAATTTTATAAAAAATGTTGTGAGAGACATACGAATTTTCATTTTTTGAAGAAAAATGATATAAAATATTCATGGAAATGTTGGAAAAAGTTTCGAATGGTTCGAAAAATCTAAGGGACTCAAAAATTAAATTTCAAATATCGTAAACTTTGGCATTCTCCTAAAGAAATGGCTTCTCAAATAATTTCATACCATGTGATAATACAAAATTTAAAATGTACCTAGCCTGATTATATTCGTGTGTGAAATATTTTAAATTAAAAATTTTCAGAATATCATATGAAATAAAGGAAACAATACCGAATAATAGCTATGAATTACTCATTCTGATAGTCAGTCAAAATTATGAACTATAATATTTTATCACGTGATAATTTTTAGTAAAATTTTATTAATCATTAAATTTAAAAAATAAACAACCAGAAAGTAGTTGAAATAATTTGTTCTAGAAAAATTAAGCTCTCTCTTTAATGTAAATTTATTCTGGCGCATATAAAGTTTGGAATTATGGAATTGTTTCTTTAATGATATGTGTTCTTTTTCTTTTATNTTTCTAAGTCTTTTTTTCAGAAAAAATTTTTTCCAAAATTTTTATGAATGTTACATATCAAAAAATTTTCAAAGCTTTATTAAAAAATTAGCATTTTTTTCGATGAAGAAATTTCACTGTATGTAGCGCCGGCGGTCCCGATAGGGGCCGCCGGAGGAAATTCTGAAAATTTAGATAAATTTTCTTAAGAAAATTTATCATTTTTAATGAAAATTTTGAAAAAATCAATGTTGGAGGAGCCGGCGGTCCCGATAGGGGCCGCCGGAGAAAATTTTAAGAATTAAGACCCTTTCTTCTTAAAAAAATTGCTAAATTTTTATGCCCTTTTCTATTAATTTCTGTTTGAAAATTCAAGAATTATCATCATTCTAAAAAAAGTTTGAAATTTTTTGTTGTTTATATTTTTTTATGCTAAAAAATTTTCATAATAATTTTTGTGTTAAGTTACAAAAAATGAACGAAATAAGCTATAAAGAAAATTTAAACAAAATATGGGGCGACGGGAATCGAACCCGCGATCTCACTGCCAATAAACCAGCATTGTACCACTGAGCTAAGGTCTCGTTGTGCAATCGTCCGCCAAATTCTCTTAACTGTTGGATCCAAAATGGCATCTTTAGGGGTGCATTTTCATCCCCGAATCCCCGCGCGGATGAGGGTCGGGGATCGGGGATGTCGGGGATGGGCTCGTCGGGGACGGGGACGGGGATGAAGCCCAAAAAAGTCGGGGATCCCCCCCCCGCGGGGGGGATGTCCCCCCCCCCGTGCCCAACCCTAGATAGAACTAAAAGTCGAATTCGAGTAGAAAGAAATTTCGAACGAAATTTCTAATTCCGGTTTTGTTTATAAAATATGCTCGAAATTTTGAGGATATACACTCTGAACAAAAGATTTTTCTGCAAAAATGAAATAATTGTTAAGTAAAAGACAATAATATATGATAAAATCACAACTCAAAATTATTTAGAGGTTGATGGAATGCGTGATTTTGTTGGATTTTGCAAATTTTTCTATCCCGTAGGTTGTTTGAAAAATTTACTTGACATATGAGAATTGCCCTATGGTATGTATGGCGTGAGAATTTTCACAATTTTTTAACCATTATAAAAAGTTTCAATTGCCCAATTTCCAAAAGGAGAATTCGTGTCGAAGAGTGGAAAATCCAATTTTCTGTGACATTTAAACTTTAATGATGCAATTGACAAAAAATATTCACCTTTTATAAATATGGAATGATTTATTTCGGTGATTGACCCAAACAAATTATATTTATGTGAAAATTGTAATAAAGTAAGAGCAAAAAAATCTTGAGAAAGTTCACATTCCAAAATCTGTTACCAAAACATTTCTGTTTTAAAATGGTACAGAGCATGAACTTCATTTTTTAATGATAAAAAATTTTACATAATATATTTAAAGTGACAAAATGCAAAACCCAAATTTATAAAATTAAATTCTGTTTAAAATTTGGATTTTGAAAAAGAAAAAGATACATAAAATTTTAAGGTTTATAATCTATATTTGTTTTCATTTAATTTTTTCGATCTTGAATAAATAAGGATGATTAAAATTTTTATTCAGAAGTAGATAATAATAATTTTAGAAAATGTTATCATCGTGTTTCCCACTTTGGAAAATCCACTTTTTAACCGAAAAACAATAACAATAAGCCAAAATAATTTATATAAATATCCTTTCGCATTTTCCATGAACTTTATCTGTGCTTTACGAATTTTTCTCTACCCCGCACAACTGTTTGGCCATCCGTTGATCGCATTGGCCATGTCGCGGGTCGCACACGAACTGTTGCGATTCGTCATTGTCATTTTGGTTAGTCGGCATCAGCAGATCACCGATTGTATGGTATCCTTGACTCTCGAAAAATGCGATCACCCGATGCGGCATGTACAATTTAGGTTGATTGTTTTCTGTGTCCATGATCTTTATTTGAGGTTTTTAGCAATTTTCTTTTAACATTGAAGCGGTTTCATCATTCAATTCAAAAATTATTTAAGATTTAAATTTTTTCATTTATATTATTTATAGCTTCTATTTTTATAATTATTTAATTTTTCAAAAAATTTTACGCACATTTCATCGTTTCTTTTTCTTGAAAAGTGCAAATCAGTCGCATTAATTAAAAAAGTGCAAATGCAATTTAAAACGGTTTGTAAAAAAAAGAATATTTCCGAAATTCGAAAAAAATTCGGAATTTTTTGAAAACCCCTATTTTCGATATTTTCGAAATATTTCAAACGTTTTTTCAAATTTCGATTATTTACAAACCGTTTAAATTGCATTTGCCCTTTTTTAAGTAACGCGACTGGTTTGCACTTCTTAAGAAACGCTCAAGCACCGTTTTTTTCATATTTTAGAGAATCTTCATCATAATCATCATAATTACAAAATTATTTGAAAAATTTTAAACTTTTAATTAACAATTATATTTTAAAATTTTGTTTTTAAATTACCTATTCTATTTTTCAATTTACCTCCACACCACGAATATTCAGCTGAATTTCGCAAACGTTCCAATGTGCGCGTGCGTATTTTTCCGCTTGTGCTAACATCGCACTACCGACGCGTTGACGCTGTAAGTGTTTAATCAACATCATTTAAAAAATTAATATAAGAAAGTTTAACAAATGAATATAGAACTTTTGATTAATGTCATAATATTTTTTACGATTTTTAATAGATTATTGAATAAAGTATCAAACGAAGCAATTGATCAACTTTTTGTTCAAAATTGCCCAAAATTTATTATTTTTTTGAATTGTAAGCATCTTAAATATTTTCTGTTATCTATTATATCTGAAACTAATTACCACACTGATCTGCTAATAAATTTGCTATTAAATACGAATTACTTCTGATTTGGTTGAAATTGAATTTGCCAAGGAATTTTTTATTTTTGCTCAGCTAATCACTGAAATGAGCTAACCTGATCTGTAATTTTCACAGCCAATTTTCCCAAAAGTGCGACATCCGAATCAACTCTGCTCAATTGACAAGAGCCCATCAATCGCGAATGTTTATTCGCACCGATTGCTTCTGCAACAAGCGTCACGCGTTCCGGTTTGCGCAAGTCCCGCAACATCATTTTCTGCGGTTCGGGACGTTTTGTCTTCGTAACACGTTTCCGTTCTTCCGGCGTTGCATTAGGCGGGTGTTGGACCTCTTTGAAGAGTGCATTTTGTATCAATTCCGCCGATTCGTTGATGTCCGCAACACGCATTGTGCGGATGATGACTGATCGGTTGTTAGGCAGAATAACGGTTGTATTGATATCTGCAAAAATTAATGATATTTTTATTTAGAAGTCTATGAAGCAGTTGATTTTTCAGTTTAAAAATATATACCTATCTTATTTCTAACCTGAATATTTATGCTCTCTCATTATGTCCCAGGACTAATAACTATAACTTGAGGATTATCAGAATTTCGAGGGAAGCTTGAAACCTCTGAGAATTTCCGAAATTTTATATCTTAATTATTTATCCTAGCTTTCTACAGTGTCCAAATCATTCGTAGGACACTGTCTGGGTGGCTAAAGCGGAGGCATCAAATTTTAGAGTCTTGAAAGCTTGAAACCATGAAAGCACGTTGGCGCCGGCTTGAATAGGCACCATTGTTCGGTGTCAAGCGTAAAGAGTCCTATGCCGACGCCGGCATAACTTTTGATGCTCTGTCGGTTTTTTGGTGCCTATTTTCTGTATTTCCCCATGAAAACCCGGCTCAAAATTTGAATTTGAATTTTCGGAGTCGAGTTTTTTTTCTTGCCTGTTTGGTCGCGTTTATTTTTAATCCCTTTACAGAACATTTACTTATCTATAGTGCAGCCACCAGAGCAAGGCCGAATTGCATGATCTCCATAGCTTGAATGTGTTTATTGAGGCGAAAAGAATTGTTTGGGTTATAACTCGGTTCAAATGAAACATAGAGAAATGAATTTGTTGCGAAAAGATAGAACGAATTATTACCTACAAAATGAACCTAAATTTATCGGAATTTGCCCAGTCTAAAAAAGTTATGGCCAAAATAATCATCCATGCCGGCACTTTTTTGTTAATTGGCCAATATGAGTGATCATTTTGGCCATAATTTTTTTAAGCTGGGCCAATTCAAATGTGCTTGGGCTTATTTTGTAGCTAATAATTAGTTCTATTTTTTCACACAAATTCATTTCTCTAGGTTTCTTTTGAACAAAATTATAATCCAAACTGTACTTTTCGTTTCAATAAACACATTCAAACTATGGAGATCATGCAATTCGGCCTTGCTCTGGCGGCCACAGAATATATCAATTGGTTTATTCAGAAAAATAATAGACAAATAAATATAAAAATAGTAATAGATAAATAGATTAGGATGTTTTTAAAAATAATAGCATCCAAACCTTTATCACTCTCTGGCACGCAGAATTTCTTGACCATTAGTTCGCTGTACAGATGTAAATTTTCTCCTGGCAATTTCACAAATCGCAATTTCTTGGCATCAAACCACTCTCGGATTCCGGTAGATGCATAGCCCAGAGATGCGTAATATTCCACCGCTTTCGATTTGCGACTAATCAGTATCATAAGCGGTGCTATCGCCTTAAAATGAATTTCGTACTTAAAAACTCGAAAATTTCAAAGAAAATGGGATCAGATATGTTAATGGACCATTAACGGGGATTGACCTGCTGATAATATAATTGTTTTATTAATCAAATTAACTGGATCGATCCCTAAGCTTCATTTGGTAGTGCGTTAAAAAAATGCCAAATGGGGAAAGTCCCAGATGTAAAGGCTTGGCCGAAAACTTTTTTAAGGTATTCTAGGCAACTGTATAAAAAGCAAGGCTGTGAGAATTTTAATTTTTTTTTCCGAATTTCGAAAAAAAAAATAGAGCACAAAATATATTTTCGGTACAGCAACTTAGAAAAAATGTTTTTCGGCCAGATTGGCTCATTTGGCGCTTTTTTAACGTCCTAGCACTAGGGTTGGGCACGGGGGGGGACATCCCCC